>SJOL01006436.1:277200-319089 GCA_004794785.1 Opisthorchis felineus
GTCTCATGAACTGTTCGAATTCACTATAACTTCGATCTTACAGAACCTTTTGACGTCATAACGGATGGCGAACTATAACGAATAATCTTCGTACACTTTTTTCCAGGGGTGCTCTACTATGTATATATGGGTTTACTGACAGTGTTCTGCACCAATACCATCAACATTTACGCTGGAATCAACGGACTGGAGGTCGGTCAAAGTCTGGTAATTGCTGCTTCAGTGGCTGTCTTCAATATTATAGAATTGCGTGGTAAGTCTGTGGCACTTACTGTGTAGTATGTTGGTTCTGCCTGACACCAGCAGCAACCTCTGATCGTCAGTTTATGTAGTTTTTAGATATGAGCCATATTGATTTAAGGGTTTGTGAGTCTCAGTGGGCGAGATGGCCCAGCGGTTGGGGCACGAATTTCATCATTATCATCATTATCAGCTGTAAGAACCACGCACTTATCGTACAGTGATTATAGCTGCGCATTGGAGGCGGAAGCTGATAAATCGGTGCGTAAATACAGGACTGACAGTGGACACTGGGGGAGATCGAGAAGGGAGCTATGCATTGAAGGCAATAGCGCCATTGAGGGCGCGATTGGGCCGTGTCTGACAATGTCTCTAACTATTGATGTGTCCCGTCTCGGGGTCCCCATCCAGAAAGACGGCAATAACCAGCGCAGCTGAGTTTGCTGATAATGACTTTCATACTTCGCCGCCAAGTCATTGTTTGACTTCCCCTGGCTCGTCTCCACCCTTCGCGTGGTTGTGCGCAAAAAAAACCTTCGAGGCATACGGAGCACGTGACCAAGCCAGCGCAACGTATGCAGTGTGATCAGTTCACCTATCTAGGGTGAGTTATTTCTTCCGAACACCATTCGACGTACTTCAGCATTGCTTATCCGGTGTTACCACCAGACTCGGGCAATGCCCCGAAGACATCGATGGTCAAACACTGAAAGTCTTTTGACATCCTCGGCGCGCAGCGGCCAGGTTTCAGATCCGCATAGTAATATGGAGCGCACCGCAACATTGTAAACTTAAGCCTTGACAGATAAGCTGATGTCACACCTACGCCGCAGGTGACGCAAGTTCATAAAAGCTGCTCTGGCCTTCCCAATCTGGATGGAAATATCATCTTTTGTGAGATCACCGAGATTGATAGGCAAACTTGTCTACTACCTCAATCGGCAAGCATGAAGTTAGGGTTCATGCATTGAGCATGGTTGAGCTGGATAACCGCACGGCGCAAAGACGACTGTTCACTGGGAATTTACTGGCCGCTTTGGCTGTTCAGATTCCTAACTCATTTTATGACGAGCCAACAATTTCTATTCTCGACAGGGTGGGGTTGATTCTCACCAAGCTGGTCTGAATAGCCTCCTGTTGAAAGTCAGTTCAGTTTCCGTTACACTGTTGGTTCGGAGTGCTCACCACATTCTTGCAATCTTTTTGTGCATATACCGCCACAGGTTTATCACGCGCAAGTCACGTGATCAGCAGTGTATTCAGATTTATGCTCCATTAACAGTTCATTTGAAATTTAATCGTGTGACTGGATCACTTTACTTGTTGAGAACATGTGGTATTATCAATATTCCTCCAACTGCGTGTTCACATATCTTGGGAATTTCCCCGACGATAATTGCAATGGTTGTCAACAGAGCGGTCAATCACCCGTACTTGTCAAAACGCGACGAATTTATCATTTCTGAATATCTTATCTCTAATTCAATGAGCACTTTAATTGTGAAACTCAGGTTACTCAACCCATTTTACGACAGGTCACAAACTCGGGCTCCCGGCAGAAGCGACAGGCCGAACTTTCGATGCGTAACATCTTCCTTGGTAACTTAGAAAACTGCCCACTTTGAATGTTGAGAACAGATTGCTAGTTTGGAAATACGGACTCTGATTTGAAAGCAGATATTGCTCATGGTTTCTTAACAGGTTGTCAATAATCCCAGCAGCATCGAGCTTATGCACTACGTGTTCCTCTGCTTAAGCTGCTCACTACTACATCCCGAATAAACTCGATAAGTTTCAAATTCATTTTCTAAGCTATTCATTTCATAAGTCGACTTTGGACAGATGTCCCGAGACGTTATCCACCTCATTCATCTGGTGGGTAGGGCTGCAGGAGTCAATAGTGATCCATCCACTGGACCCCTGCACATAGTACGTAGACAGTAAGGGATGTGCGAGGAACCGAATATGGTGCCATGTGCAAAACACCGATGCTGACGTAAATCTCGAGGAACAGTATCGCCAGACAACTACGCAGACCTGCTGGGAGCCACCAGCTGGCCTAAGCATGAAGTAACAATGGACACCAGTTTGCTGGTCTCCGTTAATTCTTCCAGGTTTGAGCGGGATGCCGCTTCTCGATGCTCTTTCGGAAGCTGATTACGGTGTTAGATTTGGGTCCGCTGTTGACAGACAAAGGCCGCCATGTGACACATCGCCAGAGATTTGTCGAAAATTTTCACTGGAAAGAAACAACCCGTCATCTGTGATTGTCACTGCGACGGATATCCAAAGAGTGACGGTCACCTAATGTTCTACCAACGGTGTCCATCCTACTAACCCATTTAGGTGTTCGTATCGCTAGCCACTATTATAATAACGGAAATAGGTTGTCGATTTTTAATTCACTTGGTGAGAACGAGTACTCGTCCTTCATTGAGTCTGGGCCAGCATTTGTGTGGGCGCAGAAAGCGATGGCGAACAGACACAGTAGACCGGAGTGTCAGCTTGAGAATCTGGATTAGCCTTTGAGTCTCATTGTACACAGCCTGGAATTCAATGGGGTCCAACTAATCAGGGCCGAGTCATTAAGTGGGCTAGGCAAGTGAACCAGTATGTGCTGCAGCTGTCGTTTCCAAGGTACGATGTACGCGCTCGGTTGATGATACGGCTAGCAGTGAGCTTTGGTCATGCAGTCCCTTGCCATGTAGACAACGTGCGTCAATGTTGAGCACATTCGGCATCATGATTCATCGTGCTTGCTGACTTGGTTTGAAAAGTGTCCTGCAGTCAGCCTGAATGCAGCATGAATCTTCATTATTAGGCTTCCCTCCCGTTTTTTATGTACGCGGCTTGATCTTAATGACTTTCTTCGATGAAGTGGAAGTTTCTACCAGTTTCTGTCACATTAACGAATAGTATATTGTGAGGGAATATGTATGAAGAGGGATAGAAGAGCCGAGAAGAGAGTTCATGCGTAAACAAAGATGAGTGTGTTTGATGCAGGCAGTGATAGGTTTGCTGAAGGTTTTGCCACCAGCTGCACTCCGGCTAAATCTAAGTGAATGTTATACAGCGTTCCAATAATGGAATGATATTGTGTTCCATGTATTGGGTGGGTGGGATAGGTCCTTGTGCTAATCAGTTCATCTTAGTTAATTAGATGGCACCTGTTCGGCTGATAACGCCAGGCCACTCCGCGCTGTTCAGTTCGTGCAGTCCTCTCTTGGTTTCAGCTTGGTTCAAACCAGAGTAGTTTCTTCGTCCTTTTCATTTTGCTATTTCCACCTCCTTACGATGACTGCTAGATTGAATTTAGTTTTTGCTTGTATGCATTCATCATTCTGTTTGGTGCTGTGTTTGGTATTCTTCTTCGGATACCCTCGCGTACCGTCTTCTAACCGAGAAAATGCCTGGGGACAACTGTCGGTGAGAGGGTCAGCCTCTGTAATGCTCCTGCCACGTTCTTGTCTATCTGTATTCCAAAATTTTTCTTCATTCAAACATAGTTAATGATACTCCACGTGGTTTCTTTTAGCTGAGCCGATTGATCTAACTAGCTGTTTCAATGCATACGGATGGGTGTCGTCCACGTTTTGTTTGCTACCGATTCTCACTGCCGTGGCCTACGATTTCGGGGTTACCGAATCAGCAAAGTTTGGTATTCCAACGAAGTGGTGTTCAAATAGGGGGTTCTTTATCATCAGCGTTTCACATCACCAGAGAACTTTATCCATCAAACCGTATCTTTATTGCATGCTGCAAATCGGAATATGTAACCTGATGAGATGATACCGTCCAAAGGGCGCTGAGTTTTAGGAATATTTCACCCAGTATAAGATGAGGAACTTTTTCGTCCGACCGATCGACAGTTTTACGATTCTGTGGTGGGTGTCTGGATAAAAATTCATCTAGATCTGTTGAAAATAAACTAAAAAAATTCTATTACCCTCTCGTGAAATGACGAAGCTGAGGACTGAAATACTGCCGTGTCACTTAGCTGAGACGAATACAATAGAGAAACCAGCGTTGTTATCATATCTCTCACCGTTGTGTGGGTAGTTGCCTCTTAACATGGATTATCTCTAGCCAGACCAATGAATGAGTCATTTTTATGTTTTGAGATTATTTTCACTTCCATAGCAGCCCGAAAAACCTGAACGGTGTCGACGGTGGGTTCTGCTTCCAATGGGTATTTTTAATATGAGTAGGTTCTAATAGGATTACATGTCACCACTACCCTCACCGCAGCCTTAGTGAGAGTGAGTTGATGGTATAGCATAGGGTCTTGATGGGATTTGATGCAGCCAGATCCTCGTCGCCGCTGGGTTGTTCTCGCAGGTAGAATCTATCCTTACGGCATGAAAAAATGTCTGCATAGTAGGTTCTCCAAAGTCGCACTGTTTGTAAGGTTGATGAAATCTCTCGGACAGCTTACTAGCAGTTTTACCTTTTTTGCCGCTCATCAAGTTGGCCTAGTCCTCGAAATCCCATCACACTTATTCAGTAATTGATCTCTGAATTCGATCTACGGGAACTCAAACACTCATTGGCAAATAAATGTGGTGCTAACTGTAGACTCAACTGAATTCTTGTGGAGTATGCAATCAACACCATCCGAATTTTCAGATGAGGGTTTCAGTCCACATGATAGCATTTTGTGTATCTGTCCAGTGGTCATCAGGATACCTAAAGCATATATGAACCCTTTCCGCTTAGTTGACTGTCTTTCACACAATGGGTTAGGTTGCTTCCGAACATTTTAACCATTCTGAACATGATGATCCAAACACATGACGTTTCACACTTTTTGTGACCAACTGTGGGGTTCTTTTCTTCCACAAACTTTACGCTTAATGTCTTTGTTCTTCATCCGTCCATCTGCCACCCTCCAATTCGCAGGATACCTTTGGCGCGTCCACTTGTTTTCCCTCTACTTTTTGATCCCATTCATGGCCGTTTGCTGGGCGTTGTATAAAGTCAACCGGTGAGTATGTCCCATTTCTTGCTTTACCACCTGTGTATCATGTTCGCAACTTTACCTAACATCTCTGGTCGTGTTATAGTTTATAAAAACCGCCTAAAGCATCTAATTGGGCTTACCGAGAATGCTGTCTGTCACCCTTGTCCAGTTTTTATTCACTGGTACAACCAAAGGAATGCACACTTTTTGGAGCCGGAACTCTGGCACTCGAAATGGCGCCTGGATAAATACACAATAACCTCGACTATGAACCTCGACTATGCGGTGATATGGCTTTGCTGTTCGACGATCACCACTCCCCACTGTCTATTCGGAACCGGATGTTTTGCAGTGGTCCCTGTTTTGACACGCGTTTAGTATCTCTAAAATGCAGCCTTGCTTCAGGATTTTTAATCCTTTTGTCCCCCTTGGAAACTATGAAGAGCTTGGCACTGCTGATCGTTTTACGTATCTTGTTACGAGCCATATTTGCGAACATCCCTCACCTATGGCATCTAAAACGGATTTCACTGGGGCCGAAAGGCCGTTTATACCAGGCAACCTTAAGAGCCTTCTTACTTTATGGTCGCGAAAATTGGCTTTCCTTATCTGGGTGCGGTAAATGCCTTGAAGCGTTTTTATCACCGCTTCCTTTGCAGCATAGCAGATTCAGCTGGCTGCAGCGTTCACAGGACAAAGTGCTGCGTAAGCGGGAACTTAGTGACGAAGTAGGGATCACCACATCAGTGGTTGAAACATGTGCTACGCGTGCCTAACCATAATGTACCAAGGAGGGCCCCCTTTTCATTCCGAGCCCATGCTGACGAAAAAACCGAGGGTAAGCCGTGACACGGTTGCACAAAATTAAAACGACTGCAGTCGAACCAAGTACTGCAGGGCTTTCTGGTTGGAGCGCATGTGGTTTTTAGTAACCCTACAAGATATGTCACCTGTCCGATCCCCGTCATTTTCTAGCCGGACTGCTTAGCTAAATTTTGTCCTTGTATGCGGGCTTTTGTTTCACAACCCCCTGTCACCCATGCACGGTGACTTACGACAGATCATAGAGATTCACAAGGTGTTTCGCATACACTAACGCAACTCTGAAAAATGTGTCGTCAGATGTTTTTTTTTACAAAACATGAGGGTGTGGCTGACAGTCAGTACGCTTCTATCTTTGGCTGCAACACTGTTTTCACTATCCAAGAGTCATTCTTCACGGTTGAAGGAAGCTCACGCCCAATTTTTGTCGGGAACCTCAGGTTCCTGAAAATAACCCCAGAATGTCTGAAATTTATTAGAAATGCCAACTCCGCCAAAAACGCTTCAGTAAGGGCGTCGAGTCTCCGGTCAGCTGCCAGCAATTTTGCACTCGCTTGTTCGCAGTAAGGTTGTGGTGTTCTCGTTGGTTGCCTTTTCCATCACTAAGGTTCTGGAGATGAGGTTTGTAGTGAGTTACATCTTCAATGGCGGCGACCCCTATACTTATGACCTGCCTAAAGCTGTCGTGTTGGTCTGGCTTCAGTGCTTCAATAATGCTGCGGGCTATACTGGCTGGAACTCAATTCTTAATGTTCAGTCATACTAGGAAAGCCAACGAAGAACGGCGAATCTGTATATTGCAAGAATTCTATATGAAGTCCTAGTGTCCTCTGCGATAGGAGTGTGAAGACTGTAAGGTGTTTCAGGTCAGCCCTAAAATCCGCACACTCCGATCGCCCAACGTTTGGCCGTGACCGCTGGCATATTATTCAATACGGTCGAGGGGAGAATCTGGTGCTGCTCAAAAGCCCCCCCCCCACGCTGTGCGCAGCCGCATCAAGAGTCAGACAATTATGCCTTACTCCTTGCATCCTCGGGCCAGGCCAGCCGCCTGCAGTTGAGCGGGTCAGACCAGTTGGTTATTGGCTCCGAGCAAGATCTCTGAAGAAAACCCAAACAACCGCCGCATCGCTTTTCAGACTTCTGAGTCAGAGACTAGGGTAGGGGTTCTCGAGCAAAACCTTACATACGGCCACTGCGTCGTGAATCAGACTTTTGAGTCAAAAGCTCAAAGGTGCCTTAACCAAACCCATTCGGCCTGGGTAATTGGGAAGTATCATTCGCTCTTACAGCCCTCTATTCACGATCGCCCCACAGTTTCTGCACCAAAATGTTTCTGATGCATTAAACTGTCAATCACCTAGATATTGCTCCGTATCTATGGTTCTTTCCAGTAAAACAAACCCGCATTAAATTTAAGGGATCTGTTCTACATGCCTGCTTTCAACGTCCGTATTGTGTCAAATTGGGTAACAGGTAGCTCTTGCTCAGATTTGGTTCTTTTCGGCCGATGTATTTTGTCTCCCGATACAAAATCCCAATAGGTCACACCCCTCAATCCGTTCGAACGAATTCTCACACTTTACTCTTCGAGCATCTGGTGTTCCTGATTCAATAGCTTGTGATATCTACGGCTTAGTGTGAGTCGTGCCTAGCTCCAGGGTTGAATCCGCCTTAGTGGACTGGATTCCAGTAAATAGTCGCCTTTGCCCTGCCCGGTTTACTAACTCATTTTCGATCAACACATCTCGAGATGATGATGATGAGTGTCGAAGACGTATCCTGAGGTTTCGGAATTTTCCTCAAAATATGCAGCTCGGTAATCGGTGAGCGATTCCTTGACACCACACGGTAAACCCACCTGCATCAGCGACCCGAATAATTCGGTAGCATAATCTGTGCTGAGGATGGTGTTGCTGCCTCACAAAGCAACTGAACCGTACGGCTACCATGACCTCCACATGACCTAGACGACTCCATGATAGCACCGGAAACAGGTCCCTGCCTGTGCTGATCCAACCTCCAACCACTGCAACCGCACGGGATATCCTTGGAGGTGACTCTTCCCGTCACTGTTCTTGGTCAGTACGGAGTAAATGATTGTGATCAGTAGTCTGAACATAAGTTAGCTTCGCACATATGCCAATCGGTCATGATATCTAGTTCAATGTCAGTTTGTCGCATCCGACGCTTTAGGTAGACTTTTTCCCCTTTGGAGGTCTTCCGCTCGGCTCTAAATTCTGAACGGTCTAACTCATCGACCAACCACACAAATTGCTGTTACAATGCTTTTTTGACAATGAATATATTCTCTTGAAATTGATAGATTGTCCACTCGTAATTAGAATAGACATGTTTTTTGCGCGAACCCACTGTTTTTGGGTGCTTATCTCTTCGTTCCAGTGTTTTTGCCCGCAGATGATACGTCACAACTTCTGATAGCCAACATCTGCTTTTCGCTTGTTCCTTACTAGGCCTAACAATACCTCAGCCCTCATGTACAACACCTGTACACCGAAGTCGTGTCACAGCTGAACGTTTTTAGAAGTAGAAATCCGTACGGTTAAGCACAGTTTATAACTTTAGTCAGACGTAGTACTGTCGGGACTTCCATACTTAATGAACCGTTTAACCGTCTGTTGTGTCATTGTTGGAACGTCGAAAGTCCTTTCCTCGACCATTATTTAACGGGTAACTCAGCCCTTCTAGATCAGGTACAGTAGTAGTCTCATGAACTGTTCGGATTCACTATAACTTCGATCTTACAGAACCTTTTGACGTCATAACGGATGGCGAACTATAACGAATAATCTTCGTACACTTTTTTCCAGGGGTGCTTTACTATGTATATATGGGTTTACTGACAGTGTTCTGCACCAATACCATCAACATTTACGCTGGAATCAACGGACTGGAGGTCGGTCAAAGTCTGGTAATTGCTGCTTCAGTGGCTGTCTTCAATATTATAGAATTGCGTGGTAAGTCTGTGGCACTTACTGTGTAGTATGTTGGTTCTGCCTGACACCAGCAGCAACCTCTGATCGTCAGTTTATGTAGTTTTTAGATATGAGCCATATTGCTTTAAGGGTTTGTGAGTTTCAGTGGGCGAGATGGCCCAGCGGTTGGGGCACGAATTTCATCATTATCATCATTATCAGCTGTAAGAACCACGCACTTATCGTACAGTGATTATAGCTGCGCATTGGAGGCGGAAGCTGATAAATCGGTGCGTAAATACAGGACTGACAGTGGACACTGGGGGAGATCGAGAAGGGAGCTATGCATTGAAGGCAATAGCGCCATTGAGGGCGCGATTGGGCCGTGTCTGACAATGTCTCTAACTATTGATGTGTCCCGTCTCGGGGTCCCCATCCAGAAAGACGGCAATAACCAGCGCAGCTGAGTTTGCTGATAATGACTTTCATACTTCGCCGCCAAGTCATTGTTTGACTTCCCCTGGCTCGTCTCCACCCTTCGCGTGGTTGTGCGCAAAAAAAACCTTCGAGGCATACGGAGCACGTGACCAAGCCAGCGCAACGTATGCAGTGTGATCAGTTCACCTATCTAGGGTGAGTTATTTCTTCCGAACACCATTCGACGTACTTCAGCATTGCTTATCCGGTGTTTCCACCAGACTCGGGCAATGCCCCGAAGACATCGATGGTCAAACACTGAAAGTCTTTTGACATCCTCGGCGCGCAGCGGCCAGGTTTCCGATCCGCATAGTAATATGGAGCGCACCGCAACATTGTAAACTTAAGCCTTGACAGATAAGCTGATGTCACACCTACGCCGCAGGTGACGCAAGTTCATAAAAGCTGCTCTGGCCTTCCCAATCTGGATGGAAATATCATCTTTTGTGAGATCACCGAGATTGATAGGCAAACTTGTCTACTACCTCAATCGGTAAGCATGAAGTTAGGGTTCATGCATTGAGCATGGTTGAGCTGGATAACCGCACGGCGCAAAGACGACTGTTCACTGGGAATTTACTGGCCGCTTTGGCTGTTCAGATTCCTAACGCATTTTATGACGAGCCAACAATTTCTATTCTCGACAGGGTGGGGTTGATTCTCACCAAGCTGGTCTGAATAGCCTCCTGTTGAAAGTCAGTTCTGTTTCCGTTACACTGTTGGTTCGGAGTGCTCACCACATTCTTGCAATCTTTTTGTGCATATACCGCCACAGGTTTGTCACGCGCAGTCACGTGATCAGCAGTGTATTCAGATTTATGCTCCATTAACAGTTCATTTGAAATTTAGTCGCGTGACTGGATCACTTTACTTGTTGAGAACATGTGGTATTAGCAATATTCCTCCAACTGCGTGTTCACATATTTTGGGAATTTCCCCGACGATAATTGCAATGGTTGTCAACAGAGCGGTCAATCACCCGTACTTGTCAAAACGCGACGAATTTATCATTTCTGAATATCTTATCTCTAATTCAATGAGCACTTTAATTGTGAAACTCAGGTTACTCAACCCATTTTACGACAGGTCACAAACTCGGGCTCCCGGCAGAAGCGACAGGCCGAACTTTCGATGCGTAACATCTTCCTTGGTAACTTAGAAAACTGCCCACTTTGAATGTTGAGAACAGATTGCTAGTTTGGAAATACGGACTCTGATTTGAAAGCAGATATTGCTCATGGTTTCTTAACAGGTTGTCAATAATCCCAGCAGCATCGAGCTTATGCACTACGTGTTCCTCTGCTTAAGCTGCTCACTACTACATCCCGAATAATCTCGATAAGTTTCAAATTCATTTTCTAAGCTATTCATTTCATAAGTCGACTTTGGACAGATGTCCCGAGACGTTATCCACCTCATTCATCTGGTGGGTAGGGCTGCAGGAGTCAATAGTGATCCATCCACTGGACCCCTGCACGTAGTACGTAGACCGTAAGGGATGTGCGTGGAACCGAATATGGTGCCATGTGCAAAACACCGATGCTGACGTAAATCTCGAGGAACAGTATCGCCAGACAACTACGCAGACCTGCTGGGAGCCACCAGCTGGCCTAAGCATGAAGTAACAATGGACACCAGTTTGCTGGTCTCCGTTAATTCTTCCAGGTTTGAGCGGGATGCCGCTTCTCGATGCTCTTTCGGAAGCTGATTACGGTGTTAGATTTGGGTCCGCTGTTGACAGACAAAGGCCGCCATGTGACACATCGCCAGAGATTTGTCGAAAATTTTCACTGGAAAGAAACAACCCGTCATCTGTGATTGTCACTGCGACGGATATCCAAAGAGTGACGGTCACCTAATGTTCTACCAACGGTGTCCATCCTACTAACCCATTTAGGTGTTCGTATCGCTAGCCACTATTATAATATCGGAAATAGGTTGTCGATTTTTAATTCACTTGGTGAGAACGAGTACTCGTCCTTCATTGAGTCTGGGCCAGCATTTGTGTGGGCGCAGAAAGCGATGGCGAACAGACACAGTAGACCGGAGTGTCAGCTTGAGAATCTGGATTAGCCTTTGAGTCTCATTGTACACAGCCTGGAATTCAATGGGGTCCAACTAATCAGGGCCGAGTCATTAAGTGGGCTAGGCAAGTGAACCAGTATGTGCTGCAGCTGTCGTTTCCAAGGTACGATGTACGCGCTCGGTTGATGATACGGCTAGCAGTGAGCTTTGGTCATGCAGTCCCTTGCCATGTAGACAACGTGCGTCAATGTTGAGCACATTCGGCATCATGATTCATCGTGCTTGCTGACTTGGTTTGAAAAGTGTCTTGCAGTCAGCCTGAATGCAGCATGAATCTTCATTATTAGGCTTCCCTCCCGTTTTTTATGTACGCGGCTTGATCTTAATGACTTTCTTCTATGAAGTGGAAGTTTCTACCAGTTTCTGTCACATTAACGAATAGTATATTGTGAGGGAATATGTATGAAGAGGGATAGAAGAGCCGAGAAGAGAGTTCATGCGTAAACAAAGATGAGTGTGTTTGATGCAGGCATTGATAGGTTTGCTGAAGGTTTTGCCACCAGCTGCACTCCGGCTAAATCTAAGTGAATGTTATACAGCGTTCCAATAATGGAATGGTATTGTGTTCCATGTATTGGGTGGGTGGGATAGGTCCTTGTGCTAATCAGTTCATCTTAGTTAATTAGATGGCACCTGTTCGGCTGATAACGCCAGGCCACTCCGCGCTGTTCAGTTCGTGCAGTCCTCTCTTGGTTTCAGCTTGGTTCAAACCAGAGTAGTTTCTTCGTCCTTTTCATTTTGCTATTTCCACCTCCTTACGATGACTGCTAGATTGAATTTAGTTTTTGCTTGTATGCATTCATCATTCTGTTTGGTGCTGTGTTTGGTATTCTTCTTCGGATACCCTCGCGTACCGTCTTCTAACCGAAAAATGCCTGGGGACAACTGTCGGTGAGAGGGTCAGTCTCTGTAATGCTCCTGCCACGTTCTTGTCTATCTGTATCCCAAAATTTGTCTTCATTCAAACATAGTTATTGATACTCCACGTGGTTTCTTTTAGCTGTGCTGATTGATCTAACTAGCTGTTTCAATGCATACGGATGGGTGTCGTCCACGTTTTGTTTGCTACCGATTCTCACTGCCGTGGCCTACGATTTCGGGGTTACCGAATCAGCAAAGTTTGGTATTCCAACGAAGTGGTGTTCAAATAGGGGGTTCTTTATCATCAGCGTTTCACATCACCAGAGAACTTTATCCATCAAACCGTATCTTTATTGCATGCTGCAAATCGGAATATGTAACCTGATGAGATGATACCGTCCAAAGGGCGCTGAGTTTTAGGAATATTTCACCCAGTATAAGATGAGGAACTTTTTCGTCCGACCGATCGACAGTTTTACGATTCTGTGGTGGGTGTCTGGATAAAAATTCATCTAGATCTGTTGAAAATAAACTAAAAAAATTCTATTACCCTCTCGTGAAATGACGAAGCTGAGGACTGAAATACTGCCGTGTCACTTAGCTGAGACGAATACAATAGAGAAACCAGCGTTGTTATCATATCTCTCACCGTTGTGTGGGTAGTTGCCTCTTAACATGGATTATCTCTAGCCAGACCAATGAATGAGTCATTTTTATGTTTTGAGATTATTTTCACTTCCATAGCAGCCCGAAAAACCTGAACGGTGTCGACGGTGGGTTCTGCTTCCAATGGGTATTTTTAATATGAGTAGGTTCTAATAGGATTACATGTCACCACTGCCCTCACCGCAGCCTTAGTGAGAGTGAGTTGATGGTATAGCATAGGGTCTTGATGGGATTTGATGCAGCCAGATCCTCGTCGCCGCTGGGTTGTTCTCGTAGGTAGAATCTATCCTTACGGCATGAAAAAATGTCTGCATAGTAGGTTCTCCAAAGTCGCACTGTTTGTAAGGTTGATGAAATCTCTCGGACAGCTTACTAGCAGTTTTATCTTTTTTGCCGCTCATCAAGTTGGCCTAGTCCTCGAAATCCCATCACACTTATTCAGTAATTGATCTCTGAATTCGGTCTACGGGAACTCAAACACTCATTGGCAAATAAATGTGGTGCTAACTGTAGACTCAACTGAATTCTTGTGGAGTATGCATTCAACACCATCCGAATTTTCAGATGAGGGTTTCAGTCCACATGATAGCATTTTGTGTATCTGTCCAGTGGTCATCAGGATACCTAAAGCATATATGAACCCTTTCCGCTTAGTTGACTGTCTTTCACACAATGGGTTAGGTTGCTTTCGAACATTTTAACCATCCTGAACATGATGATCCAAACACATGACGTTTCACACTTTTTGTGACCAACTGTGGGGTTCTTTTCTTCCACAAACTTTACGCTTAATGTCTTTGTTCTTCATCCGTCCATCTGCCACCCTCCAATTCGCAGGATACCTTTGGCGCGTCCACTTGTTTTCCCTCTACTTTTTGATCCCATTCATGGCCGTTTGCTGGGCGTTGTATAAAGTCAACCGGTGAGTATGTCCCATTTCTTGCTTTACCACCTGTGTATCATGTTCGCAACTTTACCTAACATCTCTGGTCGTGTTATAGTTTATAAAAACCGCCTAAAGCATCTAATTGGGCTTACCAAGAATGCTGTCTGTCACCCTTCTTGTCCAGTTTTTATTCACTGGTACAACCAAAGGAATGCACACTTTTTGGAGCCGGAACTCTGGCACTCGAAATGGCGCCTGGATAAATACACAATAACCAACTCTTAGTGAACCTCGACTATGCGGTGATATGGCTTTGCTGTTCGACGATCACCACTCCCCACTGTCTATTCGGAACCGGATGTTTTGCAGTGGTCCCTGTTTTGACATGCGTTTAGTATCTCTAAAATGCAGCCTTGCTTCAGGATTTTTATTCCTTTTGTCCCCCTTGGAAACTATGAAGAGCTTGGCACTGCTGATCGTTTTACGTATCTTGTTACGAGCCATATTTGCGAACATCCCTCACCTATGGCATCTAAAACGGATTTCACTGGGGTCGAAAGGCCGTTTATACCAGGCAACCTTAAGAGCCTTCTTACTTTATGGTCGCGAAAATTGGCTTTCCTTATCTGGGTGCGGTAAATGCCTTGAAGCCTTTTTATCACCGCTTCCTTTGCAGCATATCAGATTCAGCTGGCTGCAGCGTTCACAGGACAAAGTGCTGCGTAAGCGTGAACTTAGTGACGAAGTAGGGATCACCACATCAGTGGTTGAAACATGTGCTACGCGTGCCTAACCATAATGTACCAAGGAGGGCCCCCTTTTCATTCCGAGCCCATGCTGACGAAAAAACCGAGGGTATGCCGTGACACGTTTGCACAAAATTAAAACGTCTGCAGTCGAACCAAGTACTGCAGGGCTTTCTGGTTGGTGCGCATGTGGTTTTTATTAACCCTACAAGATATGTCACCTGTCCGATCCCCGTCATTTTCTAGCCGGACTGCTTAGCTAAATTTTGTCCTTGTATGCGGGCTTTTGTTTCACAACCCCCTGTCACCCATGCACGGTGACTTACGACAGATCATAGAGATTCACAAGGTGTTTCGCATACACTAACGCAACTCTGAAAAATGTGTCGTCAGATGTTTTTTTTTACAAAACATGAGGGTGTGGCTGACAGTCAGTACGCTTCTATCTTTGGCTGCAACACTGTTTTCACTATCCAAGAGTCATTCTTCACGGTTGAAGGAAGCTCACGCCCAATTTTTGTCGGGAACCTCAGGTTCCTGAAAATAACCCCAGAATGTCTGAAATTTATTAGAAATGCCAACTCCGCCAAAAACGCTTCAGTAAGGGCGTCGAGTCTCCGGTCAGCTGCCAGCAATTTTGCACTCGCTTGTTCGCAGTAAGGTTGTGGTGTTCTCGTTGGTTGCCTTTTCCATCACTAAGGTTCTGGAGATGAGGTTTGTGGTGAGTTACATCTTCAATGGCGGCGACCCCTATACTTATGACCTGCCTAAAGCTATCGTGTTGGTCTGGCTTCAGTGCTTCAATAATGCTGCGGGCTATACTGGCTGGAACTCAATTCTTAATGTTCAGTCATACTAGGAAAGCCAACGAAGAACGGCGAATCTGTATATTGCAAGAATTCTATATGAAGTCCTAGTGTCCTCTGCGATAGGAGTGTGAAGACTGCAAGGTGTTTCAGGTCAGCCCTAAAATCCGCACACTCCGATCGCCCAACGTTTGGCCGTGACCGCTGGCATATTATTCAAAACGGTCGAGGGGAGAATCTGGTGCTGCTCAAAAGCCCCCCCCCCACGCTGTGCGCAGCCGCATCAAGAGTCAGACAATTATGCCTTACTCCTTGCATCCTCGGGCCAGGCCAGCCGCCTGCAGTTGAGCGGGTCAGACCATTTGGTTATTGGCTCCGAGCAAGATCTCTGAAGAAAACCCAAACAACCGCCGCATCGCTTTTCAGACTTCTGAGTCAGAGACTAGGGTAGGGGTTCTCGAGCAAAACCTTACATTCGGCCACTGCGTCGTGAATCAGACTTTTGAGTCAAAAGCTCAAAGGTGCCTTAACCAAACCCATTCGGCCTGGGTAATTGGGAAGTATCGTTCGCTCTTACAGCCCTCTATTCACGATCGCCCCACAGTTTCTGCACCAAAATGTTTCTGATGCATTAAGCTGTCAATCACCTAGATATTGCTCCGTATCTATGGTTCTTTCCAGTAAAACAAACCCGCATTAAATTTAAGGGATCTGTTCTACATGCCTGCTTTCAACGTCCGTATTGTGTCAAATTGGGTAACAGGTAGCTCTTGCTCAGATTTGGTTCTTTTCGGCCGATGTATTTTGTCTCCCGATACAAAATCCCAATAGGTCACACCCCTCAATCCGTTCGAACGAATTCTCACACTTTACTCTTCGAGCATCTGGTGTTCCTGATTCAATAGCTTGTGATATCTACGGCTTAGTGTGAGTCGTTCCTAGCTCCAGGGTTGAATCCGCCTTAGTGGACTGGATTCCAGTAAATAGTCGCCTTTGCCCTGCCCGGTTTACTAACTCATTTTCGATCAACACATCTCGGCGTGGTAAATGGTGTTTGTCGTGTCAGCGTACTCTCCAAAGACGCCAACTTAGAATGAAACGAACAGCTTTTATCGAGATTTGTCATGACTTTTTGGGTCAGCGAGAAGTGCAGATATCGTGGTTCTGGCAGATGATATGAATGCCTATGTCGGCCGGCTAAGTCCTTTAGAGGCCCTTCTTTGCAACCGATTCGAAATTGACGCTCACTGCACAGTTAATGTTGGACGACTTTTTCAGTGATGTGCAGGACATCTTGTGTTTCTAGTCAACACAACCTTTCGTGACAAAAGTTCACACCTTATTAGCTGGATACCATCAGCTGCGAACTAGCCCTGGACTCAGATAGATTATGTGGCAATCAGCTACCGGTGGAGAGCTCCGCTAAAAGATTGTCGTTCGTTTTGTAGTACACCTCTAGACTCCGTTTGCGGCTTTGTGTGGGCACACCTATCTATTCGCTTACCCTCTGGAACGCACCGGCTGATGCAAAGCCATTCAGTTCACCACCTGCAAAGCGTCTCCGTATCGCAACGATATCGAATTGACTTGGCTGATAAGTTCCCAGGACTCGGTGGACACAGTGGTAATTTGTACGACGGCGCTTAAAGGTGCAAGAGGCCATACACACCTTTGAAACCGTCTGCCCGAGAACGCTGGCACATTCGAATGAACATGGATCTTGTCACGATCAGCCGTGTATCGAGTGGAAAGGACTCAGATGCGGTCAGTTCATGACTTGGGAACGAAGCATGAGTTTTTTTCCAGTCAACTCAATCGAGCTGGCAACTGCTATCTCCCCAGGTGGGGGCTACGGGACGAAACAAACAAACGATTAGTAACTCTCAGCAGTCGTTGGCGATCCCCCATCAAAGCTGTTGTTCTCAGTGCGTAGCTCTACGACTCCGTGCCATGTATTCGAACGGAATTTAACGTCGGTGGACTAGTTCTACAATGGTCTCCTACGTATGGCTACCGCTCCTTTATTTTCCTTATCTTCAATGAACAACACTATAGGAGGTAGAACCAGCGTACTTTACTAAGCGGTTTATAGCTGAAAAAGTGAACTGATTTGTAGAGCCCAATCTAAGCGTTCTCGTTCTCAGTGAAGCCAAAGTTTGTCGTCAAATCCAGTCTTGGAAGCTTTCCATTTTTATCCAATACTAAACTTTGGTTCTCCCATGGGTTTCATTTTACTTCTTTCTCGGTCCGCACTCCGATTGTTGTTGCTTACCTGTCTCATTAGTTGAAAGTGAAGACTGGCTTGTGCTAGTAAAACTACTGCACTTTGGGTCTAATTGAACTCAAAATAATAGTTTACCTTACTGACTTTCTTATCCGTTTCCAGCTATCCGGCCTCTGTCTTTGTCGGGGACACGTTCTGCTACTTTGCCGGGATGACACTGGCCGTCGTTGGTATTCTGGGCCACTTCAGCAAAACATTGATGCTATTTTTCCTACCACAAATCGTAAACTCTTTGTACAGCATGCCCCAATTGTTTGGTCTCATCCCGTGTCCTCGACATCGTCTACCTTGGTACGTTTATCCGCTTGTATAGGATTGGCGGTATTAATCCTTCCAAATTCAAATGGCATTAGACAAGCATAACCGACCAAGGGGGCTTGGATAAGCCTGGAATGTGTACTTGTCGTCACGACTGCTTAGATCCTTCGCCTGCGAAATTCTATTAGCTGTTGTGAAACCTGTAGGACTGTTGAGGGCAGACAACAAGTTTAGTAGTTATGGGTTCAATTGAACTCATTTGCACACTGTCTCCATGTGGTAGGTACTGTCGTCTGCCACAGTAGGTACACTACAGGCTCAGGTCGTGAATTGGTTCGATCTTCGCGTAAGGAGCAGTCGGGAGGTTAGTGTGCAGGTAATCTCAATCACTAACAAACATTTGATTGCAACGCTTTACGCTACCCAAACATCCCTTTTGGGATAACTCCCTTGTAATTCAGGGACCAATGAAGGCGTTTTTTCCATTCTTTCCATTTTGGCCTCAAAAGCGCACGTGTGCTTCACGTTACCTATCCCCGTTTGCTGATTTCGTTTGATGTGTAGCAGTTTTCCCTCCGTGATCATTCCCTCATTTTCCTGGTACTATTCGAATCAATACTCCTCCGGCAATGGCTCTAGAAAAAAAGAAACAGAAACCTTGACGATGTTTCTTTTCCAATACTTGGATGAGGTTCTCACAACTAACAGGCAGGTGGATTCCCGGACGTTTGTCTTAAAAGAGAAATCTCAGTGATTACGTTCCGTACTGTGGACACTAACCCTTTCGCACTGCTTAGTAAGTGGTTTTGCTTTTGTTTGTAGTTTCGGATCTTTACACACGCGTGATCCGGAGAGCAACAACCTGAAGTTCCAATTAAAAGATCTTTTAACCGATCTTTCTGTTCAATCTGATGAGTCGCAATAAGGAAATAGGGCTCCGTATGGCTTGGCTTTTCGGGACCCGATCACACCTTTCCATCACTTAGCGTCCGTATTTGCTGGTGATATATCGAATATTAGTAGCTCGCTTGCGTTTATTGGTCAGTCATTTAGCAGTTGATCAGCAGTCAAATCAACATTCTCTTTTCGGTGATGTGGTGACAGGCTCAATATCATTCATGATACTGGTTTCGTATCACTACAATTCCATTAACCTTTGTGGGCAAACTACTGGATACCCAATTCCGGGCAATAAATGTCCAGTATCAGTCTACGGTAGACATCTCAGCGCGCTGTCTCATTCTGAGGTGTCCATCTCTTTGCGTTGCTTGAGGTTGTGAACTTCCAGATTATTCCAGTTTTTGTGTTTATACTATGACCCGCTAATTGTCTCCTCAGTGAGCGAAATTGTTTTGAGTTTTCTGAATAACCTGTCAGTTTTCCATATATCCTTGCTTCGTGCTACTACTGTCTGCACACGTTGCAGAGAGCGAGGGAGGTCTAACTGCCTAAACCGCTCATCTTGGTGCTTTTCCGTGGAAAGTGTACTCGGAGTATTGTAATCTCGGTGAAATAGACGTGTCCTTGATTGTGCGTGCATTATCACAGAATACTTGGCTAGTACTCTGCTTCATCGTTTTCAGCCAATCACACTTTCTTAACAAGCTAACTAGTACGTGGGTGCTTCTCAAGGGTTAACTTTTTATCAGGGCGAACCAGGCGGTCAGATCTCGCTTCTTCCATTGCGAGAGACTGCTTGCCTCTCAGGGCCTTGTGTAGCGGTCCCGCTCATTCCTATTAGTTGGATTAGGTTGGGATGTTTATGCCGTAGTCCTTGTCCACCAACTTTGAACATTTCAGCATTCAGTCCATCATTTCCATGCTAATTATATGGTCAGTGATCTGTCTGTTTAGCCTACTACTGGTTTTGTTCCTCTTGGGGCCTCATCAAGTAGACCTGGCCCCCGAACTTCTATCAACCTTAATTTCTACAGGAACACCAAGTTGTGCGTAGGTTGTGATGGACACTCACTCGCAACTTGACTTGGTGTTGGTGAATTTAAGTTGCGACTGAGTGTTTACCGGAACATACATACAGTTCGGTGTTCAAGCAGGATACACATTTGATGGGAATTCGGAGACTAAGCCCACCTTATGAACTAAGAGAGGGGTGAAGTGGTAGTGGTCTCCCAGAATCTTCATCGGCTTTATGAATAGTATCGAAACACACTTAGATGTCTTGAATGTCGTTGCGAATGAAAAATGGACGGCCTTTGTGCAACACTTTCAGCTGAAGAGTATTGTATTCAGGGGAAATACGGCTGTTTTCCGTCAAGCTGCCTTGCAAATCAGTTTTCTTCGCAACCCGTCAAGTTCGCTTTGCGTTTGCGAAATCGCTTTTTGCGGTTTTATCAATGTTGAAGAATCGTCCGTATGTTCCTTCTCTGTACATGATGGCATTTGATTCCGCTGATCCCATTCTGATTCCGACGACCGTTCGGCGATATGAATAAGTGGACAAATTAGTTCTTGGGTGTTTCAATTCATTAATGAAAACTGCTTCTGACCAACCATGGAATAGAATCGGATTGGGATAGCCTGAGAATAGTAGCACTGAGCAAATGTGCGATCGATTGTTCCCATTGGTCTTACCAGGGCAACAAAGTTGTTCCAACTCGAAAGATCGCCTGCAGAAATCCACTGAATGTGATCTCTCTTTTAATAATTGGTCTCATTCAGCGGTAAACCTGTCTCATGCTGATTTCTAGATTTCGCACGTCATCGCAGAGTAGGCAACAGCCTTGTTAGAAAGGCTTTTTTGGAGCGGGTACTATAGTGTTTCACGTTCCTATAACCTGGTTGGAGGCCTTAATCAACTTGTAAACAAACTCGTCTATACTTCAAGTTGAAGGAGAGGCACCTTCGAATGCGGAGTTGTTTATTGCGAAATACGAACAGAGCAGCTACAAGCTATCGGATGTGAAAACGAAAAAATAGTTTGCATATTTTTAATCTCAGCTCTCGTTGGCACGAAAAATTGCTCCTCAGAGACGCCTTGAGTGAGGGTGCTACTTTCAAGCCCAGTTTCACAAAACCGGGGTGAACTGTTCTCTTCGGAGGTTCCAGTGTATATGCATGGGGCTCGAATACTGCCCAAGGGACTCAGAGTTCGAAACGGCTAAAACAGTAGCAAACAATCGCCTACTAATTGAGCGAGACCCAACGAACGGTCAATCGGTGCGAAAAAGTTTGACGTAATATCGCATTCGGGCCCAACGTGAATCGCGATGAGAATATTTTTTGTCCGATGGTTGTTCGTGCAGATTGTCATGCGACCGGATTCAATCTTGCCGCATTCTCAGTTTGTTCAGCTAAACGATGAGTTGTACGGTAAATCAGCACCCCTTTTCGTTCAAATGTTAGCCATGCTTCAACAACTTGGGCTTTGGATGTTTTTATTTGGGTTGCTGCATCCCTAAGAATCTTTATGCCAGTAACGAACTAAAGCGAACAAATGAGACTAATTGCAAGGTAGACATGGTATGCATTTCACTCTCCTGTTTATCCTGGAGCTATCAATGGGTGAAATTAATATGCTGTTGTTGAGGGTTAATCCTGTATCTGCGGTACATGGATCCGTTGTTTCTATTCACTAATTTGGAGTAGTTGTCAGGTCGTCTGAGATATTTTTCGTGTTAGTAAAGACTTGGAGGACCGAATGACCTTTCGTAAGTTGAGACACTTTGAAATATGTTGAGAACCGTCACTCTAAGTGGTTGATATCAGTGCTGTCCCACCACATTAGGAGACTCTTGATTCTGCCATAGTTCAGCGTAAGATACATGCGCAACATTATTTGTCAGGTTATGTTGCAATGGGACTAGTGATTGAAGGTGCCGAATTTGTAATAGGGTATAACACAACACTCGATATTCATCGGGTCCATCTCGGTCTCGTCTTATTTTGTTCTATAATTTTCGAACTTAGCTAAGTGCTGAGAAAACTCTATGTGTGTGACCCAGGCTACAGGGGCTAGCGACCACCACGAAAGTTCACCATGCATCCCACTTCTGTTTCCTTGATGTCTGTCGTATGGATTCAAGCCATCCATCCATCTATGATGGACTGGGGTGGTTATCGAGTCTTTACTTATAAGAACAACGGTAACACCACGGTTGGAGAACCAACTTTGATAAAGGTTGGCTCACATGGTCGTTCGAGCCACTGGGTTTGATCAATTTTTTAATGAAAAAAAACGAAGTCCCATTCTGCAACTAAGGAGATCCCGGTTCTCTCTGTCACTCACACAGGGATTTTCTAGGGAAAGTAAGTTGCTGTTTTGCTTCGTATTCGATTTAAGCTTATAGTTTGCCTGTTGTCAACGGACTGTTCCTTATCCTATTTCCGATCCATTTATCTCACTAGTTAGCTTTTCTGCTAGCCCTTCCACCGCCTAAACCTCACGTGAACCCGCTGATTTTTTTTAACATAGGCTATGGACACTGATGTTGATGTTGCTTTCTAACTACCTTCGTCCAATAGAGCGATCGTACATCCAGTACCATCCACACGACGTTTCTTCCGGTTGTCGCACTTTTTTTTTTAATTTCGTGTCCAACATGTTTAAAATTTCAGGTACAATCCAGAAGATAAATTACTCCATCCCAGTAAAGTGCGTTTCCATCCGAAATCACTCAGCACTGTGGGACAGTTTGTACTGAACACATGTGCGCGCTTCGGTATCGTCGATTGTCACATCGTCGGAAGTCCATGCACCGCAGAGAACGATACAAATGAACTGGACGTTGATCGAGATATATCCACCGGAAAGGAGTTGACGGAAGAAATTGTTGAAGTAAACAACTTTACGTTGATTAACCTCTGGCTACGGTTCAGAGGTCCGATGTCGGAAGCCGAAACTACTAGGTCCCTGCTACGTCTACAGGTTAGTGTACTTTGGCTTCAGCTATCCTTGATTTTCGAAGAATAGTTACCTGACCCTCAACAAGGTTCTGAAAGATTGGTTTAAAAAATGAGCGTACTTGTAATCATCGTTCTCTCTCTTGTTAACTACGGAGACTGCTTCAGAGTTATCACCTCCTTCAGAAGAGCTATCTTCAAAACCATGTCCATCTTTACCATTGGATCGCTGCTCTTGAAAACCATTCGCTGGGACCTTAATCTTTCTGTTGAGAAGCTCCTAACACTGACAATGCTCGAGAAGTATCAACGGGTAATCCCTGTGAGCCTCAACCTACTTCCCACCTACAGTGACCATATTTCTTAACTGGCAGGATCGAGCGAACTACAACACTGAACTTCGCCCTTGGCAGACAGGCTGGCCATATTCACATTAGCTTCCTCGATTTGATTAGGTATCAAATCTTTCGTCAGATAACGAGCTTAGTGCGGCTGTCTTTTCGGATGAATTTTCCAGCCATATTGATTGACCGGGATGTAGGCATTAGCTTCAGGTTTGATCTCATCCAGTCTTGCAGCGGCCCACTACGTTGCGTTTGTGATTTTCACACCAAGCCGTGTGACACAAATGTTTTGTCATTTAGCATAGTTGGCATTCCCGAAGCGTGTTCCTGATAGCACTAGATGTGGGTAACCCAGGTGACCACTTCCTGTAGATCCTTGAACTCTATGGGAGTTGGCTCAAAGAGACACGGTGGCGACCTTCAGGCGATAGAAAACAACCTTAGTTGGTGTTCGAAAGCCCTGGTGCCGTTCGACCACCCGTCTAGAGATGAAGATTTGATCAGTACTATCTCCCAAGGAGAACCAAGAATGATTCTCATGAACCTGGTTCCCATGCTGTGGGCCTAATCTGAGCAAGATAGTATCAAAGGGCACCTTGGATGCTACGATAACCCACCTATCACGTTGATGGCTTTCACTAGATTTCATCACATCTCTTTTTAAATATGGAGATCACGTCGCCTTGTTGCTGCAACGCAAACGATTTCCATCCTTCAAGTGCCTGACAATTTCTAGTATGTCCATTGCTCCGGCTTTCATCCGGATCTTTATACTTGATTATCAACGCCCCCTTTCACTACATACCATGGTTGTTTCATTGCTCACATTTTCTAAAATCCACTGATTTGGTCTAAAACTGATACGCTCCACTTCTTAAAGTTTCCTAAACAACTACACTTAGTTCTCTAATTTGGAGTTGTGTTGACGCCATCACATGTTGAGTCTCATTGAACTGATATCGGTAAACGGGATTTCTTGTACAAAACTGATACACTTTCCTGTACCGGACCGCTTCTCTTTTAGATTTATTCGTCGGTCTTGGCGTTCATCATTCGCTATCCGCTTGCCTGGCTGTTCTATGGCGTCCCCACCAACTAACTGCGGACTATCTCATCACTGAAAAGTCTCATGTCTGTCTGCATCCCTTCTCCGTCTGAGTCTTCTTTGATCTACTTTCCTCTATCACCAGTTTTTTCGGTACACAGGCAGAGGAATATCCCTGCCGGTTTGCACAAACTCAGGCACGTCACAGGACCACCATATTGTATATCATACTATCGCCAAAAATCACCTTGTGCCTCACAGCAGTACAAGGTAACTAGTGTACTTGCTTGCTTATTGTGCTTTCTTTGCTGGGATTTACGGAAATTGTAAAGGTGAAACGGTATATCCGTTCATCCCCACGACTGACAAGACCTTGATTCCGTATTTGTGTTCCTCGTGCCTTTGCACTGTAGCAGAGCAAAGTTCCATCGGTCTGACTATCGTGCGGTCAATTCCTTCAACTGCCCACTTCATACTTCGCACCAGTGTCGGTCCTTCCGGTAGTCATCCCCTTCTGATCGCTAGCGAACTTGAGTAAACATCCGGATAGCAGTAGTTGGCGAGGTCTGATTCTTGTTTCAATCATCTGTTGTCTAATTCGTTAGATCTCAGTACAGATGGTGAACTTCCGATTGTTTATTTACATCGTGACCCATTCCCGCGGAAGACCTAACAAGTACCAAGTCATAATCCTGGAATTTCACTAGATGCACAATCATGGTTTCTGGAAATCCATGGTTTCCTTCCTACCATTAGCATTTCTGCCCAACTATGCCGTATGGGTTTTTGTGTTGTAGCGCACTTCAGGTTCATCGATTTGGGAGAGGATGCCGGACATGTTTCGGTATGCCAATGTGGTAATTTGATTGCATCCGGTTTGTCCACTCGTGTGTTTACGCTGATTTTGTCGCGTAGTACAAGTTACGGCTAAGATACTATTACGGTTGGGATTTATGCATTTATTTGCAATTGGGAGCTGATTCTGCAGGGTTCATACATGGTAACAGCAACTTCTAATCTGCATCACCGAGTGTAACAAGATCGGGTCAATTTTTCTGATTGACCTGTCACTTTGACGCGGATCAGGGAAGTTGTGAACTTTGCTGTGTGTGGACTGTGCAGGAATACCTATCCACGTGTGTTCTGTGTTGCTTAGGTGAGTTAGCCAGTGGGTTAATTCAAAGCACCTATCTTTCGTATAACTTGTCCGATTTATTCATTATCGTCGTACACAACACAGCATCAGTTCGCACACTGATGCTTCGCTGCCATACAACCATTATTTTTTTTAAAACCCTGTTGTGAAGAAAAGAATAAAAGTGGATGGTGAAAGGACTGGTGCTAGCCTATAACAACTAATCAGAGGTGGCCGCAACTTCAGATTGTCATTCAGAGACTGGATAGAAACTGACAACAAGAACGCCATTGTCATCGATTAGCAGCCGTATCTTGCAACGTCTCCAACCATACACAGGAGGTCGCTTAATCCTGGAAGGCGAGTTTCACCGACAGTATGAAACTTCTCAATCTCTTTGATGCCTCTGTTTGCCCCACTATGAAACTGGACACGGAGAACAGCAATTTCTTAGGCTTGCGCATTACATGACCAAATCACCGCAGCTTTTGGTGCTGCACCCCTTCTTCGATTGAAGCCCGTGTTGCACCACTAAATACTCGTTTTCTGGTTGTCTCGTTGCGGATTCGCCAGCACCAGCCCACACGAGCTATGGTCCTCAGATAACGGTTGTAGGAGACCTGGAGATATCTGCGTTCGATTTCTCGCAGAGGTCGGGTCTCAGCCATACAGCAAAACAGCCCGTACCGTAGCTTGCTGCACACACCTTGGAATTCAGGGGTATGCCGCTTTGCCGCTATAGATATCCCAAATCAGCAAATGAGATCCGATCTCTGGAGATTCGTGCATTCACCTCATCCGTCACATTACAGTCGAAACTAATGCAATATCCAAGATACTGAAAACTCCGCCACCGCAAGTTCCCCTCCTTGGATTGCAAGTGGTGTGTTCAGTTACTGCATGTTGGGGAACATGACCTTAACTTTGTGGGGCAGAGCGCATGCCAGGGAAGGGACGGCTTTCCTCAGTTCATCGAAGAACGTCTGTACCTGTTTCTCCTCTTCGAAGAGAAGAACGATGTCATCTGCCTATCCAGATCGACACGGTTTTCATCAGCTGCTATTTGTACACCAGAGTTTCGAAGACCTAGCGTTCGTTTTACTCTCTTACCGATCACAAGACTGAAGCTGAAGACGGAAGCTTTTGCAGGGCTCTCCGTAAACTCTTACACGCCCTGCAGTCCGGGAATACGAAAAACTTACCATATTTACGAGCCTCCGTGGCATTCCTTGCTGAGCAAGTCTTAAAATGGACAGGCGGGTCAACTGAGTCAAACGAGCCTTGGGAAACCTGGAATACTAAAATTCCTGGTCTTTTATATCTATGGTCTTGTTCTAACACCTGACAGAATGTGACGATTTGGTTAACGCAACCCATACCAGACCGGAATCTCGCTGCTCGTGAGTCAGCGTTCCATGCTCACCGTAAGGGCGACGAACGATAAGTGGCACCAAGAGCCTCGATACGACTGGAGTCAACCTGATCCCATTTTATGCCATTTTACAATCGTGAGAGTTGTGAGTTAACCGATCCATACATTTTTGTTTGGAGTTACATCAGTGGGGCTTATTAGTGATGCACGTCTTCAGTTTATCTAAAATGGTCACCTTTGGATTCAGCTGCTGGGCTGTTTCATCTGCATCTCCAAAAAGCCTGCCTCAACACCCTGGACATACGGAGGTGTTAAGTGACTTTCTGCAACGGTCGTCATGCAGACCAATCTGATTATTGGTTAGGCCTGCTTTAGTTGCGTCTTGTGAGTGGTGCTGATCACCATGCCAGCTTTAACGTGCACATTGTGGATACTAGATCTTGACTTGGTCCCGTATAATTTGGCAGTTTTCAACTACCTGTTGGACATTTTGATGGCTCTGGAACTGTCCCCTTCTGTCCAACCTCCCATCCCGTTCAGGTTTACTTTGGTAACAGAGCGTTCAGTTGGTTTCAGACGTGGCTCATCGCAATTCAAATGTGTGCGCGAGGGCATTGGCGTACTTTGAGGTGACAGGCAAATCCTAGAACGGTTACCAGTTCGTGGTCATGCTCAGCGAACTTCCATCCAGTCTTCAGGGAGTCTAATTGGCTTTGATCTCAGTATCATCCGGTATCCGTCCTTAGTGAGAACTGTCACTGGATACGCCTCAACATGCACCAACTTTTGATTCATAGTCAAGGGTTCGAGTGTTCTATACGAGTAAAATCCTCTGTTGGCCTAGATGCCTTTCCCCGAGCCTCTTGTGGAAGCGCATCTACTATCCAACAGTTTGTAATCCCTTGGTAGTCTGTCGTCGTTTGTCACTGGCAACTGATTGGGTACCGGCTCTTGTGATTTTAGCTTACTTCTTTTGTCTCGCGTGTGTAACGTCTCAGCACGATGCTCCGGACTCTCAGTACGCACAATGGCCTGTAGTTTATCCACCTAAATTCAGAAGTGCGCGTCAACTAGGTCTTCTGATTCCATGCATCTCTCATTCGGCTCTGCCCGCAAGTTACAGTGATTCACATGACTTCCGGTCTGCCGCATCACCACGGAATCGTTGACCGTTTTGGTCACGTGGTTCGAACGCTCATCTTGATTCTGTGTGAAAATAAACCGGGCCACATCGATTATACGCTTACTGCGTGTTCGCTGACATATCTGGGTTCTTATTTGCCATAGTCAGGTGTACGTCGACAATTTCCCCAATCTCCGATTTACTGTTTTCGTGCAGTCTTTCCCAGAAAACTATGTTCTGAAAGGTTCTGTGAATCGGTGAGGTTTATCGAGGTTGTAAACCACGTCAGGGTGGCACCATTTTCGTTGATAAATATAACCAAGCCTAGAAAAGTAATCGAAAAGTGAGATTGGGTTTGAAATTTGAGGAAAACTCCTTAGGCGCTCATATGTCTCATTCTCATCGTACTTACGCAATCTAAAAACTTAAACGGCACCAACTGACCTGGTGAAAGTAATCATAAATCAGTTGTATTTTGAATTGGAAGCTATCCATCTGTACATGCAGCAACTGATTTAGCCCCTATCAACCCAAAGAAAAGCTTGAAAATGTGGCCGTGTCCTGCGTTTCATACGAACTGTTTTTTATTCCCCAAAACTAGTCGGTCGACGGATAAGAACCACCCGGAAATGCATATCCTGTGTTTCTAGCAGGAAAGCGTGTGGTTCTTTATGAACGCTCACCAGTGATCCTTATGTATTTCTGGAGCCGTGGCTTCGTTTTCGAACTGCAGACTACGTATTAGGTGTACGCGGTAAGGTATCATGTTTCCAAGATGGTAGTCAGTTTCCCGAAATCGGTGCAACGAATTCACAGCTTCCTCTGTTTAATCTCAGTGTCCCCATTTTGGCCTTCGGCCGACACTCTTTCTGTGCTTCGACTCTTGATCGATCTCTGAACCAGATAGGGGAACAGAGTAGCTCGGAAAGTTTTTGCTCTTTGCTGCTGAGTGTATGTTCAACATACGCATAACGCTTGTCAAGCAGAGAGCGAACAACAAGATTTTGGCGTTTTCCACCAACGGGAAACGAATGGAGATAAGCGGTATTTCTGGTAGACGTATTCACTGACCGCTTTGAAGGTGTTCAACCCAAGGGTTTACTCCCCAGAAGCTTAACTTCAAACGCACAAGTGTCTTCAAACCAGGCTGTTTTTCTACCTGTTAAACGAACGGAGCACTGACTCTCACTGGAGTCGGCTTCAGCTGATAACGCTCTTCTTTGGTCCTGGGTTGTCTGACATATACTGTTCAGCGGCCGTTAGCAAATTTCAATGGTTTGAACCAGTTTGATCTTTCTGGGAAGGCTAGGTCTCCTTGATATTCTTTTTGGAAGACAGTCGGATGGCTTGTTTTTAGAAATGATGCTTTAATTTATATAGTGGAAAATAACTGAACAACGCTAAATGCCAAAGGAAGCATTCTTCTACAATGCAATGTTTCCTTCATGTTAGCCACTTCAAATGACCACCTGCTACATTCTCCGGTTACGGTCCTTATGTGGAGCGCAGGAACCCCTGTATTTGCGTCAAGGGTGTTCCTTCTAAATTTATATCCCTTATGAGAGCACTGCATGCGAACTGCTGTGGTCGCATACGAGTTTACGGCAAGCTTCCACTACGTCCAGTTGTGTAGGACAATGATGCACTCTCTCGCCTTTCCTCTTCAACTTTTTTTATTGATGTGCTGCTTGAAATTTCTCTGCCTGTCTCTGAAACCTCGGGGGTCGAAATGCTCCCGGGACTTCCGCTCACAGACATTGGGTATGCGGAGCATATCGCCCTCCTCGGTTTAGATCCTTCAACAATACAAACCATTTTAAATAACCTAAATGATCCTGCTGCACGTTTCGGCATACACTTCTCAAAGTAAAGTACTGCTGCAAACCAGAGTGGGATCAAACCCGAACCTCATGTTTGCAGATGAACCAATCGACGTTGTAGATAAATTTGTTTACCTGGGCAGTTGTATAAGTTCCAGTGGACTGGCTGGATAACCGGAAACACCAGGACAGCTTTTGCCAACCTTCAACACTTATGGCGCCGACGTGACGTGAGTTTTTCTGTAAGTGGCAGAGTTTACATTTCGGCGGTGCGATCCATACTGCTTTATGGATCAGAGACGTTACCTCTACGTTCAGGAGAAGTATGAAAAATGTGAGTGTTTGACCATCGATTTCTCCGAAGCACTGGTCGGGTCTGGTGGAAACATCGGATTAGTAATGCTGAGGCACGTCAGATGGTTTTGGGAAGAAGGTAATCTCCTAAGATTGATGAATTGCTCACGCTTCATAGGTTACGAGGGAAGGACATGCCAGAAGACCATCTGTTTTGCAGAGCTCTTTTTGTCCAGCCCTGTGCTGAGTGGAAGCGACCGAGAGGTGGACAGTGTATGGGCAAAGAAGTATGAAAACACCAACCACTAAACTTAGTGTGGTCAACAACTGTCGCCCCCTTGAATGGGGACCCTGGGACTCAACTCGCCAATGGTTAATGGCACTGACAGAAATGGCCCAATCGCGCAGTCGGTGGCGCTCATGCATCAAAGCTATCGACTTCAATTCGTAGCTACCTACTTCCCCGAACTAACTCAAAATGCCACCTCCTCCAAGACTTGGCTATATGTCCCACACCCACTTTCTGGTGATCGAAACCGTAGTAGCTTGAATCAATGTGTCTATGGTACACGGTTTGTTGCTGATAAATTGATTAATTGAATCTGTATTTGCAGCAAAAGCTGCTCTGATCAGGTCAACCAAACAGCATTTAGTTCATGACAGCCAGTGTTCTCGACAACTTATCACGCAATCCTATCGGACATATTCGATGCACACGTTTGCAGCCTAATACTCGACCGTTTCAGTTGGGCCGTGTCATTGTAAAGTTTAGGAGACTCGTAAATGGGCCAAATTAACAGTCTTTGAAATTACTTTAAAAGTTCTTTAGGATTATCTCGGGGTGAAACGGTGCTACCCATTCAGCTGTAGCACCCTTTCGGTGCCTAACTGCCATGCCACCAGAAGGAAGCACGAGGGCTGGGATACTGCCAGGTTGCCCAAGCCTAGACAGGGGAAGTCGAGAGGCAGAGGTCGGGTTCTAACCACGGACCTACCAGTCAGTAAATTCGCGCTCTAACCACTGAGCCATCTCGACCCATTATTGCTACTAGTTTCTGCGGGGAAGGAATTTATCCGTAGTATACTTGGAGATGTGTTCTAAATCGTGAAAATACTTTTTTTCACTTCAGATGCCTGTTAAGCACCGGTATTCGGGACCGATTCATTTCCTCCGATGATGATCACTTCGGGTCTGTGGTCCGGCACTGATCGGCCATTCATCAATGGTTAAACCACTGGACGCCTTGCATAGTTGGAAACCGCGAACAGTCCCCAGTACGTTACGCATGTAAACCTGATGGAATAAGAAGGGTGAGCGAACACTCCGTTGAGGTCCGCTTTCTGACCCAAGCATGATGGTATAACAATGAGCTGTAGCTCACAACAATGCCCTCTGAGGGCTGCCCCTTGCCGCCGCATTTAGCTGGGGATGGATAGCCAGATGGCACACCAGTGATCAGTTGACTGCACTGTCACTGTCACCACCTTGAATATCAGTAGAAACAAGGCGATGAAAGCAAACTTACCTTAGGCAACCCACCTCTGATTTAGTGGTGTTATAAAGGGCCGGAGACCAAGACGTCCGATTCTATTCGAGCGTCTTCCTTCGCAAGTTACTGTGGTTGGACTTGGCGTAGTACGACCTTTTCGTGTGAATCTTTTGCGTTTCAGCACTTGCTATTTCAAAGCTCTGCAAGCCTGTACGGATAACAGCTCGCTTGGTCGCTATGTCAAGTTTCTGATTCTTCCGTGATCTGAAGCCAGATTTTCTGGAAGTGGTCACAACGCAGTTTGGGTCTTTATCGAGTCCCAGCTCCACTCTTCAATCGACCGCAGGTTAATGGTTCCGTGCTGCGGTTACCCCTCATTTCTTTTACAAGATCTAACCAACGTGGTTTGGTGCACTCGATGCTAATGGTCCTTGGGGGAACTCAACGTTCCGGATACCATGGAATCCAAAGGATCTTGCGCAGGCGTTCCGATTAGAGTCCGTCAGACATTCTAATTTGCAGTCAGCAGCGTCCATTTCCTCTGGCTTACAGTAATGAAGGAAATACGGCGGCCTGATACACTAATCTTGATATCCACACGCAGACTGCGGAGGCCCCAAAAATGTCCATATAAATGGCACTAGCTTTAGCAAACCGGACAACTAGTTTGGTATCGAGTGACAAGTCTGTAGACAGGATGTTGCCGATGTAGCAGAGATCCGGACGATGGGTCGTAGTGAGACTATCAAGTTGGATCCACGGTATCCTACGGCCAACCCGGGTGGGCTGACAAAAAGGTAACAAGATATAAAACGAAGTTCAATGTTGCCCAATCAACTGCTGTGACTAGTCACTTCAATTCTGTCTCTGAATTTGCAAATAAACCACAATCATCTGAACAAGCAACGTAAGCACTAGTGCGGGTGTCTTGGCGATGAAACGTTGAACGTTAACGAGCTTACCATTCAGAAGCTCCGGGTTGACCACGCCGTTTTCGGACTTGCGGAGAAATCGTGGTTCGGTAGTGACCGAAATACGGGTAACCGCAGCTCAACCTCACTTCATCCTCGTGACAATTTCGAACTCAGCAAAGATGATATAGCAAGCACCAATACAGACCAGCTAAGTAGCGATCTACTGGATAGCGAAAAGGTGCTATCAAGCTGGACGTGGTTACTGTGTCAGTGGCGTGTTATTCAAGAAAAATTTCGCTGGATTTTACAACAGTTCCCACCAGCGGTATTTTGGTGATTTCTTAATATTCTTTAAAAAGAGTAATGTGCCTCGTGAAATAATGGCGCACAAGACTGTGATTACGCATCATGTGTTTCTTGTTCAACTGAGCTTTCAACCTTGCCTACAAGCCCCAACAAGCCAACTAGAAAACTAGACCATTCGTGGTTGCTATCACCAAACCCAGGTAACTGCATCGATCTTTTCCACACGGCCTAGAAGCACCACAAACAAACCATGAACCTAAGTTATTCCACTGGTATGTATGGTTTCGTTTTGAAGTGTGGTGGAAATTTCAGTTCTCTATGAAGACGCTCTATCAGATCAATCGTCTTTCAATACGGAATATCCTCCCAGCAGTGTGCTGCTGTCGCCAACTTAATTTCCATTTTCCGGTAGATTATCGATGACGTTGCATGCGTTGAGTGACGTTAGCGGTAAAACGCCACCGGTCCGGAAAATTGGAATGTGTGAATTACGTTATTGTCGTGTGTCTGTTGCGCGATTGGCTTTTGTACTGAACTCGACAGCATCGCGTTCGTTATGGTCATAGTTTATTTTGACAGTGTGTGAATTCGGAAATTTAGGGTCTAGAAAGCGAGTGACAAGCTATGGGGTTGGTGTGAATACCACAAGCAACTCAATACATCTGGTTCTGCTGTGGCCGTTCTCTTCAATTTGGTTGGCCCACGTCCTCTACCTTCAGGGCTCTACATTCACCCTTCAGAATGCTTTACCCTTAGATCTATCGCAGTACGGTGCGGCTGACATTGGCAACCGAATAGCACGATTAATGCGTGACTCAGGATCACTGAAGTCCGACTATTCTCTTGATGACTTCGTGTTACCTATTTAGCCTCAGCCTCCCATAGGCTGGACAGTGCTACTTCCCCGGAGGATAGTATGATCCAATAAGTTTTCAACCAAATGGATTCTTTGGAGAGGCTAACTAATCTTTTATCAGTTCGAGCGTTGATATCATTCAACTTTCTTACAACGTCATTACTAACGGGGCTGCTCGTACCCAATTGGTTACCAGCGAGAGCTAGTACAACCCAGTCACTTTGCAGGTGAGTATTTAACTATACTTACGTACAGTTTTGAGTATTAGCTGACGAGAACTCTGGGACTACGTCTACCTGATAACCCTTGGAAACGCCTCACCAATCGTGGGGATATCATCAGTTCGGGGGGCCTGAATATCTCACTCCGGCTTCGACTGACGCGCTTGAGATGAGCTACGTGTATTTACTTATCACTCTCTTACAGAATGAAGACGAACAGGTGTACAAACACAGATTCGGTTAGAGTCATTCCCCTAAGCCCAACCAACTCTGCACCAGTCTGACATCGGTCTACGTTACTGCGATCGGTTACTCGGCTGGTGTGATAGCGCACGTACGAGGTAGGGTAGCTGAGAGCTGAGCTTTGTTGATTGCTGCGCTATGGGTGACTCCGAATTACACAGGTCGACGTGGTTGGCTGAGCAGAAATCCTGGAAACAATATGTGTGCAGTACGAACAAGGAAGTGCAGTGACAATTAACGCGGTAATTCACACTGATGAGTTTTAATCAAGAAATAACTTGGCCCTTACCTCCGAGCTAAATTCATCTCGGGAACCGTAGTCACGGAAGTTGAAGTAAAAAGTGGTGACTTCGCGAGTTTGACCTTCTTGTTCCGAAAGAAATTTCAAACGGTGTCTCTATTTTAACCCTTTTCGTAGTCAGAGAGGACATACATAACGCGGAAGTGAAACGTTCAATATTACACAGCAATCCGGTTAGCATAGCTCCCTTCCCAACCCCACCCCCACTTAAAAACCCACTGACAGACCGGTATTTACGCACCAATATATCAGCTCCCGCCTCCGATACGCAGCTACCTACCCTACCTCCCCAAATCATCGATGGACGAAATTGTGGCAGGTACAACCACTATACGACAAGTTCGTGGTTCTTACAGCTGATAATGATGATGATGAACCGATTTTACACAGCCAAAAAGCTTCGTCTTACAGATGTGGTTTTCTGCCTTGCTATATGGTCTGCGTCCTAGACTGAAGATAGTAAAGTGAGTGTTAACGTATTACAAGATGAGTTTTCTCTCTGACTTGACAAGACAACCGAAGGTGTTATGCATGAAACAGGGCGGGTCTCTGTCGGAGAACCTAGTTCTAATCGGAAGCATAACCATTTAAGAACAAAATACCTCCGAATCCATTTTTTACTGAGCAGGTCTTTATCGCATGTCGCAGTCTCAATTGTTTTGGTCATAACGCTGATAATCCGACCCAGAGGGTCAGATCAGCAAACCATAACTGCGATAGAATGGATTGAGTATTTGACTTGAGCAGTGTTGTATTTCCTCAGTCCACGGGTATTCTCAATCATCCCAAATTTGCTTCTCAAGATATGCAAGAACAGCTGATACAGTCAATCGACTCTTTCGACGTGAGGGCACTCACATACCATCACGATTCTGACTTTCTCAGGCTTGATTCACTTGCTCATTGTTAATGCATTCAGGTGACCAAATCATGCTTTGTAAGCCCGTATCTGATATGGTTCAAGGAAATAAATGGTGTTTAGTCTCACCTGACGTGTTCTGCGGAGAAGTTGTGACTTGCATGAAAACAACCGGAAACCATACATCTGTCGAACAAGCCAAAGCGTTGATTGGTGTGTATTCATGCTGTGTTCCTGTTGGATGATCCAGCAACTGAGCGAAGGCATCTTGACCAACGTAGTATTCCAATCTTTCATCAAGTTGAAATCGCTGCATGCAAATTCTCGTAGGTTTTACGAGAAGTTTCGTTTTGCTGCTTGTTTGAGAGAACTAGGCATTACAAGACGTAAAATTTGTTAAACACCACTTTATTAATCGCTTCTTTTATTGTACGCCTTTCCATCTTGCCTTAGGTGTATTCTGACAGACAGCAATGGGGGTTGATAGTGTTCTTGGCTTTTCACTGTACCAATAACCCCAAAACTTTCGTAAAATCCCTTAAAGATTTTATGTTTAGAGTACAACGTGGTTTTTTGATGGTTCTACTGTTTGATACTCATACTCTTTTCCAAACCCTAATGTGATGATGCGATTGGGAATGAAGCGATGCCCATTCGGCCTTCATCAGTGGACACTACGTACCACACATCTCCCGCGTAAAGCATAGGGTCTGCTTGTTTATACAGTTAGCTTCTACGGTGGCGTAACCAGTAGGTCCCGTCAGCTTGCTATTCCTTATGGCGTTGTCGTACAAGCACCTGCTGCAGAACCAAACAATCCCACATTTGCATTTGCGTCAAACAAATGCTATTTAGTTTCATTAGAGCGGTACTCTACTACTCTTATCCTAGATTCACTCAAGTGTCTCAGTAAAGCATTCGGGGACTAGGTCTGCAAGTATTATAGGTATTATACTTGTAGATCACTAACCAATATCACTAAACGATTGGTTATTTGGAGTTCACAAAATGAGCAAATTAACATCATTGAATGGTTAATGAAACTCACGTACATTCACTTACTCGTCGCCATGAGTATATCAGATATTGGGATATATGAAACACGACGCAGCTATTCACCCTTCTTACGTATCTGACAGCTGCCTTCTGTTTCCTCCTAATGAGTTGGGCGGCCAACGAGTAGTCTTGCTCTCCATCCGATTGAGATACCATAGAGTGTACTAGTGTAGTGCAGTGTAGTGTACTGGTGTAAAGGCCTGTGGCTATAAAACTGAGTTAGGGACTGCTCTGAAACAGGGGTGACGAGACTTTAGTTAAAATGCTAACCCAATATCCGTAAAAAATAGTTAAAGTTGGTTTGTAAAGGTTTTGAGGTAAAGAGGCCGAAAATTACCTGTCTCTCTCGGTAAGACGATTCTGTGGGCTGGCCGTATATCTTTCCGCTCGCAATTTTGTCGTGGCTGTGACACCTCCCTATGCCTTGCTTAGTCGGAGGCAGTTTTGTTATGATTTGCCTTCATTAGCACCATATTCCTGGTCACCGGTTTGGGCAGAAGTTTATAGTGATTTTTCCTACGACGCATTCGGTTTTGGGTACGCGCCCCATCTTAAGGCGAGTGCGAATTCGTCCATATTACTTAATTGCGATGGTTAGTCATGAAGTTCAAATGAAGTTGGAAAGTCGCATGATCGCATTTGTATGGGACTAGGCGAATAGAGCAACCGAATTTGTAGTGATTGACTGGACGCGAACGAATGTGACTTGTGAGTTTATGAGGGAGGGAGTTTATGGTGCACTGCCGTCACGTTTCAGAAAAGAGTGATTTTCCTTGGTCTGGGTGTCTGGGATGGACAAGCAGTTTAGGCTACAAAAAATAAACTGAACCTATCAGCTCGGGTTCGTCCGTATTTCAGATTTCAGCCTCCGCTGGAGCACTACTGAAAAATTCAAAATCATGGGGGGATTTGTGTATGATTGCAAAGCTCCACGTCACCGAGCCCCCGAAGCGTAATTATTGGTTCCTAGGAAGCGAGCTAATTGGTCGACCCCGAGTCTCTTATACCCGAAACTGTTTGCGAACACCATTTTGGTTTTCATGATTGTACCACCTTACCCCTCTCTGTCGCCAAACGGAATTTCTTATTCACCGAGGTAAAACCGACCCTACTGACAATTCGTATCCGTTTTAGTTGCCTGTAGGTTTAGCCACACTGTCATAATTTCTCAACTTTATGCACATCTGCACAATTTTGGTTACGTTGCGAAGTTTGTTGGAATTCTGTGGGTAGTAAAAACTACAGGCACATTCTACTTCAATGCTAATATGGGCTCAGGTTTACCCTAAGTGTTCCCCTCAGGGGCACATGGCGGAACACCTAAGTAGGAGCATCTGGTGTTCGTCCACATCGGAGAACTTGGAGACTGTTCGATACGTCATACGTGAGCCTTGTGACTTGCCTTAGTAATCAGGTTCCCTCAAGAAGGCCACAACGTGCAGTTTATTGATTTTCTCACTGTCCAACCACCCCGTGTTACCAGCTGCACTTGCACATCCGGTCACTTGGTACCGAGTAAATTGTAGCACGTCTGTGTGCCACTGAGAAATAGGACGTGTGCCACGCCAGGATAAGCACCTGGTCTTTGTTGCGCTCAGTAACAAGGTACTAAGAGGTGAAATGACAGTTTTATCAGGGGACATCATACATAGGCATCAGTGGATGAAGAACCAAGAAAAGTTGAAGGCGCCTTGTTTCAATCGACCGCAGATAGTTTTCTTGACGAAGGTTTAATCTCCGACTAATTTGAATATGAACAAGCAATTACAGAATGGAGTTACTCTTGGCTGTACATCTTGAGTTGAAGTAATAGCTTGAAGCCAACAAGACCTTGGCCTGGTCGATGCACATATCGTGGAACACCAGATTCCATAAGCCGAGTTTTCAAACTACAAAAATCGACCGAAGGTTTTCATAGAGTTGTGAAGATAGGCGTTCGGTGTGCCCATCTATGGGGTATAGGATATATGGGCAAACTAAATCAGCAAAACTAAACATCTTTTACCCAAAAGACTGTCGACTGCATGAGGATAGCGGTCCTTTTAGTCTCCTGTTGCTTGTCGGTACTTGTAAAGTCACTTGTCCGTCTGCCAAAACACACTGGTCTGCAACAAGGAAAAGCATTTTGTCTTCCGAAAAATAGTTTCAGCACAGGGAAATAAATGCTAGCATCTGCTATTATGGCTTCTGATAAGCATCAGTATGAATTGCAGCAATTCAGTGCGACAGATTTTATCTTTCATTCTGTTTAGTCTAGACTTTCAGTGATCCAAGCAACAGATTCCATGAGACAAGGTAAGCGTATAGGATATGGACGGCGTCTCTTCTGATGTCTTGGCAACTATTTATTCACTGAACATGTGAATACCCAATAAAACTTCACGTTCCTTCGTTGGAAATAAGGGGAAGGAAGGAAGGGAAAGGAAGTTACATATGGAAGCTTTTATTTCGACCCGCAGTTTTTCGGTATACACCGAATATGGGGCGGAAAAGCAGGGCCGGTCGTATAAAGTTAACTTTATTCGGGGAAGTATATGTGTTACGTCGCTAGGCGTAAAAGCTCACAACAGACCATGACCATCCCCCAATAGGAGGGGGATGGTTGTTGTTGAGGCCATCCTCCCGAATTTCGTTTACGGATGAAGTTCCCTTAAGGCTATTAATTGATACTATGGGTTATCACATTTTGGACCTTTGGATGTAGAGAATTTGACCCTATTATTTTTTTCCGTCAACAGTGGAGAGCGATAAATCTTATCTCCTTCTCCTGGTCAGAATGATTCAATATGAACAACTGCCAAACAACGGGTTTAGCAAGCACTTTCATTTAGTTTGCCTTTACTTTGGGGCTTCAGAGTAAAAGCCAAGCTTTGAAAACTGTTGGGACAGAATTTACCACTATGGATAGGACAAGCGTCAATGTTCTGCTTCCTAATGCTTTAGCATACATAGCTAGCCTACGTCTATGAATGATCTATGATTATTGAGCCCAAAAACTAGTGGTTCTTGTTTAGTCTCCCTGTTATTTTCTCAATGTTGCATCGTTATGTATGTTAGCCTCCATAAGAGCATCAGTTTAAAGCCTGCAGCCAATCTAATACGACCACTTCAGTCCGGAGTCCCACAGAATCAGTCCACGGGAACGATTGCTCAGTCACACCGGTATATTTGTGGGGTGTAGTCATCATCCTTCCTGTAGCTTACGGACTATCCGTATTCACACTCCTAATGACCTGTTGCAGCTGTACGCTTGAATGTTAGAAGTATGCAACAGACCGATCCTAACGGATTAGTGAGTCCGTATCTTAAATTATACTGACCCGAATTTCTAGTCCATACTCCGAGGCACACTTTCCCCCTGCAGGGCGTGCAGAAGCATTTTGACGCACATTTGTCGGCTCATTTGCGAACCATAATCTCTTCGAACACCGAAAACACGGACATGAATGCATACCAGTCTGTTGTGTGAATTGAAAATATCGGGCGTTGGATTGGGGGGTCGATGGTGGTGTATGAACAGCCCCGATACACTTTCGAGGTTGAGAATGCTTTGAAATCATCTAATTTAGTGGTACAACGGTGGAATATATCGGGACAGTGATGAATAACATCTGGAAAGTGTATAAATATTCGCTTCGCTGGGTCAGTCTCCACCTTATTACGCGTTTTGTTGTGAGTGTCCTCGTTTATGGAGTCGTGAAAATGTGCGTGCAACACCACGTTTCACTATACGCACTGAATGCGTTGGATGTCCGGAAGTCCATGTCTGTGTTCGTGAGTTCTTCAGAGGCTACAAAAATAGTGCATGAAACTGTGGTTATTTGGCTGCAATCTTCCTGGTCCAATTCAGTGGCGAAATCTTGTAGCCTTAGTGCACCACCAGTTTTGTGTGTTGTTGCGACCTGTGTTAGTCATCGTAACTAATTTTCTGTTGAGCTAACATGAGAAAAACACGCTGCTTGTTTCAAGAATATTCCCACCGTTTTCAGTTAGGAGTCACAGTAAGCTGGTGTGGCTTGTGCGATGAGTAGATTTCAGATCACTGGAACTAGCCATTGGAGTTGTCTATGGCGTTTGACTAGACTATAGAAGACTAGTCATCATCATCATCGTCCTGGACAGCATGACATCAGTGTTCAACACTGATGCTTCGCTGCCGTACAACTATGATTTATTCGAAAGCCTCATTGTAAAGAAAAGAATAAAGGTGGATGGGAAATGGTGCTATCTTACTACAATCATTTCGAGGTGCTTACACCTCCAAACTCTCATTCAAGCAACCTGGATAGAAACTGACACCACGAACGCCACTGACATCGATTAGCAGCCATATCTTTCAGCGTCTCCAACCAGACGCAGTTGGGATCACGCAGTTTCCTTCCTGGTAGGTGAGTATCACTAGCAGCACCCAAACGTTTCGTAACCTCTTTCATACCTTTCTGCCAGCTCAAGGGTTGACCACCTCTCTGCATCCGCCACTCTGAATTGGGCACGGAAGACAGCACGCTCTTCAGCAAACGATGGTTCAGCATACGTAATACATGGCCTGGCAAACGCAGTTTCTGGTGCTGGACACATCCTTCAATGGAAGTCTCTGTTACACAACCGAAAACTCCCCTTCTAATTGCCTCGTTATGGATTCGCCGACACAAACCCACACGAGCTATGGTTCTGAGACGACGGTTGTCTAAGACCTGATAAAGTATAACAAATAACTTGTTCAGCTGTAACATCCTTTCGGTACCCAGCTGCCATTCCACCCGAAGGAAGTATGAGGTGTGGGATATTGTCAGGTTGCCCAAGCCTGGACAGGAAAAGTCGAGATGCAGAGGCCGGGTTTGAACCACGGACCTTCCGAAGACCTGAAGATGTCTCACTTCCGCTGCACGAGCAGGCCAGGTCTTACAGCCATACAACAAAACACCTCGCACTGTAGCTTGATACACACGTCATTTGAGTTTCAGGGATACACCACTTTGACGCCATAGGTGCCTCAAATTAGCAAACGCGACCCGAGCCTTGCAAGTTCGTGTATTGACCTCATCTGTCACACTACAATCAGAAATAATAAGACATCCAAGATACGTAAAACACTCCACAATTTCCAGTGTCTCTCCCTGGATTGTAAGTGGCGTGTTCTGTGACTGCATGTCCACGAGCATGGCTTTACACTTTGTGGGTGCAAAGTGCATACCAAAGGACGGGATGACTTTGGTCAGTTTATCCAAAAACACCTGCACCTTTTCCTCTTCGAAGACGAGAACGACATCGTCTGAATATTCCAGATCGACAAGGTTTTCGTCAGAGACTATTTGAACACCCGAGTTTTGAAGAACTTCCAGCGTTCGTCTCATCGATCACGAAATTAAATAGGAAAGGAGAGAGTGGGCATCCCTGACGGACACCGCTTTGTGTACGGAAGCTTTCGGAGAGCTCGCCGTATACTCTCACACGTCCGGAAGTCCGAGAATACAAAGAGCTTATTATGTTCACAAACTTCCGGGGCATTCCTTGGTGGGCAAGCGTGTCAAGAAGAACAGACCGGTCAACCGAGTCGAATGCGCCTTGGAAATCCAGGAATACTAGAATCGTGGGTCGCTTATACGTATGGCGTTGTTCTAGC
>SJOL01006436.1:321040-422580 GCA_004794785.1 Opisthorchis felineus
TAGACAAGAAGACGATTAGGGTCTTCAACCAAAGCCTTTGGCTCAAAAGCCTGACCGCAAGGCAGCGGTGTTTGGCGGGAAATGCAGGTGAATTTTAATTTTTACAGAACAAGTCGCCAGACATGCTCCAACCCCCAACCTGGAGGACCAGGAGACTGTGTTCGTCAGACCTCTACCCATTGACTCTTTGTAATGGACAGAAGACTAGACTCTACAAATGACACTCTTGACTGACTTGTCACCAGCAAGCCCAGTTGACTAGCTAACAATCGAAGTAGCCCAATGGGTGGTCATCACAGGATCATAAAAAAAGTGTGAAGCACTATTAGTGAATCAAATTTGTCAATGGAGATATAGTGCGCCAGTACTTATGTCGTTGCCAAGGAAGGCAGAATGAAAAACTCACAACCTCACACACGTTCCACGCCTTAAGTGCAGGTGCGCACAAAGAGCTGGCATATTGTTCTTCCCATTAATCTATGGTAATAAAAGGTGCACCTCCGATCCTTGTCTTTATTTTGATGTTTCAACAGCGTTAGCTAGACTTCATCTACGAGTAAATCATTTGTTTCTGTCAGGTTGAAACCTCGGCATACGGTTTCCGGTCAACCAGTGTAAAAACACATTGACAACTTCAGCCGACTATGGATTCACTGGTCAGTAAGCAACTTCGACACTTCTGTTTGAGGAACTTGCATCATTCGGAACAGGCCAAAATTTACTAGAGGCTGAAAAAGTCGAGCGGTGCCTTAACAAAAGTGCCTGTACATAGGTGGTTTGCGCATAGACTGACGTGTAGCAATTGGGAACCAACGCTTATTGACTTGTTCTGTGAGATTGTGTAACAAGCGCGAAAACTTCACGTTTACAAATTGTGAGATGAACCAAGGACTCTGCTGTTTGAGGAGCGCGATATGATAAAACGATGGACATTTACTTCATGTAACTGATTTTAGCCTGCTACATCTGCCCTGCTAGTGAAACCTGGCCGTCGAGCTAATCTCACTCAGTCATTGGACACTAGTCTTACGAACAACAGTCGCAGTTTATTAGGAAAATCAACACTTCTCACTGGGCCTCAACATCACCCGGAAGACGCAGTGTTCGTGGATAGATGCAGACGATCCAAGAACTGGTGTCCAAGTTCATGTCTTCGTGCCTTGCTAGTCTCGGCGTTGATGTTCCTGGTTAGGCCTAAAAATGAGTTGTATTCTTATGATATTATAAAGAAATAGTTCCATAACCCAGATGTTATAGAAAGTCTTGTCAGACGCATGCGTCTTACACTTGGCTTTGGGCAAGCTTTGTTACCAGTCGGACTATAGCGCCGTTTGAGTTGACGATTACGTTCCATCCATCGACTGATCGCGCTGTAGAGACTTCCCCCCTGCTTTCATCCTTCGTTAGGTGTTTATTGTCCTATACAGGTCGTGGTATACTCAGATGTCATTATCTGTTGATGGAGTTATCTTTCCCAAGATGGAATCATCAGTGCATTATAAATAGCTTCAACCAACATTATTTGCGGATGTGCTGCGAAAGTGACTCCACGTCAGAAACTCAGAAACAGGCCTTTCTTACTTTGGTATGTAAAATACTAGAGGTCTCCAAGTCTCTCAAACTGAGCACTGTGTATATTATCTTCGACAGTTTTCTGAAAGTGAAGTAGAAGTACGTGAGAAAGTGCACGTAAAATGTGGAATTTTCGTTCGAATTACAGTAATTCTTCTGGCATCTGGTCAATACATCGGTATTTCTTGTGTTTACGCTGACCAAAACAACCTTGAGCTACCGGCCACATTGACTAAAGCCGAAAGATATCTGGAAGCCCACAGATTTGTACTCAGTCATTGGGTTGAGTGAAAGATAATCAAGAAATTGCTGTTGGGGGACAGCTGGGGTGATGTCTTTCCTCCTGTTGGTGGAATGTTCACAAGCAAATCACTGAATTCACTGAACGTTGTAACCACTAAATATTAGTTTGCTAACTGATGCTAGGTGTGCTAAAAAACTGACAGCCGCTGAACGAAACCCTTCAATTTCGGTGCTGCTTGTTCATTTTGAACTACAGAGGTATACTTAGTTTGAAGGGTCAGAAATGTTTAGAATGCAGAACTGCCCCAATCTAAGAAAACTCAAGAAGATCCTCCGGCGGTTCGGTTCATTTCCACAGGGAAGAACGACGTCTAGCTCGTTTAAATCAAACCACATGTTCGATTTGATTTCCTATCGGAAATTTTGCGTGATTAGTTAAGGTGACTAGCTGTATGCTGTGCGCACACGAGAATGGTTACACAAGAATCGAAAATACCAGTGGTCTATAATGGAAGTTATAGTTCTTCAAACTTTCCTCAAAGCTGTCCCAATAACGGAATCCCCTGTGTCCCCGATTTTGAGCTCCATTCTTTTGTTGACAGTAGGCCATTTGTCCTGGGATGCGAATTTCAGCGATTGTTTTCAAATGGCCTGACCACCGGAGTTGGGTTTTCATCAGACTGCACTCAAATACAACAGTATTTACTCTTCTAAGGGCCTCAGCGTTCTGGATTCTTTCCTTCCACTTGATCCGAGGCATTGTGTGCAGATGGTGCAAGCGATATCGGTCAACAACCCGAACGCGTTGGAGACAGCTGCATAGGTCCTTACTCGGGGTTTCATTCTGGTGTGATGGACCTTGTTGAAGTCGAAAAATTTTCCTGGACGGCCTGTAGTAACTCTCTTGTTGACTTAATCGACCGCTACAAAAATTCAACGGATTTTTTTCAAGATATTTCTTGGATTTGTCTCACGGCGGAAATCAAGTCAAGCGTACTTCTGTTAATTTTCTGTCCACATTTTTCTTCGGAAATGCTCTTTTAGACAACACCAGCTATTAGTTGGTTCAGCAGGATACGGGCCATGCTCTTGTCTGCTTTGCGTAGGAGGCTGGGTCAGTGATACGACCGTCATGAACAAGCCCGTTGATCCCTTCGGTGGAGGAGGTTTCCGGCGAATGTGCGTGTCAACTGCCTGGTTTTCCGGTTACTTAACGTGACGCACCTCATCTGGTGTGCTGAGTTTATTGGTTAAATGCGATGGAAAATTGCCTCACGCCCCGGTATCCTATCGATCAGAGCAAAACGGGTTCCTTTCTCACACTGCCGTCTCTAGATAATTGATCAGAATGAACTTCTTGTTCGTATAGCTAGAAGCTGCACGGTCCTTATGAAGCTCCGAACACATCATTTGGTATGCACACGTTTCCTACGAGCAGCGGCTCCACTTATGTTTATCGAAGCAATACTAACGAACAAGTGAAGACAATATCACATTTATTTTGCAAATGTTTATCGTATCCGAATGAACTACAATGGATTGGTGAAAAAAAGTAGGAAATCATCATAACACTGGGCTCCCGCTTTTCTGCCATCAACTCGTGGAGTTAATTTCTCCCATTTCCATTTCACCCCTCGAAATTGACAGGGGCCCGTTCACCTTGAATGATCGTACATATTTAAAACGTGAATTTGTGCGCCACTGTATTGATGGCTTCTCCCCATTCATTGACATTGCTTTTGGTTTGCATCTGATTGTTGTTGTTCGTTGTTCGTAATTCAGATATATTCACCAGTGGTACATTGATTCCCTCACACTTTTGCTTGTGAAAGCATCGTCACACGTAGGAAAAGGGCTGTGTGCTATTCCTGCTTCCGTTTCATCACAACCGTTTGCAAATATCAGTTGAAACGAGAACGAAGTGCATAATTCTGGTCTTTGTTCCCGTGACCATTGCGCATTACTTGGTTTGATATTCGCTTTGGATATGATTTATGAGCATCATCAACCCGGCTTTCAAACAGTTGTCACTAGCAGTTTGCTTCCACTACTTAGTCGTTTATATGGCATTGATGGGTTACTACTAATCGCAGGCTGCACTATGCTCTGCATATGTAAAAGCTTGGTAACAGCCCAATGCATGCTAGTTATTCGGACCTGTAAAACTTGTATTTACCCGTGACTCCGGCAAGTAAGTCCCTATTGTTCTATGAAAATATCCCGGATTTACAACCAAGCGAAGCGCTGTCGGAGTGAAAAGTTGCCGTCACTTATCTCAACAGTTATTGCGTGGGATCCCAACCCCAGCAACGTGAGTACCTGTAGAAAACCCGGGCTCTGGACTTGGTCGTTGGCATATCCATCCGAGTGCGCACGTGCGCACTTTTCGCGTCAGCCTTTCATAGGTTGCTTTCCGCATTTCCATGCACTGGAATCCGCAATGCCACGCTCTCCTTTGCGCCGAGAAATCTTCTGTCAGTGAGCAAACGAGGCCAATTTTGGTGCAGCATGCCCGAAGCGCGGCAAACGCAATACAAGTGTGACATTGCAGCAGCCCCGTGTATCAGGGGCAAATCGGAACACGTGATGCAAGCAGACCTGACGAAGAGTTGTACCAGTCCCGCACATCGCCTCAGCTGGGTGCGCACAATACTCTGCTAATGGTGCTTTAAAAAGGACTCCCCATTTTCCCAGTGGCGGTTTCGGTCAAGAAAAGTGCGTACTTATTGAGACAAATGATTCATGGGTCAAAAGTGACTGTTGTTGTAGGACAGCTCTTTACACACTGTTTTCTTCCCTAACCTAGTATTCACTTACACTGGACACACCAACGAGTAATAAGTTTCCAGTTGTGTAAGGGTGCAGTGCTCCGACTCACTTCAGAAAGAAGCCACTTGTTTATTGGACCTCGTGTAATCTGGTGACATTACTCAACTGCCTTCTGTCGTCACGCTGTATGAGTGAGATAAAACTCTCCATGTGGCAGTCAGTCAGTGTGAGACCGGACGTAAGGCTTGAAAAAGTCAATCGGTGTAGACGTTGATAGACGCAAACTTGTGCCTTTGCACTGTTCGAAGATCATCGCATGCATTGCCCTAGGAGTCGATTGAACTGAACACACTACACGGCAGTTTCACTATTCTTGTCGGGAATTAAGAGACTGGATGCGCAACTCCTGGAGATAACGTAAGATCTATTTCTACCAGTTCGATAAGTTTTTTATTGTTGAGTAGCCCATAGTCATTTTGCAAGGCGGACTCTCTCGGTGGACCAGTGTATAAATCTTGAAGGGTAAATTTAAGAACATCGTCAACATTCACATCCGGCTGATTAAGAGTTCAGCCATTTCCAAATTAGACACTGTCTGAAGTAATAATAGTTTGTGTATCAACTGTTTGTTTACGTAAGTAAACAAGCACTGTGTGTAATTTCATAAGAACCAAGTGATCAATACCTTCGTTAGTCACGTGCAACCACAAGTAATTTCAAGTGACGTCTAACCACACAGTTTAGGTATGTGAAAACCATCGAGGTATCCACGAAAGCTTGCTCTGAGTGACAGGAAGCATTCGGACACTCTAAGGTGAACTGAGTAGCGTTGTTGCCATTCAGTACTTTCAGTAGTCAAGGTTTATCATTTACAGTGGCGCATACGGTGCTCAGTTTGAAGATAGGATAGATGTGTTACGGCAAAACTTTAGCTGCTGTTGAAATTAGCGCGTATGGAAGCAAGCCACAAGGAGTAAAACGGAACGTCACTCACGTGGCTACCACAGGCCTATCTACTATTGATATTCTGATGATTCTTCTAGCCGACTTAATGTCAGCTCCCAAAGTCAAAATACCCACGCCAAATGCCTGTTCTGCCCTCATGGTTGTTCATCTCGCTGATAAACAGTGGCACCTGAATGTCATCATCCGCCGCACAACAGCAGTGTTCAACATTGACCTTTGCTGCCGCATACACATAAAGTATATGAAGGCCTTACCGCGAAGAAAAGAACAAAAATGAATTGGGAGTGGACTATTGCTTACTTACCACAGTCATTCCGAAGTGCGTACACATTCAGACCATCCGGATGGAAAATAATAACTACAAAACCCGTAAAATCGATTGGCGGCATATCTTACAGCGTCTCAACAATGTACAGGGTTATCAGGTAAAACTCATCCTGGAAGGTGAGTCACACCGTGTCACACCCCACTGCCAGGTAAAGGGATGATCACAGCTATGCTTGCGTTAATCTGAATTAAGCATAAAAACCGCATTATAATCAGCAAACAATGGATCGACATGTGCATTACATGGTAAAACCTCTACAGCTTTTGATGCCGGATGCATTTCCGTTGCACAACCGAACAGTCATTCTCTAACTTTTTCGGTGCAGATTTCCTGGGGCCAGCCTACATGAGCTATGATCCTGAGGTCGCGGTTCTCGAAAATCCGCAGACATCTCAGTTCAGTTGCTCGCACAGGCCACGTCTCACAGCCGTAAAACAAAACAGATTGTACTGTAGCCTCATGCGTGCGTAACTTGAAATTCAGGGATATACCGCTTTGCCACCACAGGTGTCTCTAATTAGAAAACGCAATTCGAGCCCTAGAGATCCGTGCATTTACTTAATTTACCCCAATTCAATCCAAACTCATTCAACTGATAAAATACTTAGAAAGCTCCACAATGCCAGTTGGATTAGTAGTGGCGTGGCCAGTGACTGCATGTCTAGGAGCGCAACCTCACATTTTGTGAGCGGAAAGCATATTCCAAAGGATGGAATGACTTTGGTCATTTCATCCAAAAATAACTATGCCTTCTCCACTTTGAACGCGATGACAATGTTGTCTGCGTATTCCGGATCGTAAAGGCTTTCATCATCAACTGTCTGAACACCAGAGATTTGAAGGTCTTCCGCCTCATTATATTTTCTATAGGAAGATATAATATCTGTAGGAGTTGAAAGGCTGAGTGACCTTGTCGGGTACCGCTTTGTACGGAAGCTTTTGGAGAGTTCTCTGCGTAATCTAACACGTCCGCAAGTCTGAGAATACAGAAAACTTTCTATGATGATAAGGCACCAGGCACTTTTAGTTAAAGGGAGCCAATTGGTCAGCAGAGTTAGGTGAGCTTAGAAAATCTAGAAATACCAAAATTGCTGGTCAAGTATACTTCTGGCGTTGCTCTATCACCGGACGAAGTGTGAAGATGTGGTCAATGCAGCACCCACCGGGCCGAAATCCCGTTATTTTGCTATCGAACTTATGCTTAACGGGCCACCATAAGGGGACGAACGATGAGTGACACCATCAGTCTCACCACAACTATATTCAACCTGGCCCTGTGCAATTATCGCATTCACTACAGATCTCCTCACACTTTACCCAAGATTTTTCTCCTGTGTACTTCTCTGTCCAGGTGGGTAGACTAAGTTAAACAACCTGCCGGATTGTTTCAATCTGTTAGACACCTGTCGGAACACTGCAGCTCGGCTGAGCTCATCAACGGTAGCTCAGGTAGCTGTTGATCTGCTCGCCAAACATGGTGATTAGCTTGCAGATGTTTCGCCACCACTTAAGGTGACATCAGTGCGCCGTCGGCTGGGTGATTACTCCTTGCATGATGACATTATATATTTGTCAAAAACGAGCTGGTATATGCTGTTGTGATTGGCCAACTGAAACACTTTCTTCAGAATCCCATTAGTCTGTTTTGAGTCATGTTGCGTTGTGGTTTATATTATTTGCATTCGATTGGCGCGCTGAGTAGCTTCCGTTCGAGGACTTACTGTTTCTAGTATGGCTGGTCGGTTTCAGGTCTCTGATAACCGACGTCTCAGAACAATCGTTGGAATGGGCAACGAGGTGAACAGGCAACGTGACTTTGATGGGGCAGAATGTACTTCACGCAAAGAATATATCCAGCGCTGCAAGTCACGCTGGTTGAGCCATGTGTTGTACATGCAGAGTGACCATCTGCCCAGAATGGCTTTGTTTTCCGTGTCTGAACTGGAATGGCGGAAACCTAGAGGTGGACAGAAGGTGACATAATGGAAGATTTGTTCTGTAAGTTGAGTCTGTCTGTCGGTTGTCAGTCAGGTGGATGGTGATCTGTCGGCCGAGCTTCACAACTGACTTGCAAACTTTTCGTCACTGTATGAGGAGAAATCGTCAGTGCGCAGTTGTTTGGGTATGCCGAACAGCCGAGACGCACTGTACAGCTGTTTCATCTCCACTGAAAATCAAGAGTGCGCACCTCACGAAACTCCAGAGGCATTTGCCATAACATTTTATGCCGCCGTGGTTTCCACCGGCCATACCATCATCAGCCAGACGTTAAAATCCCTCGTCATGCCACTTCAGTTTGCGTTCCTGGATTTTCTTCTTCTATGGTTGAATGACGGGTGGTTATCAACGCGCAAGTTTGAGCACATTCCTCCGGTGTTGCAGGGGACAGAACCACAAAAAGTAAACTTTTCCTTTTGTCCCATCTTCCTGACGCTGGACACAAGATTAACATTTTAACCGCAGTTGAGCCAATTTGTGAGGAACAAGTCAAGATGCCAACGTCTATAAGAACTAAGCTTTTTACTACCACAGAAGCGATTGGAATCCACATGTCTAAGTCCAAGCCCTGCATACAGAAAAGTTGTATACAGAGGTTTAGTCTCAAGCGTCCCGACAGTTAACTCCACCTGACTTGCCGAATTCACACTAGTTTATTCAATATTAACCACTGATAATTAATTTTTACCAGACTGACTCTCAATCAGTTTCGATCGATTGTGTTCGTTCGCTAAGTGTCTGAGGCAATAGGAGAGATATTGAAAAGGTCACCTCTCGAGTGATTCATCCTATCAACTCCTATATCTTCCGTTTCACTCTCTGCGTCTGTAAGGTAATATATGCTGTGATAAGGTGATGAACCACATGGTATACATATGGACATGATGTCGTACACGTCCGGTATTGTCTGACATTCTTGTCCGACAGCGATAAAGATAAAGGACACCAACGTACTGATAAACATTCGCGCACGATGCGATGGCAGACGCGAAAATTCGCTCCATTAAAAGAGTGGAGGTATGTTTTAGTCCTGTTCAAATAATTCTCTAGTGAGGCTGGTTAGGGCCTAGTTGTAGCCACTGAAGGGAGCTACCTCAGCTACCTGGTTTTGGTGACTTATTATCTTAGGCTTAAAGTGCTGATTTCTTTTTGGATTCTTTGTGATATGCACACTGTGGAAGCATTTTGGGGCAGTGGTTTTCCAAAGGTAAGGGTTCAAGCCAGTTTTTGTGGATGGAAAACAAAAGAAACTTCGTGAGCCTAAGCTCAGTAAGAAGGGTTATACATTACCGATACTTATAAATCAACCTCACACTCATGACTCATAATGCGAGTCGACGTAATCTCTGCGGGTCACACTAGCTCTACCATGTAGTCTGCACTATAGAACAACCTCGAGAGTGATGATAACATAAATCAGAAATCCCAGGATCGTCTGAATCCCACATGCATATCCTAAGCAGCAGCGGCAATACAGTAAGGTCCAGGGATTAAACACATCCACCTCATTCAGACCTAATTACCCTCAAAACTGTTCAAAAGGCGTAAACTTATTTGCCCGCAAACAGTTTGGTGACTGGTCTACTGGGGTCCATTGGTGGATCACTGCCAAATTAACTTCTTTACCTTAATTGGCGACTGATCCCCGACCACAAGATGCTGTTTGACTTGTCAATGCGGCTTCTCAGCAGCATAAATAACGGTAGAAATAAACTGTTAATAAGATAGTCATAAACTTATCAGTTGGTTCGTAAAAATGTTACAATCAGGGAAACAGTGTCTGCGATGTAGTGTGCTGTAGCATAGTCTGCACGTGCATATAAGTTGTCAGCTCTATCTTGGTCAAAAATGGAACCACCATTTGACCTTGTTTTCAAGTCCAACACAGCAGAATAAGGAATAATGAAGAATTGGTATGACTGAGTAGCAACAAACCCGTCATCATCATCATCATCGGCAGCGTGACATCAGCGTTCAACACCGATGCTTTGCTGCCGTAAGCAACAAACCAGGATATTGTCATACTATTACGGTTAGATTTGTTGCTGTGTTTTTTCCACTAAAATTGCAAACCTTTTTGACTGCGACAGTGCCGAAAGCTGTGCTAGTGTTATGTGGAGCCCAGCACTACGTGGTTAGCCGTTTGTGCATATTCATCGACGGCACACATATTAACCATTCTGTCAGCAACTGCGAATTGCACCAAATTGTAAACATTTTACATTACTGTTTTGAAGTCAAGCATGATATCTCGATGTTGCCACACATGTGGTGGTGTGAACATGCACAGAACTGAAGTGCATGACGTAATAAGACGCAAGTAACGACCAAGATCCCACTCACTCGTTCGCAGACAGGTGTAGAATGGTCACCTGGATCTACTTGTACGGATTACCTCTCAGCAAAAATACCTAAACATAACACGCCTCTTGTGAGATAGCTGAAGAATATTAGCATAAATAAGAGACTCAGCTGGATTCAGTTGAGTCTCTCTTAAAAAACAAATTCGCACGCAAATGAAAGTATTTGTTTAGGCTTTCCCTTCCACAATAGAACAGCTGGAACTGAATTTAAGGCCGGCCAAAATAGTGGGTAGGGGGATAAGCTGGGGTGAAAATTCACAAAACCAGAATAGATACAAGACCTTTGAGGAACAAATTCACAACGAAAGGGAAGTGGGATTAAGTGTGCCCGTAGGAATGCAAATATCTCAGTCGATCAAGCTTCGCTCTATGTCTATTTACTAAGTGCGCACTGGATTCAACTTTCAACATTGAAATAAAACGGTAAACGTTGAATTTGCGAAGGTAGTTCACCTGGTTTGAATACGTATGTTGCATCATCGGGCATTTAAACTCACAGCATGTCACCATCATCCTAATAACGAATGGGTTTATCTTTTGAACTGGAGCTTCAAAAAGGTAACTAAGTGAAAACTTTTGAGGCAAAATCTATCCTCATTGATACGAAGAAGTATGACGAAGCATTGAATATTACTTGTTACCGATTATTGTGAACTTATCTAACTGATGTAGTAGAAACTGGCTAGCGAACTTGGAAAAAAGACGGTTGGACTGGTGATTTAAGCACATGTGTAACTACGAGGTGTGACATTTCATTGAGAAGCTACCTGCAGTATTTCTGTGGATCTCAAAGGCAGAACACAGTGCTAACCTTTTAGTCAGATCTCTACGATGGCTTCAATAATTAGGCCTAGAATGTAATAACACGCGCAATTCAATAACAAGGTCTATTTACTCAACTTCCTTGGTTGTAAACGTAAGTGGATACCTGCAGCAATCGAACACCGCAGAGGTCCTTTCTTCTCTGAAACACTGCCTGGAAATAAAGTAGTCAAGCGTAATCACAATCAAATTGCACCACTGCGTGTTACCAGTGAAAGTTTTATCGGACACATTTCACCTATCTATGCCCACTGTCCCATATGCTGAAGAGTAACGCCTGAATTTCATTCTGTTATTGAGTTTCGGCATTACAGTCCCACGCGGCTAACATCCGGTTCAGTGTGGGTCCTTTTAGAAGCAACACGCGTTATGTGAATCTTAACCTTGATAAGCCGATGTGCATGGATCGGTCAAATTTGTCAGTCCGTTTCCAAATAGTTCTCGTAATGCACAAGACATCGTTTTGTCATCTTAGGTCCTTCATCGTATAGGTCGGGATATAGCACTATGAATCAATCGACCTTTCTACAACGAAAATGAGTGTCTCCGATATAATGCTTCGAGACACATCCAAAAGCGTCATAATCTGCCTCCAGGTCATGTGCACGCACATACTGCTCGACATTGTTTTCTCCAAGGCCTTTTGCGCGTGCTATGGCTGAGTTTAAATATCTCTACTGCAGCCACCATATGTGGATGCCTGCATTCACCGTTTGCACTCCCTGGGTTATGACTACAGATGCCATCATTTCACCGTATTGTGGTTGTGACCGTTTTCAGCCTGAAAATTTAGCCTATCATCCAACGAGCGAGTTACAGAATGGCTGACGAGGGATAGCGATTAACTTCACGCATTTGGACATCACTTTCATCCGAATGTTAGTCATGGGCGATGGCCGTGAACGGTACTATGCAGCCGGCTGCAAGTAACATGAACGTGAACCTATTGAGTCAAGGACACTGGTTGCGCAGGGCTGACAGGCAAGCGTTCGCACTTGAAATGGAGTTCACTCTAGTGTTACTGTTTGACACGAAAAGAAGTGGCTCACATCTGATCCGTGGCCCAGTTGTGCAAACCGTGTTTTTCAAATTTAATCTGTCTCGGCCAGTTAACAGGTTGGGAGTGTGCTTCTATGTTCTGAAAGTCTGCACAGAAAATCTGTTCACTTTGGAAATTATCGCCCTTGCGAATGATGCAGATTAACAAGCCTTCAGAATCAAAATCCCTACATGATCTTCCAGTGCAACTGCTAGGTGGTGAACAGTTTTCCGTAATCTAACTTTGAAATTCTATTTCAAGTCGTGGAGCACATCATATGACAAAAAAGTAGTGTCGGAATGTGTGGATTGTGTTCGCTACACTGGCAGTATACAAATGTTTCGCCTCAAATTCTCAATTGTATTTTTCCGTTACGGACCGTACCTCATCGTTAACCATACTGCACCAAAGCACAACCTAGCAGCCATCGCAATTGATGTGTTAGCTTGCTACCCAGACTTATTTCGTTAACAATTTCCATCAAGACCATCACACACGTAGCTTGTACTGTAGCTTCCTGTGCATCACGAGGCTCAAGGTTCCTATTCAGTGGTAAAATCGCTCTTGAGGGAGCAAACCCCGGAGCTCTGTAGAGGCTCTATCGGCTTTGAGGTAGCCTCTTCAGAGATGGAAAGTCTAATAAAAACCTGGCAGGAAATGCTTTGAGGGTATGCTATATATGCTAATGTGATTTTGGATTGTTTGGCTGACTGAATCCTCAAAATATCAGTTATTGAAGAGAAAGAGGATCAAGATGAGCCTCGGGAAAGCCGCGCATATGAACTGGCGACTAAGGTTGACATGATGTGCTTCATAAAATCAAAAAGACACGACAACCAATACTGTATATTAGCAAGGCCACCTGATGGTGACTGATGCGGAAGAGCTTGTCTGTGCCAGCAAAAGTGAATACACATGTTCACAAAGTGTTCACATGAAGAACATGCTCAGCCGACTTCCCCTGGGCGACCGATCTTTAGAAGGACATCCTTTGAGGAGGTTACTGTAGTTAGATTGATCTCTTTATTGGTCTTTAGATCCAGTTGAATTTATCTCTCTAGCAGCTTTTGGTCCATAGTTTGTCTATCCAGTTGAACATCTGATCACTTCTGAAGTTAGCCGGAGATCATCAAGTGACTAGTGGGGAATTTCAAAGTCTTTTGGGATAAATGAAGTACGGTTGACTAAATTCAAAGACCAGCTGGTAAACTTGGTTGGAATTTCTTGTATACACTGTTGTGATGCTGGACTGTTGGGTTGCCTGATCCCGTTATTTGCTTGGGTCATTCCAAATTCTATAATAACTTATGGTGATTGGAAGGACAAGAATCATTCTTTCTCATCCACGCGGAGGAGGGAAAAGCATTTTCTAGGAGAGTGGAATGCAGCAGAGGATCGTCGCCCCAACCTTTTATAGTCGACCAAAGAGAATTTAGTTGTGCATGACTGTGTTCAAAACAGGAAAGTTTAATTTTGTGCAGACATTTTGGTAGGATTTGAGCTAGTTTTCCGGTCATCCATGGTAGTTTTATCACATCTTTTCACGAGCCACATTAGAGCTAACACCAGTAAAATTGCCAAGCTTTGGATAAGCTTTATCGCTTTTAATTATTTTGAACAACTCCATTTTCTCACTCAGTGACAGGAATATCATCAGTTTCGCACTTTGCAATAAAACAGTGTACATCTTATTTCATTCGTTCTGCCAGAAAGGCTCTACAGCAAGAAACCATGCCAGTTTTCCCGTCTGCTTCAACCGGCAGCTGCTTTGATGAGGTTGCCAATGACAGCAGCTTGACCAACAGTCGTTCTTCCCTTTCTATGGCGCAGCGATGTACACAGCTGCCCTATGCATAATGCGCTGAGCTGCCGTAGATAGACCGGTCAACCAGTATAATTGAAGTTCTACTGTCGAGGCTGCGCTGTCGTCACTACTGCTTTGGAGATTATAGATGAAACAGCAATTTCTCTTGAAGTGGCCGGTCCAAATGATCTACCCATTGAGTTACAAAAACCACTGATTTTAAGCTGAGTCAGAATCATTATCTCAACAATGTTTCAGCAATCGCGAATTACACTCATTTGCAAACTAATTGGGTTCAAACGGGAGACTCAAGTGAATCCCAGCTGAATCTCTCGTTTACGGCACCCTTCAATTGAATGTGCTGCACAAAGACCGCCTTACGTTCTGGCTAGAACAATATTTTGGACAACGTAATGAAATGTCTAGGCACAGCACACTACTGAAAGCTACTGAAGTGTTTTCAACCATCCTAAGAGTAATGTGTTCCGTTTAGACGAGGTTGCAACATCGTTCGTGGGCCAACTATTTGCTTCCAATATCGTCGGACGACCGCACCTAACTGCTTCCATCAGCGTGCTAAATTGGCCAGGGCTGAAGAATGTGTTTCAACAGGGCTGGGCAGGACTGAATCCTCTGGTTTGATTGATCGCTGGGCGAAGAAGTTGAAACATCTGTAGAACAAAGGGCCTGTCAACCCTCCGGGTCAGAATGGGTTAAGGCCCGCTCCAACGATGCGGTTAGCAGTTTGGTCAACTGATCGACATCAGCCATCGGCAAATTCGCTGTCATTGTGAGGTATCCGTTCCGAGAGTATCTAAACTTTGCAGGTAACTAGCTGGTAGCTCTTCTTCCACTCTGAGGGATTGTTTTCTCTGAGGGAAACTCAATGGAAATAAATTTCGTGCTATAAAAGCCTTCTCAAAGGTGTTGTTTCTGCTTGGGCATTCTTGAGACAGGATTACGGTATTTGTGTTCATCTCGCTCTTGTTTGGACAGTCCCCTTCTGTTCAGGCGAAATCCTTTTGGTAAGTCGACATCAGAAAGGAATGGTCTTCTTTATTTCCGTAAAGAATCAATGACAGATGTCACCTTCGTTTAGTCTGAGGGTCTAACATGGACTCATAACTAACACAGTGTTACACGTGATAGTCTCCTCTTGTGGGATGCACCCTTGAAGCTGCATTGTCGTGAGATTTTTTCGTACACCTGAGGCACGCACTAACTACTGCGAAGAAAACTATATTACGGAGTCTTCTGCTAATTTCCTTTGCAAGATTTCTGTAATAAAACCGTCGGAAGTCTCTGTTATCAAATAGTTTGTTGGCTGAATCTGACTACAGTTGCATCCAGCCCTTGAAAACAGGACAAAAATTCCGGAAAGAAAAACAAACTGAAAATAAGCGGAGCATTCAGTGCGTGGCTTTGTATGGAAAATTCTGATTTTCAGGACATAGTGCCATTCGCTTTCAGGTCCTGTGAAGTCTTAGTTTGCGGAGCCTTAGTTTGCTCTGTACGTGACTCTTCCAGTCGTTAATCGCGTAGATTCGTCAACGATTATTCTTAAACAACGAAGCCTGTTCACAGTTCAAAGTTCAGGTTCACTTTAATCGGACACAAGTCTTCTGGTGGAGTTATGCATTCTGTGTTCCGTGATTGTGAAGAAAGTTGCACTTTTCACGGAACTCTTATAGAGTTCTCATTAAGAAGACTGCTTGAGCAAAAGAGTGTGCCTACTGCGATTCAGTCCAGATTTTGAACAGTGGGATGCGTAAGTGATCATAAGTGATCTCATGTTTTAACCCACGCGCTGAGAGTTGTTACGAAATTTGACAACTTGAGAATAGTCAGCCGTTATTCCTATTTTTCACCAGCTTCATAGAGGGTGTGATGAGCACCAGGCCAACAAGACTTGGGTTTAAGAGAATGACATATGAAGTAGCATGTGAATAGCCCCTTTTGTAGGCTAAATCAAGATGTAATTTTGGTTCGCATCCGTCACGTGAACAAGTGTAGTTAGTGGTCGCGTGGCATCCGGGTGTGGCACGCGTCCGATTATAGTAGCCATGGTGAATACATCCTGGATTACTCTTCCGGACTAATCACATCTTGTTTTGTACTTCGATACACTAGTGGGCATGTATAGACATCCTAAACTGTCACAACCTAGGGCTGTATATATGTTGCTACTGTTTGGGATAGAGACGCTACACCCATGTTGATTCAATGGCCCTGAATGTGCATTTAAGATGGTGAACAAATAGTACAACTCCCCTTTAGGGCAAAAAAAAACAAACTATTCCCCCCGCTGTCAAACACAAAATCACCACCACAGCCATACATGGGACTACTTCAGTTTCAGTGTGATCACGGTATAAATGCTTTGCTGTGCGAAACGCCAGATCTGTACCAGCTATTTTTTCCGTCGCTCTCAGCCCACCTAAAAAATTCAATTTTCCAAAAAAAATCACCCAAAGCTGCTGTCCATCGAGTTGGTGATATATTTTGACTTCGAGTGCATAGAACCCATGAAGCTTCATCCCATGTGGTTGGAGAGGCTGAAATGCAACTGATGTACTGACTGAAATCCAGTAAATTTCAACAGATACCACATCTTTTGTCTTTCATTGATAAACGGCATAGCCCTTATAGACATTTTGTTATAGTATGATTACGTTTGGATTCCTCTCTTCAGTTCATCAACGAATGAGGGGAATTGTTTAAATGCATGTTAGCTTTTCCACCTCGGCCCACATGTTTTGGGATAGATTTATCTCTGGGGAATCTAAATATTCAGAAAAACAGCAATCGCTGCATTGCGATCATGAAATATCGATTTTCTTATTTGTTCTTCAAGGAGAAGACTGAATGCGACTCACTAGAGAGTTATTCATCCGAATTAAGTATAGAATGAAATACCCCCTATTAGTAACTAAGCTGATCCGAAATCTAACTTGTTTTCCTGTACCATTCTGGCAGAAAACCAAACCATTTAACCGTACAAGTAGCACAATTATCACGATCAAACTTCACCCTCTTTGTCCGCATTCCTCACGTGACGCCGTACTCCTTCTAGTCAGCGATTGAAGCTTCCTCTTGTTCGGGTACTTCAAATGCCTAGGACCTTGGAAAGTTCTTCTCATACATCTAGCTCTTAAATCGCAACTGAGGGGCCCATTTTGTATTCGACGTATTTTTAATCTGTTTAGTTACGGCCTTGCGTAACTTTCACTTCGTATTGCCGTATCAAAGTTGGCTAAAATTCCATGGTTTTACTGTTACTCTACCAAGAGTCACTGGTCAGGGCGCTGTTCACCAGTGTGTTAGATTAACCTAATTTTATTGCAATGTACCCGCTTTTCATTACTGTATCCTGTTGGTAGATAAAATGCCTTTGTCTGCCAAAGATAGCACTTTGAGCTTTTTGCTAATCTCAAGAGACTTACTCATTAGCAATTGCTTATCACGACTGTTGTGGTGTTGACTTTTCAATGAATTAATCTGTGAGCATCGTACGTGCCCAATACAGCTTGGGCGCATTTATCTACCAAGTTATTGTAGTTACATCTTATCAGCAAGCAAAATGGTGTTTTAGCTATTCTGTTCACATCAATTAAAAAACTTATCATTGATTCGACAAACAGCGCTTTGAGCGGTGTGTGATGAAAATTTAGTTTTCCTCATTTGATCAGTTCAAATTGTACCACACGACAGACGATAAGCCCACTCTTGGGCATCTTCCAGTTGTAAACATTTCACCTACCTAGTTGATATTCCATCAGACCATTGCATGTACCTATTTATGATGAGAACCTTTTAGTATACTGTTTCGATAACGTTTGGCTGGATAAGCATATGAAAACCCGCGCACTGTGAACGGGCACACGTCCGTAGTCATATGACACTTCTAAATGCGCGTTAACTTGCTTGCAACGTTACAAACCTCATAATACTTATTGTTGAAAGAAAGCATTCCAGTTCATCTATGCCGCTCGTATCACCATAAGAAGTACACTTCGAAATAACCACATATTGCGGTCGCCAGGGTAGTTTCTATAAAAAGTGGATGTCTACCGTGTTTGGAAATAAGAAAAAATCTAGCGTGATTAGAACAGCTGTTTCTCAGACTGAGTCAGCTGATAAGGCTGGGCTAGGTGAACGGAAGGAATGAAGTGACAGTCGTTCAAGCTCATTCCTTAAAAATGTTCGCACAGCCTCATTAATATTACTAATTTGAGTTCAGCTCTATCAGGTTCTAACACTGCAACAATCTGATCGCCGGGTCTCCGATATTACGAATACTCCTTACCTGAAAAAAAACTCGCTAAATGACAGACTAACACTTTCTATCTGGTTTATTACGGCAGTGCTAGACGCTTCCAGTGCAGCCTTTCAAATTTTAAATGTCAAGGAATGTAACTACTTGTTTTTAAATGATATCGACCGTATCGTTTAAAAACGTATAGTTGCATTAACTTGTCTGGAAGTCTATTATGAGACTTTTAACGTGACCTAACTTAAGTTAACCCTTGCCTGGGTAATTATGTGGTCGGCATGATCTCATATATGTATGTGGCAAAGCCCAGTGTTGTCCATTGATGCTGCACATGGTCCGGACTATCACTTGTGATCGGCAAAGTCTCTCGGTCCGGCTTTTGCCAAATCCTGACTACACTGCAGAACAGCCAGTAGGGTAGTCTTTTTTGAGTATGAAAAAAATACGACGAAAATACGGCCTTGCCTTCCGAGAACAACTGACAGATGTGGTCAGTTCTAATGTGCGGTCTGTTCCGGAATAAAATTAACCAGTGAATGGGTTCCGGGAGGATCGAACAGAAGCTGTACCTTCGAAAGGCAGTCAATTCAGTAATAGTTAAAGGTGCTATAAATCTGTATTATTCCGCAACCCAAGAAATGAACAATCTCTATTTGGGAGACACATAATTACAGCTTTGTAAGACACAAGTAGACAACCTACGGACACAGTGATCTCCATCTAGGGAGACCACTCCTGAAATGTCAGCAACTTTGGTTGAACCCTTGAAGCCCTTATATGTGTTTCGAGCCCACCCTGAAGAGAAGACGTTTGGTGGGTCTCTTCACGTTGTGGATCCGGCTGTTGATACCAACAGTATTGTCGTACCGATGGAATTCACGTTTCAAAGCATCCAATGACCTGAGGAAAAAAGATCGCTGTAAAGCATTTGGGATACTAGAGTTACCCAGGGTACAAGTCTCACATCATGGCCTTTGAAAGCAGGATATTTGTCTGGAGGAAGGCCTTGAATTTTCGTGCGAGACGCAAGGGACCATTCTGAGGTTGTATCCATCAAATTTGATTACGATAATGACGAACAGGATTCATTCGGATAAGTCCCGTGAATGAAGGTCTTTTTTCTGAATAAATTAAGCTTACAGTTTTTTGTTTACATAAACTTCTAGGAATGAAGATGTGGCAACTGTGGACATATGATAGCCAGATTGAGCGAGCCATATCTTTAACGACACTCAAGCGCCAGAATGAACGTCCAATAATTGAACCTAATGTTAGGAGAAAATAGCAGTCTGTACAAATTTTCTGACACTTATTCGTTAAACATATGTAACGGACTATTTATACTGTCAGAGGTTAAACGCCAATGAAATGCTTTTGTTCGCCTTCGCAAGGTTGCTATTTTTACCTAAGTTATCTAGATTTTTCATCTTTGGTTTAAAGACACCCTTGCAACAACGTATTCTGGAACCGGTCTTCTTCCGCATTCCCTCGCCTTTGTATCATTTCAACTCGTGTAGTTCGAGTACAGTTCCCCCGCGCCAAATATTCTGTGATCCACTAGAGGAGGAAGAGTTTGTACTAATTTCTGAAAAATCTGCTAGTGGTGGCTATTAGACTGCTTCTAACCTATGAGGCAGACAAAACCTGAAATACTGTTTTACACTGTTGAAAAACTTCACCTAGATAGGATACTCATTGCACAGCATAGTGTTATACGTGACAGAATGAAGTTGATGGCTACTGGCCGACATCTTCCTCAGGTTCATTAAGGTATCACGGAAATCGTTTCATTGCGGATGTCACACAGAAAATGTAGAATTGAAGCACTTTGCAACTCAGTTATATTTATCATTATAATCATCATCATCATCATCACTCTTGTGGTCATCATCAGAGACAGCAACATCATTACTGTTATGGCTCTTTCACTACCAAACAATCACAAAATTTGTTTAATAATAATTCCTCTGGATGGAGAAACGATCTGTTGCTAGCCTTCCACAAGCCTTCTCAGATGCATACTCCAAGCGCTCATCGGCTTTCCTATGTACCAAATTTCCCAGAGTAGACACCAGCTTATTGATGGAGCAGTTTTTCGGCACAGGTCTTTTCCAACGCCATCTTCTCAAATAAAATAACCTAAATGGGAACATTTTTCTTGCTAGATCACTGCTTAAAGAATGGAGCAGGAACCTAATTTTCTCATCGATCGTCACGTCAAACTCTGGCGGCATTGTTAAGCTTTTCTGGGCCAGAGATGGCTAGAGTCTCCAAACTCACGGAACAATCAAATCAAAGGATGCGTTGCGATTAGTCGGCGGATTTACACCCACTCGGTATCTGTTGGACCCAAATTAACCTCCAATACTGTAACTAGTGCCTTTAATGGGATACATGTTAATCTATGTAGCCCTAACATCGACATTAGTGAATTGTAAATCTCTGAGTAACATTCATTCTTACATGGTCATTTCTTACATAGTCCATTTTCTCAATTTATTAATGACCGGGTCGGTTGGTTAGTCAAACGATCACTACCCAGGCATGTTCGAACAGTCCGACGGATTCAGTGATATGCTAAGTAGGTGACGTTCCATCGTAGACTCTATGTTAATTGAGGAGGAAGCCAAACTCACATTGCGGAGGATTCATAGGTATCGGCCGACTAAGCATGAACGTTTACTCGAATGGGACAAATAAATATACCTCTAGCCTAGGTTGTGCGCATGAAATTCACTGTTTATTAGAATATACGCCACTTGAATATCGTATGGATTCAGCTGGGTACAGTAGAAAATAGGATTAGTTGCCGCAAGACATTCAAGATATTTATTAACGAATTCGCATTTTTGTTAGACTCAAATAAACCTATTCTCATCCAGTTATCTTAAATACCTCTTTATTCTGAACCTACCTAGCCTACACAACAAATACTAATTCAAAAGTTCCCTGAGTGGGGTGACTTCCGTCATACAGGTACACCATGTTTGTCTGTAAACAAATTACGACCTCAACTCAATGGGACAACTCATCGGCTATTATTACATTCTGAGCTATCAATGTGCTGTTCAAATTTTGGCTAATGTCAGTCTCGATTCCTAACCACTCGTCCGCGCTGTGTGCCTACATCTCAGGGAAGTATTCGGAGTTTTGAACTGCCAAAACCATAACCTTTCAGTGCGGCTCGATAAAAGAGGAAGGTTGCAAACAATTTGAATTCGTGCTCAGCTCGCTTTCTCATAAGAAGGTCAATAACACCAATAAATAATCCGAGTTCGGATATGACTTTTGGTCATTGTTTCGTGTGCGTTCACTTGTCTACGACCGTAATAGTTACCTTGACGTTTATATTAGCGTTGTGCCGTTGAAGTCATTTGCTTTCCTTGATTTTCTCCAGTCTGTTGCAACTAAGAGGTTTTGCATTTTCGACACATATTTCCAAGCAGATGTTCACTAACTTAACATCCTTTCTGAGTCACTACGCATAGAACTCATGGGGCTTCTGTATGCGTGCTGCTAACGAGTTCAACCCAATCTACGTGAAAGAATTAGCCCATTCGAAGGTATGCAACGTCCTTTATTCTATACCGCTAAAAGAGTCTCCTTGCATACATCTTAGTAAATTATGCAAAATTATTGTCATGAAGCATTCCTTCTCGCACTTAATCTTTACTGGAAAACGAATACAAGTGTTTACTTTGTGTCGCGATGTAGAAATCAAGCCGGATTTCTACGTACCTTACCTATTAATGTCTATCTAGTGATAGAGAACGGCGTTTTGAAAAGTTGAAGACTTTTATGACTCGCTACCAAGAAATTCCTCTTCGTCCTCCGTTGTGTGCACACAACCTAGTTGAGCTACCCAGCCGCCAGTGGATAGCACTAACTCCGTTTATGCTCCAATAATAAAAAACAAACAGATCGCTCACCTGTAACACCCTCTCGGTGCCTAGCTGCAGTGCCACCCGAAAGAAGCACTGCCACGTTGTTCAAGTCTAAACAGGAGCAATCGAGATGCCATGGTTGAGTTCGAACCCCGAACCTTCCGGTCGATAAGCTCACGCATTAAGCACTGGGCTAGCCATTATATATGTCCCCATATTGTATGGCATTTGGCTGGTTTGACTATGTGCTTCCTTTGCCCTAGGTGCAATCAGGAATGGCTTCCTATTGTTTTCGGTCTTCAAATGTAGGGGCGATTGCTGCAAGCGCTTGGCCCTGAAGCACACATTGAAGGGACCGTTTACCAAGGTAATTTCAGCTTCAAACTGTCTGCGGTAACCCATCAGTTTATTCGCCACTCTACTCGAAGAGACTGGCCGGAGATATATTTAGCTGAGTTTTGAGCAAGCAAATATCTTTGCGATGTCTATGTTTCTAACTTCGACACCCTGTTGAAAACTAGAATTCTTTTGCAACCGATAAGAAGGATCCGATCTGCTTTACTTGACAGTTATTTTGCTCAACTTGGGAATATAACTCACCTTATGCTAAATTTGATAGATCGTACCTGAAATGTTACGTCGGAAAGGTACTAGTCCAATCTGTGAGCCCATTGCATCCCGAATACAGATCAGAGGCGTAACAGAGTTTGACACCTGACACAGAAGACAAAGTTTCAAGATTTCTGTGCACAAAAAGTCGAAATTGGCAGTAAACTTAATTCATATCTGCTATAAATGATATGCGTCGAAAAATGGGTTCCCTACGTTAAACATGGCAAAGAAAACTAAGGAAAACAGACGGCCTTGACTGCGTTTCACATCCTATAGGTGCAAAGCAGACGCGATAAATCCAAACGGTTGAATTTAATCTGTTTTGTACTTATGCTTCTTACTCCTCTCCTGAAACGTCCGGATGTGATTTTCAACATCAGCTTATTCTAAAATACATTCAAACCAGCTTCTAATTTTAGAAAAATATTAGCTGAATTTTTTTTTTTGAAACAAACCTGTCAAAGTTTCACCTCTCTGCACACACTGAAATCCAGCAGTCTTGAATGCTTGTAACTAGGCAATAAACTGTATTCAACATATTCAAAAATATTGATTTTGGCACCTATTTTCCACTGTATTCACAAATTTACGATAGTTTACGCTTTACATGCGCCTATATATTGTGTCCAGTAAGCTGATCGAAATCGTCTATGGAATTCAACAGACGTAAAACCAAGTGTGTATCAATGAACCGTCCGGAAAATAGGAATATTTTCTTTCGGCCTCACACAGCAAGATCTGTTCACTTTTAGACTAATATGCCTGTCATGTTACGATTTCCCCTGAGCATTCATATGGAGCAAAGATAAGTAATTATTCACATCCATGTGTTTGCCATGCTGCTTGAAGATTTGCATGCTACAAGTAGGACCGTTGACGTCGGACGAGTTACAGAAATATGAGCGCTGACAACATCGGAGAACACGTTTTTCCCTGAGATGGTCTCATTGCTTGCCGTTGACTGGTTGCAATTAACCGTGCCTGCTGAACCAGCCGGCAGACCCATGTCGAATTATGAGTTGATTGACTTAACTAGTGTGGACAGCATGCCTGCTCTGACAGAGGAAACTGCAAAATATGCCACTATTTTCTGCCTCACCACTGGACGACCTCAAGAGCAGAGAAATGTTCTACTGGGATAAGTGTTTCAGTAGCGGCTACTTTTGGATGAAAAAGAATTTCCCTGACAGTAAATTTTGGTCCCGGGATGTGCCGCAACACTTTTTATCAAAAATCATATTTAAACTCACGCATCACTTCATGTCACTGTCCAGAGCTCCCTCTGCAAATCCAAGTAATCTATAAACTCACGTTCATTCAGCACTTCGTAGTTGTGTCTTTTCGGGTTTGAATTCCTCAATCCACTCTAACATAGTTACTGCTTTTACGTCCAGCTAGAATGTGAAATGTAACTTGTTTCTTAAATATCCATTAATAGTAGTGATATGTTATAACTGCTTTATTTTCCCTAGTTTCGACACATTCCCCCATGGAAGTCCACAGTCTTTGTTTCGGGAAGAAGTCCCTCAAGTTATGGAACAGTGGTTGTAAGCAAGGTGAGATAGAATAGTTGTGCTCATTAGCTTACTCTTATTCGGACTCCCCTTGATGCAGCGATTCCATTTGTTTTGTCAGTGTTCTCAGTCTTCCTGTCTGTCCTATATTTGCAGGAATTCTTGTCCGCGAATTCTACCAAACAGTCTTATAACTATTGATCGTGCAAACGGTTGGAAGTTCTGGTCGAAACAGCGCATCGTCTCGGGGACGTTTTTTAGCACGTTGTCCATACTGATGTAAGTCCGAATCTATCGTTCCGAATTGAATGGGGTTGTGACGCACGGACAGTTTCGACTACCTCAACAAATAAACAAGATATTTTATACTGTCCTTTAATGTTTGCCATAAGGTATCTAATGCCATCCACTAGCCGTCAAGTCTGGTGCGAACGGATCAACAGCGCGTGTACCGCACTATCAAACGCAACACTAATACGCATTTGTATGCACCGGATGCACGTCTGTCTGAAACTGGGAGAATTCCCTTCTATTATACCGGTGCACACTGTCACACAGTGGGTCGAATCCAATTTCTTGAGTCGCCTGTCATCATGAACTGTAAAAAGGGACCTCTCTGCGTGGCAGATAATGCACTCAAGTCTGTGGAAACATTTTTCGTTAAGTGCAGTGATCAGCTGCTCGCACAAACCGTTACTATACATTCCATGTGTAGATTGTGCATAATTATTGTGTGTAGAGATTCTAAGTGGGTCTGTTTTACGCTCATTTTCAACTCCAGGATAACCGCCGAAAGCCTGTAGATTATATTCACCTGAACAGCGCTTAAGTGTTGCAGGGCAGCTAAAACAACCCTGACAAAATGTCCTGATAGCCTGGAACACGGTGCTGAATGTGATTAGTAAGATCGAGTATTTTTAGTGCAGCCATCACCAGAAAAATAATTTCCGCTGGGTTGGAACTTTGAACCTTGATATGACCATTTCGTTTGTGTTCTGTTGAGGAAAGTGATCAAGTAAATAGGCCTTTCGGCGCGTTCACTTCCCACTCCAAAAATGACGTTTTTTGATGGAAAAATAATTCGTATACACATGTTGATTCACAGAACAGTGTGTCAGTAAGACACAAAACGAACCTAAACGGTGTGTTACTGATGAATACACTGGTGCTGACACACTACTTTCCCGTGAACCCAAGAACTCCGAAAAGATGGACCTTAAAATCATCAACAAGTAAGAACTTGTGGATGCACCTAGTTAAGTGTTGTGCGAACTGTAAAATGGTTGTCGTCCGTAATTAAGAAAGACAATTAGGCACAGCTTCCTTGGGACAACGAAGCACCTCTAACAACGAAAACTAGTAGGAGTGGCTTCCGTAGTTTATCGTGAGTGGTTGAGTGTAATGGACTAATAAATGAACCTGTTGTAACTAACTGTTTTTCCCACTCCAATGCCTTTATGTCGGAAACAGACTCGCCAACAAGGAGCACAACAGATTTATTGCAAACAAGTGAGTGCGAAAACTACAAGGAGGATCGCGGTACATAAAGCGCACCTTTGGCCTTAAATCCAGGCTGTCCGGTCCGCGTTGGATGAGCGCTCATCATCGCCGGTCATTGCTTCCATGAGATGCCTGAACACTAATCACTGTCGGCGGTTGCTGAATTGTATGACTGATTGACTGGCCCGGATGCTTGACGGCTTCCCTACTGCGACTTTGGTGGAGTTAAGTGCCTCAGTAGGTCCCTGACATTCTGAGATTAGTTTCAGGAATCTGACCTCCCTGACAGAGCCCGAAGTAAGAAACATGGCTACCTTTATTGCTCATGCTCTTTAGCTCCTTATCAGCATAGGATGTACTCCCAGGGCATACTTGTGTCTTACAACCCATCGGGAAAATTTTTTTTTTCAAACCTAAGTTCACAAAATTATTTCACACATCACTATGAGGAAGGTAGAAGAATAAATTCAATTTGCGGCTTGGAAAGTCTCTGTATCACTTGTGCCTATTTGCAAGTTAATTAGTATGTGCCAGTTTATCGATTTTTGGAAACTGGTTGTGCTCAGTGGACGTAAGATTGTTGACAAAACAAACACCGGTAGAACCTCATTTCAGTACTTACAAGAATACGGTGCACTGCGGTGCGGTGAAATGTTACGCCGAAAAATAACAAGGAAAAGAGGTTTGGACTGAAGGTTGCAGCTAACTCTGAGAACAAACTCATGGGTAATGTGCTCCGCCAAGCGATATCTCGAACATCATACCTACTGGAACACGAGGTGACCTTTGTGCAGCACATTCATTTCAAGAATCCCTTGAACGAGAAATTCAGCTGGAATTCCGGTGAGTCTCTCGCTAGAGACAAATAGGTTATTGGATGAGTGTATTTGTTAGTGATCTGGTTGTAACGTAATTAGGTTGATCACCAGAAGGTGACAATCACTAACAAATGTCTGTTTTACCAGAATGATGATGATTACGAAAGTTATGTGCATCTGATAAAAATAAGTACAATTCAAGAAGGGAATAAGCCCAAAAGTGACTTGTCGTTCGAGGGCAACTGCTGACAGTTCCTGAGTGAAGTTCCGGAAGCCCTGGCGTGTCTTCTCTGCAGGATAGCCACTACACGTTTTCCGTAGTTGTCCGTGGAGTCTTGTGGAGCTCGGTTGACTTCCTGTCCTGTGCGAGCGAGTGTGTTTTTGGGCTGAGTTGCATGCCTATTTATTGTGTACACTTGAAGGGAGGGGTGTCCATTCGTGTTTGATAATTACACGAACATGAATACAAATTGACCTGTGTGGTTGAGGTTCGTAAGCCCTTCGCTTGACGCAGGTGGCAGCCGCGTAAACGAAAATGGATGAGAAATTGTAGTGTACACGTTGTCGGCTAAGTTTGCAAGTGGGAACAAGAATTGTCACTTGATCTGAGTGTTTGTGACGCGTGAGTGAGCGATCGCTACATATTAATGAAGGACAATGTTGAAGCAAACTAACCCACTAAAATTTACGTGGCTTTCATTATCACATCTGGCAAGTAAGAAATAGCCATGTAATGAATGAAGCGAGGCTAAATACAAGAATGGTGGAGATGAGTATTGAGAAGATCACGATTTGTGAATGTGCGCATCTCCGCGGTGCACGGTGAAATCTTTTTACAGTTTCAAAGCCCGTGTGTACCAACACTAATCCAGAAAACAATTAATTCCATGGTCAAACTTAGCTCCTGGCTTGCTGTAAGACTTACTGTGGAGAAGCGTGATTAAACCAGTCTTGTTATGAAGATGGCAATGATATTTTTATTTAGACTTTACGCTTCTCTTTGTGTTCAACAACGAAAGAACGAGAGCCTTTGTGCAATCATTCTCTGGAAATGACCGTTTTTGTCCGATCGGAGCTCAAACGAAATTGGTTGTCACTATTATCTGATCAGTCAGCGTGATTTGTGATTGACTCAGTGATTTCTATTACCACAATAGCCGCCAAAAGACAGCTGTCTCACGCATGTGATTTTGACGTGGCCGGAACAAGAACAGAGGGGTTGTCTCACCATAGACAAGCCGCATCGTACACGCAATGTAAACGGTGATTAGGGCGTATACCAAATGAGTTGCTTTTCTGATAGCCATTTTATTCATAGTCAACTCCATCAACTTTATGATAAACTGCAACTCTGTTCGCTCTGTTGTGGCTGAAATCGTATGCCTCATTGCATACATTACATCATTACATTACATCATCTTGCGACACATTGACGCGTTTCATATGCATCATATTGCTGAAGACAAATAGTATTTCTTGCCTGAGCATGAGCGGAGCGCCTCTGGGAAGTCCAGCATGAAGACATGCTATTTCCCACCCTGCTGTCTGGTAAGTAAATAAGTGAGCCTTCAAAAGTGCCAGGTCCGAAAGAGTGTCATTTTCTCCGTTGCCTCAGACGTCTCACTTTTGGGAGTCTTGAGGGCAGTTTGTGGCGACCGACTTAGATCATCGTAGCAGTCAACAGTTTTATGTTGCATTCTCTTCATGTTATTGTTACTGTATTCTTGTGCCCATTCAAAGTTGGCGCTATTCCCTCTTGTTGTGCCCCGAGGCACAGCTGTGTACTCTTTGTCTACTGAATTGGGTCTTCAGACTTTCTCTTGCTCTGATTTCTTTCAGCACAGTCCATGCCACCAAGAGCTGCTTTCTTTGAATGAGTGAGTATGGGAATTCTACTTCTTCCCGCAGCCGTCCAGTGGCTAGTTGTGCCTTCTACTGCATCTCCCTCCAATCACATATTTTCTGTCTGGTGCTATGCCGCAGTTTGGGTTTTAGGCCAAACATTTTTCCCAATTAAATTTTTATGCCAAGTAGGTTTTCTGGGTTTATGCTAACCGGTTCGTTGCTTTTTTGCCTGGTTAGGTTTTTATTGTTGTTTATCACATGTAGGGTGCCTTTCAGCATATGCCAAATGTTATAGGGTATATGCTGTTTTATCAAATGTCACCAAAGAATTTCTCGCTTTTCCAGGTGGATCAAAAGCCATGGCATTTTTTCAGGCAAGCGCCAATCTTGGCTTGTAGAACTTCCGAAATATGATGGATCTTCCTGCGAATCGCCACATTTTGGTTGCAACAGAACTCGAGCTATACGGAATCGATGTCACGAACCGAGTGAACCGTGGCTGGCTGTTCAGGGAAGTATTTGAGAATCTGGCTCCGGATGTACCTTCCAATGGGCCGGCTAACCTACAGGGAGAAAACGGGATCTTGGTGTCAATCTTGCCCTGTCTGACCACACCGACAAAATGTTTGACTCAGAACACTGCGGAACGATCCAGCTTTCACTTCACTTCGGATAAGATTTGTTTCTGAGAAGTCTTCGGCAGTATGAAGTGAGTATCTTCAAGCGTACTGCTCAAAAGAAGGCAAAAAAGAGAATTTCCGTATCAAAATTGAAACTTTCCTTCTGTCAGTTTTCTTGTTGGAAGACTTCAGTGAATATGTTGGTTGTGATTGCTCCCTCTGATCAGACGTTGTCGGACGCTGCGTTATCGGGACTGTCAGCAATTTCGGTGATTGCTGACTACGACGAGTGTCCAGTGAAGTCCATTTTGAGTGACGCGTAAAACTGAAGACCAAAATAGCCGACAATGAAGGTTTACGGACCAAACCCTGTGCTGTGGATGCAATTACAAACCGTTGAGCATACAAACCTCAGAAGTTGAGGATCGCTATCACAACGTCCCAAAATGTATCAAAATACCTACTTGAAGTCCACGGTAATTAGCCAGACTAGCGAAACTTGGTGAACAACGTCATGGTGTCGGGAATTCGCACAGGAACTCTTCAGTTGAGGGTCGAATGTAGCGCACAGAGCGTTTTAGAACATACAAAGTAAAAGGCGATAGAGTTTTCAGGCTATGCGCTTGACGTTATCAAGGATACAGATTGTTCCAAAGAGTGAGGCATTACCATTTGGACGGAACTGCGCAGCGGCCACTGTTATGCACTGGACTATGTTACTGTTGGTCGCCGAAAATAAAAGAAGTAGTACATCACAGGATAAAACGCTCACAAAGGATTTCAAAGTATCTGCACGAAGAGAAAGTTTCATAGAAAGAGGGTAATTAACGAGAACCTTATCAAAGTCTTTTCTTACTGGGGTAAAAGAGTCACATTTTGTTGAGGTGTTGAGCCGTGTGCAGGGGTGCGATAGAAATTCGCATTTCGTTTGAAGTGATTGCTCACGTTTAGTACATGGTGAACATACTGAACCTGTTTGACAGTCGCCAGCTTCATTCATCCAGACCGTTAGGAACGTGCGTTTTTTCCTCGAGACAACCAGGAAAACGAACCGTCAAACACTCATCACTAATGAATCACTCATCAGGAAGACATATTACTTTTTAACAGTGGGAAAAAGGGTGATAACTGGATCCTCAATATTTATTGAGGTCAGCGTCTCAACTATGGGATATTTCAACGAACGGTGCTCTGTGCATGTGTTGTCTTCAATCGCCAGTCAGTTTAATTCGAACCAGTGGGATTTTTTTACATGACGGGTTTGCCTGAAGGTGAACTGATTAAATTGATGGCCTATTCATAAATTTATCTCACCGTCATAAGGTATTTTCTTCTTGAAGAGTAAATAGGCCTTATGGGGAATAAGAACATGCTTTTGCTTCGGTTCTGAGGGGTATGAATCCTCAAGAGGTTAATTACTGTTCAGTGTCTTTCGTGACAGAGGAAAGGCACGATTTTCCCTTCTTCTTGATGGTTGGTCAAGTGTTTATACATACGTTTCCAGTTATTATCTGTGTAGAATGGAAGGCACTGATTACAAAGAGCCAGATGTCGCACGACTTTCAAGTCACTGGTGTGGGTATCTGTGAGTCGCTTGGATAATTTTTACCGAGCACGTCCCACAGAGTTGTCGGTGAAATTCGACTCATTTCAGCTGCAGTATGAGGACAAGTACTGGCGGGAAGATTAGGAGCTTGACCTTGACATACAAACAGCCGTAGTTAGTTTCATATGCAGTTCAAATTGCGAAAGTTGCGGTTGAAAGAGGGACATTGAAGTGAGCCACAGAAATGCTATGACGCCTCCAAGTTTATCTGTACTGAAGGCACTCGGCTTCTCAAAGTTTTATTTCAGCGGGTTGCAGCATACCGTTCATCTCTTTCAGCGTCGCACAGCATTTTTGCTCAGGCAAAACTGATAAGAAATTCACCGATAAGTAGTTAACAGAAACAACTTGGTTTGCAAATTTTACCTAATCGGTTTTTTACGCAGGCGATTCTCAGTGGAAACCGACAATGCATTTGAGTTTTAAAGAGACATGAGCAGGTAGTTTTGATTTTTTTTCCTTAGTTGGTTTGCGAGAATGCAGAAGAATACGTGAAAAAGCATGATGCATGTCACTTTCAGTCTGATGGTATGCACCTAAGTACTAACCTTTTCATGGATAAGGAGCTCACAAACAACAGAGAAATTTTCATGAAATGATGCACTGGGGTTGATTATGGGTACACTTAATAAGTCGAGTTCACTTAAAATGAACTTAACGAGAACGGACTTGAAAGCACTTAAAACCAACCCTCTGGACAGCACAAAAACAGTAAGCTAATACGACGCGAAGAGCCGGTGTGCGAAGCCTCGATCAAATGGGCAAAATGACTTAGTGTGGCAGGATCTAATTATATCTTATACTCAAATGAACAAGTAACCTGGGGGGTTATAAACCCTCACTGCATTTTCGACCAGGCCTTACCAGGTATTACTATAGGTTGCCATAGGTTATTTTTACCCAACCTTCAGGTAGCTTTTTGGGTCTGTCTCTTATCCTAATGGTGTCATAGGGAGTTTTATGCAGGAGTTGGTAACACAAGTATGAACACGGAATGGTTGCAACATTTGTGCTGTTCCGCTGGGTCGATATCTCGGACCCGTGTGTGTATGGCTCATGCGTGTTCTACATGCGTAGGTGTAACAATATCACAGATGAGAGTATTGGTAGATTCAAGTAAGGCCAAACCACTATCCTCACTGAACCAACAAATTTCTTTGCCAAGGGGGAGGGGGAAGTATTCTGCTCCAGCTTAGTGCCACTGGTGCATGTGATTCTCTCTAATATGTTTTAATGGACTAAAAGGGATTGTGTATTCCCCCAGCTCACATCCACCTGTCCTTAACTTGATTGCGCAGAGGCTTCCGATTACTAATCCTTCGGATGGGCAGGAATGCAATCATCTGAAAGGATAAAACGGTAAGTTCACGATGAATTTGGACTTCTATTTAACAAGCATGCTGTCCCGAAGCAGCCAACTAGATACTTCGAATTATTAGCTACTTACAGTTTCGCTAGTAGCCAGTCAAATTACGTTGCTCATATGGTCGATTGTGCGGCTGAAAATTGTCTTCACAAAAATATTGCGCTGGAAATTTGTAATGCACTACTCATAAGGTTGCTGAAAATTCTTCGACAGCCCACGACCAGTTTCGCCCTTCTTGGGGCTGGAAACTTCACTGTGGATACCCAGCCGTTTTTCAAAGTGTTTCAAAGTGTTTCCGCTTCACTGGAAACAGTCTACTGGCAGTCTGAGGTGCTTTGGAAATTTTCATTGGAGATTTTGTCCTGTGAGTGAAGCTAGTCCATGCTAAAAACACGGAGACTGTACAAACGTTTCATTCTTAGTGGGAACCCTTAGTAGTGCGTATCTCACGAGACACCGGGGAACTTCGGACCCGCGAACTCCCGCTCCGCCACCAGCTGCTTGTCAGCAGTGTGTAGTGCAAACGATATGACGTCTCACAACCTCCAACCACGGAAACCACTCACAGTCTGACTGCATCGTACTTGCGTTAATATGAGTTGAATAACGGACCTCAGCGTGCTTTCTTCATCGCTCTAGGGATGTTTCGAATCACAAAAATGATCGGGGTATTTACAAAGTGGTGTAGTGGGTGCAACGTTGACCTGCCTGCACAAGCTCCAGTGCTAACTGAACACAGTTTAACTTTTGCAGTCATACGCGCAAATGATAGAGAGAACAATGTAACTTCTGCTGAAAACTCACAATTTTTTCCTGAAGCCTTGCTAGCAATAAACGAGGACATTAGGAATTTCACAAAGTTACTCTTTATGTCACTGAATATTCGTGGTTCCAAGAGATGTTACCCTATGTTCACGTCTATCTCCGGTGCATTTAGCTTGTATTCAGATCCAAAAACTATGTCATCGTCGTGTATTTTAAGCGGCGCCTTAACTTGTTTTAGGCACACTAACGTCCCGCGTACTCAAGGTATACTGTGCACTCAATATCAGCAGTTCCTGTGTATTCATGCGCTTCTTGAGGTTAGGCTGATTCTTTGCAATCTTTAGGCTTATAAGCTGACAAAGGACGAAGGTATATAGAAAAAACGTGTGGAAATGACAGCATAGTGCTCACAGTATACAACCAAATTGGGTTTTAAGGAGTCAAATTAGTGTCCATAGACTTGGATTTTTGTTTCATATGCAATTAAAACAATAGACGGTCACACCCGTAGGACATGTCTGGGTTACCGCTCTAGATCACCTGTTGTATCTGGGCAGTAAGTTCGCACGCGCTTATTATTCCGTATTTTACTTCAGATGTTTCGTCAAATAAAAGAACACTATGATGCCAAAAACTTGTATATCTTTAAGAACCATAAATGACTGATTTTTAGCTTCACTCTCGTTCACCCTGATCCTCGTCAGTATGTGTACTAACAGCTTCATTAACTGAGCCAAGTTCTTCAGTCACTTCCTCAAGGCTATTCTCCACTTCGCTTGGCTCACTTTTGGCATTCACGTTTTCTTGTGACAAGATGGGCGCTGAAACCGAACTACTGCTACCACTGGACACTTCCGGAATAATTGCGTTTGTTTGCTCTTCAGTGACAGAGGGGGTTGTCATGACCGGCACTTCAGTGGTTCGCGGCATCGCTTCTTTCAGAAGTGCCGCAGTTGTCGATTCCTCCACAGTTGTCGATTCTCCCGCAGTCGTGGATTCTTCTGCAGTTGTGGATTCTTCCGCGGTTGTAGATTCTTCCGTGGTTGTTGATTCTTCCGTGGTTGTTGATTCTTCCGCGGTTGTGGATTCTTCCGCGGTTGTGGATTCTTCCGCAGATGTGGTTTGTTCTGTAATCGTGGTCGTCTCTTCGTTTTCCGTGTTCATTTTCTCAGTAGACGTTGTTACTACGTTTTTAGGTGTTGAACCCACACCTAATTCATTTGATGTTCGGGAGAAGCCCCTGGGTACTGTGGACGAGGGGGTCGAACTCATTGGCCCCGTAGAAGACGGTGTTGTAATTGTGGTCTCCACAGAAGGCGGAGTTGAACTGACGGATCCGGCGCTGAAGTGTACCGATACTTTGTTGGAGAAACTAAAATGCCGTGGTGTAATGAGGCAAGCATAGGGAAGCTGGTCAGAGCAGTCTCTAGCTTGCCAAGTAGATTCACGAAGATCAAGGGCGAGGCAATAAGTGTACCCTTCATGAAGTTGCTTTCGGTCCTCGCCAGTCATACCAAGTATATCTGGCTTTCCAATGCGGCCGTCCGTCCAAGTCAAGATAACGTGGTCAGTATGGGTATTCTGGTGCATGTTATTCACAGTGTACCGAACCAAACGTCCTCCAGTCCAGTAGGAACCTTTCGGTAGGGGACTCAGTAGACGGGTGAGGGCAAGAACCTGAAAAGATAAAATTGGCAGTTGGGGTTCTCACCACAGACATGAATTTGAGTGAACAAACATTTGGAATTTTGGATCCCTTTGCCCTTTTTCTCAGTTTTGCATGAAGGACCTATGAATACTGTGAAATTTTACAGCCCATCTGAAAAAAAAATATTTGCTAAGGTTTTGAAACGGCCAAACAAACGTTTGAATTTTGCAAGCTTTGACTGCTGAAGAACAGGCAGATATTTGTTACACCTTGTGCCATTCACTCTCTTTACTTTCACGCCAGATGATTATAAAGTGAGACTAAATTTGGTATATATCTGCGGGTCGTATCCTCACCTATGAAAATTGAATACTGAATAAATGCGAAGCACAAAAGTTTGACTTCGGACATTAAGGACTTTAATTATGTGGGGATTCTTGTGTGAAGCAGACGTAGTTTAACTCTTCGTTTGGGAGAACTATGTTCTACGCTATCCGATAACATCTGTAACATAACCGTCACATCCTTCGCGCGACCCAGGTCATTGGCAGTTTTATCCGACTGCCAAAGTTCATAGTCTCAGGGTAAGTCTCATCCCCATGAACCACTCTTATTCTTGCGTGAGTGAACGCACGTCGCAGCAGAATGAGTCTGTCCGGCTATCAGTCTGTAAGTTGTCCCTTCAGTTCCTGATTCTTTCTAGTCTGCAGCCGAATTCAGACAGGTTTTACAAATTTGTTGTGAACAGTAGGTATTGTATCAAGGTGGACACAAGCGAATCTTGAACCGGACTTCGAGGCTAGCAACACTTCATAAAGTATGATCCGAAATAATCCCTCATGGGCCACACGCTAGAACTTGAGGGGCACGTAGACACTGACAAACTCCGTAACTTCACAGGAAGCTGACGAGGATATACTAAAATGGGATTGTTTAGTTTTTTAAATAGCCCGTGTAAACTCTAAGTGAAATCTGTTATCACTTCTGCCGCAGAAATTTCTGACTGCCCGAGGAAAACAAGTCCTTTGCAATCGAAGGATAATCCAAGTTATTCCAACTCGGATATTTGCTCGCTGGCACCAGTGCGGCAATTCCAGACACCTGGACAGAAGCAAGCTGAATCAGATGGACGTTCTCTTGATTGTTTCCGGCAATCAGTTGGACCACGTTGAGTTACGCGCAAAACCCCAAAATTTCAAATCGTTCAAATGGAGGTTTATCTACAAATGTCGTACTATGAATAAAATAATAAAATAGTAAAACTGTACAAACCCCAAATCGTGGGACTACACCGGTTTAGGAACTGCTAATTCCTAACGGCATCTCAAAGTCCACATCGACTCAAGGCATCGTGGCTACAAGATAGCGAAACCACGTGTTGATTTAAACAATATGCATACTGAGAAGGTCTAAGCGCGGTTTACGTTCAGGTATAAAAAAATAAAGCTGGTACAGGCACAAAACCAATACTACAAAACGGGGCATCACGTTGTACACAATAATAATAAAATAAAAGAATCAACAAGTTCAACCTGATTTGCGTTTGAACATAATCATCTGGATCATCTCCTTGTCAGCAAATAGTAAGGTGGTATTATTGATCATTGATTGCACCACAAAGAAGCAAAGTGAAAGACCGTGAGTAGCTTGGTTCACATTCAGGAACCGGGATTTTGAAAAATGATAAATCTTCAGTTCGTTCTAATCACCCGTGTCTTATTAGGAATTTGTTTGCTTTTAAGCTGCTTACTTGAATAGTTTCCGAATATATCTATATTTAGTGATTCTGGGATGGTTCTGGTATAGACTGACTGCTCCAGACCTTTCCCTCTCAGTAATCACTGTCACGGACTCATTTCTAAGATTGTACTTTTCACCCACGGCATTTTCCGACCTGTTGAGAGTGGACCTTACCGTCTCCAGAAGCTACTTTAGGGTGGGGTCCTTTTCCAGTAATATACACCATTCTTGTATCACGAAAAGCATGATAAATCGATATAACAAAACTAGACCAGATCGCCTCAGTAAGATCAATCACCATCCTTCTCCAACGTTGCCGTTTGAACTTCTTGCCTAAATTGTCCTGGAGGGGTAGAGGTGTGCTTCGGTCTAGGAAGAACTCAAGCGGATGAAAATCTAGGATGAACAAAGTTATTCACAGACAAAAAGTGTGGCTGGCTACATTGCAAGACACTGCGTTCGATTAATCGTTTGAACTTTGACAATTATGCGAACTATTTCTATGTCACTCCCGAGTGCAGAATTTCAGGGTTGGCTATTCACCACTGGCTGATGAAAGTGGCACAATCTATAATCGATCAAATGTATAGATTCAGTGCACTCCAATGCAAATGTTCGATAGTGTCAAAAGTCACTGGTCACTACGCATTAATTGACAAAATGATAGATAGCAGTTTACGTCAGGATAGTTTGGAGGTTGCCAGTGTGCTCATATATGGTGGTTTGGCTTCCATTTCTGAATTCGGCTGTCACATCAAACTGCACCGAAATACTCCCGCGCACTGTAGGTATTGCCGCTTGTGGTGTGCATTGAGCCGCATGCACAATCAACTGAACGCCCCATGCCCCAGTGTAAACCCAAACGAATAAGGCCGGAGTCGGAAGCTGCAAAGCTGGCAACGTGCCCCACTGCTGCCTATACTTGTCGAATAAGGTGCGAACAAATAAACAGTTGAAACTCAGAGCGTAAGCCAAAAGTGGTCTGATGGCTCGCGCTACTGAGAAGACTTATCCAAGACACAAAAGCCTGACCAGATCTAGCCGTTATTCAACCTGGCCTGTATAACGGCACTCATAGACGGTCACCTGTACCACTGTTAATGGTTTCACACAGTGAAATGTCCAGGGTTTTAGGGAGGGTCGTGTGTGGATACACATTTAGTGCAGATAAAACTAAATTCAGTCAAACAGAACTCAACGCAACGCATACATGGCTGGTACTATGAGGAGATTTGGGCATTTCAGTGGTGATTTCGTCGTGTAGGTGAAGCTCGGCTAAAAAGCTAGCAATCGTCTTGGCTGTAATTTTATTGCAGATGCACCGATACGCACATCGATGGATACAACGACCGATTATTACCCTCCTACCGACAATCGAATGGTCATTGCGTTTGTGCTGGTTGCGTCTTTTACACCTCGTAATCACACTCATAATGGACGTCTTATGCAGACGGAAGAATGATAAACAAGTCTGGTATCTCACTCGACATGTATTGATGTCAACAATTAGCCTGTAGTTCCAATTCATTGAACACCAACTTTGGGAATGAGCACAAGCCGCACCATATTCATGTAATCTCCGCTGGGTTATTGTATCATCCCCCTGAGATAACCCAAACAAAACAGAATCTAAATGCTTCAATACAAGCGTTTTCAATTCGTCTTTAAAACATAGTATCCAGAAGAGAATGTGGAAAACGGTGTTATTAAACTCTTCATCACTTGCTTTTGGACCTTTTCTACCAAAATATTTCTGCTATTCTCCACTGACGCAATAACAAGTGGAATGCACGAAGCAAAGCAAAATAGGTTCAAAGTAGCTGTGCTTATCATTAACCCTCCAGCTTTGTCATATCTACAGTCCTTGGCAATTATTGTTACTTGAGGCATTGATATCTTATTTGCTGATATCGGATGAGATGTTGAACAACGACCAATGATATTTTCTTGTATGAGCGACAAGAAACAAAACGAAAACTAGAGCACCGAACTGGTACTACACGGTATATTTGACAAACCTGCATTATTGTCCATCCAAATCCTTTGAACTGCAGCTCTGAAATGATTAGGTAAAAACTCCTAATGTATGGGATGACACATTGTGTTACATGAATCCAATTTCAATGTAGACGCTCTCATGTCAAATAAATTCTTCATATTAGATAAACAGTCTAGTACTTTGTTCTGTCGACGGGCGGTATGAAGTGCGTTTTCTGGTAGCGCTTTTGCTTGATAAGCGAGCAAGCGCAAAACTACAGATTGTGGTTTTGTCCAACCACAACGTACGAGGCCAAGCAGCCAATTTTTCCTGCGATCACAGAGTTTTAGTTCGTAGGACGGCGTGACTTGTCGAATCCAGGAACACACCAGGACATTCACGGAAGGCTGGCTACCTCGCAAGATCACTATTAGTTTACTGTGGTGCAGTACTCATGTCACTTGTCTTTTGCGAAATTACGCTTGAGGGGGTAGACACAAATGTGACCCTAAGAGAAGCGCCTACACAAATATCAGAGCAAAAGTAGTAGTGGGCTGTATATGAATTTTATTCATCTCCCATCTTGTACATACTGTCACGCTACTGCGAGTTGGCAGCGAAAATGTGACATTCCGTTAATTTTCAAACCTTCGAATATTTCCCTAATCGCATACTACGGTTGGTCTTATCTGAAAATTCATGAATTTGGCCAGTAATCCCAAAAACATCATCAGGATCCGTTACAAAAATAATAAACGGTTTAAAAACATCTATTTTCGACAAAACGTCCGTCTCAATTGCTCGGCAAAAACTACTCGTTCAAGTTGCTTATGTCACCCAGCGACCAAATTATGTTTGACAGTTCAGGTACACACAACTTTACATCAGACTTAATATCTTAACGAAGAGACGCAAAGAACAGATAGGTCACGCATGAAAGAGCAACCGCTTTTTCAACAAAAATGAATGACTGATGTTGGCTCTTAGTGTCAACATACTCATACTAATCTACTTGAAACTATATGTTTGGGTGGAATGTCAGTATACAACTTTGTCCAGCGGTTGCCGGTCAGCAACAAGCACTTTGGAAGCAGATATTTGGCTGTAGTCTACAACTTTGTGGCAAACGACCGTGGCTAAAGTGCCTCCGAACTGCTGCTGACGAGCCAATCGATGATCCACATTTCGGACACAATTCAGTCTTAGCCGTACTAGCATATTCACTGGGCAAACGCAAAACGTAGCCCCAAGATAAGGCAAGTGTACATCCCAATTATCATCAAGCTCCAGTTTTCCTCTGACTGCACCATTCGCTCCAAGCCTTAATTACAGCATGATCCTGTTCTAGCCAACCTGGTTAAATGGGCGTCCCCTCTGACAGTTTTCACGCATATCTGTGAAGCTACTCTCACTCTCATCTCCAATTGTACGGTATTTCTATCGAAATCCTGCCTCCAAAACCAAAGTACTTTCCCTCAAGCCCTACGCATCAAATATGTCGGTGTATATAGTCCGATTCAACCTTCAATCGATTTGAGTCAATGACAGTGGGTAAACAAATAGACATGCTGTAGGTCACCGAGCATCATTCTCATTCTTTCACCAGTAATGAGAACGCCTCACTCATTATGGTGGCCTTATTCAGGACGTTGACGGTCTCTTTGCCAAATATTTCAAAAGCTAATATGAGCGTCCATTTCTCCGAAAAGTCGCTCTATCAGACTAGGTTGCCTCCGGTTTTTTTTACAAAGGCGTTCAAACGTGTCTGTGACTCTAATAACTTTTATGAGCCTTTTTGAAACAACAACGTTTCTGCGGTCGAACTTGGTAGTATGCCTGAGCGAGAAGGCTGAATAGTGAAAATGTAAGCGCCGTATATTAATGTGGTAAAAAACCTAGGCTATCCACGACAAGACGGAAATGATGAGGTCACTATCTTGATAAAGCAGTCCATCAGTCTGAACTATGGGCATTTATCCAACTTTTTCATCAATAATTTATAGGTAATTTTCACGACAATCTCAGAGCTGATCAAGGATTTCGCAAAAAGTGCAAAAGACTAACAGGCGCCTGTGGAAGTCCAAAACTCAGCAAAACTGATTTGCACTGGTTGATTTTACAAATGTTTAGTGCTATTATATCGACCATAAATACATCGTATGCGCTCACATAAAACCTTGATGAGTAATAACATCTGCAAACCAATGCCGTAATCCGACACAAACCTGCCCGACTTTAATGTACATGGTGCCCACAGATGGTGGAAATGCTGTGTGGACCACCTTTGAGCTTGTCAACAGGCTTTATGTCGCATTATACCCCTGAAGGTTGTAACGATAATAATTAGTGTCGTAAGACTTACTGGCGTCACAATCATCATCAGAAGCTTTCTTCTACCAGTAATAATCCTCTATATCTCCTTGCAGCATGCCCTGACTTTCACAGCAGTAAAACCTAAAACAGACCGGTATTTTACTGCACTAATGGTGTGTGCAATCACCACGTCTACAAAACCTAGGCCATCACTGGGCTTTTTTGCGAAAGCATGCCGGAAGCCGCTTTCGTTTCAGTAGGTATTTTACGGCAGAGGCTATGAATATATAGTGAAAAATACACAAGCTGCAATGCTTGTTTTTGTTTGGCCGCACAGGGGCGGCTGTTATACGTCAGTTTTTCATCCAGAGCATTCAAAATGTCTCACTCACACAAATGCGATTGGACTATGTTTTACCCACTAGCGGTATCAAGATGATTCGAAGGACTCTCTGCAACTATGTTGAGCGAGGATCCGCAGCTCATCTAGCCGGCTGAATTATATTGACTAATCTGAACTGTAGAGTGAACAGAGCTTCCCTTCGCCCATCGTTATTGTGTTCGGAAGCCCTATGTATGCTTTGCATATAATTGCGTGAGTACACAACAATTTGAAGCAAAGCCTGAGTATTAACATGCTGTCAGGCGTGGCTAGTGAAGGCAGATTTTCAACCAACGGATGTTCTTGGTCTCATCTGGTCGGTCCACTAGATTACGGTACTCAAGAGAGTTCTGTGTGCAATTTTTAGGGTTGGTGACTTCAGTGGTTTTGCATGGTGTCAGTGCAGTCATATGTGACTTTACTACGTTGTAGGAAGTCATCTCAGCAACCCGACACAAAAGATGTATGCATGCTTCTGTCAGTACTATCAAAGCGAAGCAAAAAAACATAAAATTTCCTGTGGATTCATGAAGTGATTTTTAAGTCATTCCAATGAAACTATTATATTTGACCAAGAGTGGCAGCCTTACCTCTATTATCAACGGAAACGTAAAGTATAAGAAATTTGGGACATTCTTCCTAAAATTCAGCTCAAAGAAATGCAGAGAAGTACGCTGAAAAGCGCAAAACGTGTCATCTTTTGGTTTCCAAATATCTTCGTTTCTTCGGTTAACCTCGTAATCACTTCTGTAAACTTGACCTGTACACCTTAGTAGATGAGTTGTTCCGCTGCTTTGAGGCAAGCGGGTCGACAACCACATGTCCCGATTACATGGTTCAAAACCAAAGCCATCCAGTAAGTCACACCATACGGGAATGAAGTCATCCAAGATAGGCTAGACCACCGTACTACTCATATGCTTTACACTCAACGAAGATGACGACGCTTGACCTGAATCTAGGTTTCATTGGCTCTTGGTGGCAGATGTAGGTTTTGCTGCCAATTTCGCAACTTCGGGGGTAACCTAATACTTTAACAATCAGGTGGTGATGCAGGATCTTCAGCGTTGTTTGCAATCATGGGAATCAAATCAGATTTTGCCAGTTTTCCCCATTATTTTTTCTGCCTCTGTTTCCAAGTTTGCCTCAGTTTGTGAACCTCCTTACGGATGGCAAGTTATTTGATGTCGTTGTACCTTAAAATGAACGGTAGTCCTGTTGGACACTGATGGTCCTCGGAGATTTGCGAAAGCACTTTTCATTTGTTTATTATGGAGTACGCTGCGTGAACACTGGCTGCTGGTCTCTTACAGTAAAAATTTGCGCCGAATATTCTGGCGAAAATCTCGTCTTTATGTCAGCTGAAATTTAGCATTTTTAATTGATCACATCGAGTAACGTCCTCATTATCAGACATCACATATGAGCCGCTTGTGACGGCTTTAGTTGGCAGATTTGTTAATCCATTAATCACTGACGTGAGGGGTTCGTTGATTCATTGCAGTTACACTGCAATTATTGGGAAACACAGGCCTAAATTGTGGTTGTTCCCTTCGTAAGTCACTGAGATGCCAGAAGACACAATCAACCAGTACACAGAAGAACTTACAGCGCTTGATTTCACTCTGCATGAGTTTCAACCGACTTACCTACTGACACCAACTCAATTTTGTCATTGAGTGTTTATTTGCACACACGTGCAGTTTGATATTTAAGTAGCAAAACAGAGTTGTTGGAAATTCCGAAACTGCCTAGCTGATGAATTTTAAAAGCGGTGAAACCGGAGTCTTCATGTAACTTTTGTGTAACGTCATACCAAAGGAAAAACGTTCAGAATTTATGCAAACTTAAAACGCGTGATAAGTGTGGCAAACACAGCCAACAAGTAACAGAGGACTGGATCTCATACCCTGATTTAACTGATGAACATTCAGTGGGAACCATTTTGTGATTCAAATCAGCTGTGCGGATAAAACGGTTGAGTAGTGTTCTCGGCCAAAAACGAACCTTTGCACGCCTTATACAACTCATCAGTTTACGGACCTCGCTGCCCGCTGGGTCCGTCGGAATTAATTTCATACTTAGCCAGACACAGCATAGCGCTTTAGGTATGAGTCTATTTCCTAACTTTGTACGCACTCATGCTGGAGGCGACCGTGAGGGTCATGTTTCGATTTGCTAGGAGCACGCATGTTTCTGCGGCGGTGTGTTCCAAAATGAGTTGCTTTTCTACAACGTTTTGCAGCTCAAGTGTGAAAATCTCATTGGTTTCGTATCACGATGAGGAAGAAATCCCGAATGTTGTAAATACGTGTGCCATTTTTTTATGCATGCTACAATTTCAGGGGAACTGGCCTGGTTGCACTAGGTCCCAGAGAGGTGCACCAATCGTGATCAATACTCTCACAAATGCTTATCGATTCCGAACCTCAATAATAAAGCGCCTGAATTACTTCCCGATTGGTTTGCAAATGCACTTAAGTTCATTTCCGTAGCTTATTGGGTTCCGTGGTTACCAACCAATCTATCCGGACACATATTTGGTGGTTTTATGAAATTATTTTTCCAGATCGTTTTCATGTGGGGAATTCCCTGTCTAAGGGAATAGTAAATAAAGCAAGCTTAAACCAAATTTAACCAAAATAGATTTGACACCGTGCAGTCAGTCCACGCGATAACTCAATAAAGAGTAGAATGATAAGGGACGTAGATGTGACGTAAAGTCATCGTTCCAGTGAACATTCTGTTACGGTGTATCGAGATCAACGTCCACACACAGAACAAACTAGCCTCTAATTTGGACCGTCCTGAATGTGACATCATACGTAAGTTTTTACCCGGTCGGTTGCTCGTTCGTCACTCGTTCATTATTTTAATGTATTTTACGGCTTGACGATTAGTCTAAGCTACTTAGGGTAAAATGAACAGCGAGTTGTTACAATCTCTTGAGGCGTTCTGACTGGTGGTTCTGTCGTGTACACGCAACAAGGACAACTCCCGGGACGTCTATAGGAGGCCCAAAAAATCCATCGGGTATTTTGCCCTGTCACTGGTGCATCCTCCCACCGATAAACCCAAACACATTGTGATGATATATGTACTGTCAACACACACACACACACACTCCAAACCATCAATGAGGGAGAACAGTGCGAAGCTAGGAAGAATCTATATAGCTGAGGTATCTCAGCAACGAACAATTTCACTATCTTTAAGCTTCGGATTTCCATTTCTTTCTCGGTTGTGAATCACCTTCTTATTAAGATGTTTTCTCGTTTGCTAGAAAGAATGCATATCGAAATTAACAAGTCAGATTTCACAACATAATTACTCGAATGCGTACGTGACTTATGCCATTGTTTCGCAGTCGCGTATTCTGTCTTGAGTCTGAACTGAATATGTTTACTCGAACTGAAGTCCCCCATTAATTAAGATCACCTATACTCACAGCTAGGTAAAATGCACTGTCAGTCAACGGTGCAAGTGTGTTGCCCATCTAACAACCAAAGTCGACCCAACCGAAGATTTTACATTCAAATTTATGTAACTATGGCAGCGCTTCCATGCTAACCATCTTCTGATAAGTCCTTCTAACATTAGATTCCAAGGACGGAGAGCAGAGAAGCTGAAAGTCATCAATCAGGGAGCCACCAGAGGGCCGGAGATAACCGTCCTCTATCAAACCGGTTTCCATAGTTAACAGCTTCAGCGCTAATCCACAAACAACGACCATATAGTCTAATTTCATTTTTATCTCTGTTTTATCTCCGTTGCCACGAAACATGGATGTGACCAATAGGGAACCACAACTGAATGCCGCTGGTAATCTGAGGAAGTCACTGATGCAATGTATACAAAATACTAATGTACACAAATCATAGTGAGTGAGGAAACAGAGCTGAGGTCGTTGGAGACTCAAAGTGATAGTTTTAAAAGTGATTCCATGGGAAATGGTCAAACCACCGTAGCATAGGACCCTGAATAGAAATTGAAAGAATGAGGAGAACGTATGGCTGTTTTTATTCTAAAGCACAGAGGAGTTGTTTCTCCCCAGTGTGCAATCTACGCAATTAATATTAAATAAGAATGTAAACGTGTTCACTGCCAAGCGACTTCATTCAGTAGACCTAATATCTAAAAGCCTTTGCGGATACTTACTTCATGGCTTGAGCCAACTGACAGCAGGTGACCAACCATTTTTTGGGAGGTTTCCTTTCGTTCAAAAGGAATGAACTGTTGCAAGAATGATCGGAAGAAAGAGTTTCTGGAGCCACCACCTAACGATTGATAACGTGCGATACGTTCACAAGCGGCTTCAGCTTGATCAGCGTTGACACCCCACACATCGCTTCCTTCCAAACGAGTGTTGGCCAAAACAATTCGTCCACGAATTTTCGGGGATTCTGGTGAAATAGCCAGTTGATGACGGAGCAGTATGCCACCAGCCGTTCTTTCAGTAGTCATGTTCGTCTTGGGCGTGCCCGTAGTTTCTCTAGACAGCACGTTCGAGAAAGCACTAGTTACGACACCTTTGGCAGTTGTTCCTGCTGTGGGGACCCCAGAAGTCGAGGTTGAGGAACCCAAACTATCCACAGATAATGTTGTGCTCGTTGACGCTGAGACACAAGCTAACAACAACCCTATGCATAACCACTTCATTTGCAAGACTGTAGTCGGCAGTAAGAATAGCTAACCTTTAAACTACATATCAGTTGGGAGCAAGCATTTATATTGCACTCTGTGGACTACTGGCGACACTTGATGAATCGATCTTTTGGTGGCTGCGCGTGCAATAATTTAGTGATATTGATCTCCACTGCACAAGTCATGTAGGTCTTCCTTGCAATTCAGCATGAAGTGGATACCGAAAATAGAAACAGATCTTGAGCCGAGTTCCCTTAAGTAAGATTACCAAGCCTTCACTGAGATTGTTTAGCGGTTAACTTCCACAAATTAGTAAATTTCATGAGGTTGGCTAGAAAAGTAACCTTGTATAACCTTGATTGATAGGTCAGTTCTGGGGATGGGTTGACCCGGTTTGAGTATCTCAGCATATATTTTCCATACAAAGCAGGCATATGTAGAATCAACGGGATCGGTAATACGTTGGAAATGTACGACCGAATTTGCTAAAGTTGGTAGTTGTTCACGGCTTAATAGAGGCAAACTTTCAGAAACCTTATTTAATGAAGTGCAGGTGTATACCAGAGGATAAAATTCAGTAGTCTTACTCCACTGTACAGGCTGTTTTTCTATAATATACTTACTTGATTTTGAAAAAAAGACTGTAGTGGTATGGAGGAGGTATACACAGCGGATTATTCTGGTCTTCCAAATTGTCCATAGAAAACAAGCATTTTAGGATATTCGCAAGAATATTTCTAAAGCTTCGCAGGGCAATGGACATGGTGGAAACGTTAGAAACCACCACTGGCTTCACGGGACAACGACCATTTCACTCGGCCTGTTGCATTTGGCGTACTTGAAACGCCACTGTCCTACGAGGTCTGACATAGCGAAGTCCGGTAGACTTGGGTTAATGAACTTAAGTGCTTTAGAAGTGTTTCGTTTTGGTTTATCCCGTCTGGCCAACCTATTTTGGATCCGATCCGACTGCAGTGATTATCGTTGTCCAGCTTACACATTTTGTGGTTTGTACAAGCTCATTGTCAGCTATGTTATACTGTGAAGGTTAATGTACAACTCAAAAGGTAGAGAATTGTACACACTATCACGCAGTCTTGGATTTCAGACATCATCCTTCTGAGTAATCAGAACATTCAACTAGGACGATACAGCATATGTTCGGTCAACTTGAAGCAGGAGATACTGAGGAGGGCTAAGCTTCAGCAGGCGTCCGCCTGGTGACAGATCGGCCAACAGTCGCATGGATATACTTTACGCTGGTCGCACAGACCAACCCTAAGCAAATCCTGGGAGGTCTGTGCGGAATGATTTGTTTGGGCAAAAATTCCGTGAATTTCCTGGTGACTATGGCTCAGCTATGAGCTTGTTGGGAAGCAAAGAAATGTTGAGAGTTCCTACTCTGGGACTGTGTAAACATGACACCGTGAAGTGCTGAATTTCTCGAATTCACGTTAAGGGCTGGTGTCAACTTACAAAAAGAAAAGGTCCGGGCAAATGGCGGTTGTCACATTAGCCCATGTACACTGTGCTTCGCGTTGTTTGTCACTAACTTGACAGTTATTGAACCTTCAATCAACTGGAAAATGTTTGGGACCGATTGGGTAGTCATCGTTTCAGATTGTTTACCAAACCTCTCTGAGAGTTATTGAAACTATTTGCTTGAAAACCACAAGGACAGAATGCTTAATTGAAAGTGAAGGTTGTAAAATTTTTCTTGATGCTTCGGTGAAAGACCATGAAGGTTAGAAATGTCAAATGTGCTAGTCCACAAGTGCAATCCTTTCAGCTTTTGTACAGTAAATCATACTGAGCATCAGTTAGCCGGTTGAGGAAATTAGACGGCAGTTTGGTGTGGATAGTTAGGGCGGTAATTGAAGCAACTTCGGTTCTAGGTTGAAAAGAGTTGAAGCGGGCACTTTAAGATGAAGTCATCTTTTTCAACTTAGTCTTCTGTTGTGGCTCATGCAGTAAATTTTCCTGGTTGTCAGTTTAAGGATTTCCTTCTGAGCATTCACTAGTGTTCCGATTCTGCTGAATTAGATGCCAGGTCCGCGTTACTTTTTGTTCGCAATGAGCTCAAGTCCAAACAAAATTCAGCAAAATCGGCATCAAATATGCATCCAAGGAGCAGTTCAAAACGTCTCTGCATGGTAAACTGAAAACAGGCTATCAAGTTATCCGGCGATATGAGAGTGCAATTCAGGAAAATCGGTAAACACGATGATCGTCCTGGTCACAAACTCGGCATAGGCCCGCATACAGATAGTTCTTGAAATTATGCCATGGATACCATATGTTTATCACACATCGACACCTCCAAAATGTACAGGGATCAACAACATGGCGATTAACTATCGATATCCAGCTTGAATCAGAGCCTGATGTTCCCATTAGAACAGGTTTCCTCGCACTACGGTCCCCTCCGCCGGGGCTAGGAAGAAGAAGGTTGGCCAATATAAGGCTACATGCTCATGGGACACAGGTGAGAGAGGCTATGAAACGTGAACCTAATCACTTGGTTAGGTAAATACTGGGGGAGCAGGTCCAAAATATCTTAGATTTGGCATTATACTGTGTGTTGTGGACCAACTGAAAAGAAAGTTAAAGAACTGTGGTGTGACCGAAGCACTTTTGAGTGTTTCTGTGTGTCTTAGCAAGGTGGTAATTAAGAATTCCTCGATTTTCTTTCCCAGAACTCCCCCCCAGGGGTTTCAAGGCACCGGTTCCTCCATAAATTGGGGTAGTTTTAAATGACAGAAATCAAGCGCAAACCTTCCAATATCAAGCAAAAATGACATTTGACATGATCGCTCTTCAGATCAAAACATACTCGTATTCTTGTGAGAACGCTATCTAAAGCTGATTCGGTATATTTGGCTAGTATGAAGCGTAATGAGCTGCTATATGCGACTACCACTCAAATTTACTACCTTTTATTTTCTAATAAGATTTGTCAAAGCACACCGAGTGCCGGTGTGACTATTTTTCAGGTGGCATTGTCTGTCCTACACATTAGTGCAAAACTAGTTCCTCTGTTTGTTGACCTGTTCGCTGAGCTTGGCAATTAACTTGAAAACGTCTTGTCACCAAACAAGGATAAATCGCTAGTATGCAGTTGGGTGCCAGGTAAAAATATCAGCGGTGAACCTGGATATACATTCCCACCTAAATGATGCGGCTTTCAAAAACAGTTTAACATCTGACAGCCATGTGCTAACTGTTCCAGAGTAAAGCATTAGGGAACCATTCCGGCGAAATATCAAAAAAAATTATGGAAACATCTGAAACAATTTCAATAGGTATATATATATATATATATATATATATATATATGCCCCTCCCAACGAAGGTCGGATCTAGACTGTGTCGTTCAACGTTACACTGAATGACAAATAAACCGAGTTCACAACCTATCCAGAAAACAGCGTCTCCTCCGAGCAGGACCACATATCAGTCAGGAGACACGCCGTTAAACCATGCTAGCCAGGTGAGAGTATGGCAAAGCGGCAAAGTTAGGTTCGGCTGTTGACCTGGACAGGCTAACTGAAGGGGCTCATTACAAGTGATCCACTCGGAGGTGTTCTCTTTCTAGAAAATTTCATGCTACTGGCGGAACAGTTAGTAGTGTTTGCTGAATGCCGTTAAAAGACCCACTGTATTTTCTGATAGACGGCTGCGAATTTTACTGCTTTGAAGTGCTTCCATCAAACCAACAGTTATGCCGTCATTGAATTTTCTTGAAGTCACTGACAACATGCATGAAGTTTCCGACTAATTCAGAAAGCTATGTGCACAATTTTTCTTCGCTGACGCTGGGCGTTATCACTAGGTCCAAAATTTTGTTTTCCTGGTCGCAAGAATAGCAAGCTCGAGCTTGAGGTCCAGTTTGAGAGCTATCCGTGCTAGCAGCTTCCTCTGAAATGAGTGCAGAACAACTAAAGTCGGCGTCAGCCAATTGACGTTACTAATACATCGGCTACAAATCCAGGCCTAAAGGACTTTTAACAAAAGAACATGTCGAGGCTCTGGAACGTTTACAGCGTAACGACCAAGTTTTTTTGTCCAAGCTGGATAAATAAATGCACAAGAATTGTCTTGATGGATAAATCTGACTACATTGATAAAATGAATACTATCCTGTCACACGGATCCGAATTTAATGAAGCGGAATCCGAGATAGACAAGACAAGACTAAGAATGCGGTGTCCAAAATCTTACGTCTCACGCAATCCGGAAACATAGATATCAGTACTTTCGAGCGTATCTGCCCCAGTGTTACAACAATTCCTCGGCTTTATGGTCTTCCGAAAGTGCATAAACCCAGTCTACCAGTCAGGCCCATCCTCGATTTGTCAGTCTGTTAGAACCAATCAGGAGAGGCGTCGACACAGCCTGAGAGAGCTTTGATTTCGTCGATCAAATTAGAGATCTGAAGACTGGTAGGCAGTCTACCTTCTACCTGGACGTCGAGTCATTGTCTGCTAACGTCCCACTTATTGAGACGATAGACTATGTTTGTGACTTGATTGATTGCAACGGTAAACATATGAAACGCACTCATTGCATGGTCCACATTGTATTGTCGCTACGTGGATGACATTTTCACACTTGCCAACGAAGCTTTTAGCACAGCAGCCGTGCTAAGCAGTCCACACTAATTTCAAGGTTACTATCGAGCCAGAACACAACAGACAGTTAATTTTCCTCAATGTCAGCACTAGGAAGGAGATTAATTGGAACACAGAGCGCAAAGTCCACAGAAAACCGCTGTGGAAAGGTCAGTAAATTCACTTCGAGAGCTTCATCCCGTTGCAACATAAACGTAACCTAAATGGATGCCTGACTGAGAGCAATGAAGATATGCTCCTCCGACTGCTTGTAAGAGGAACAAAATTCCTTGGGACGGACATTCCTGTAGACTAGGCAATTCGTAAGGCCCAAACCTAAAGAAGGTCCAGTTTGGAAGAAGCCCGTCTACATGAGGCTCCCATTCAATGGTGACTTGGTTGCTGAACTAATTACCAGAAGGCTTAGAAACTCCATTGATGCGACATAAATGGCTCCTAATCTGTGTTTGAGCTTCAATTCCAGCCCCGCTATCAGGTTCTGTTTGAAGGACAAAGTGCCACGGTCTACAGCCAGCCTTTGTGTGTACTCATCTGTATGCTCGTGCCGAGTACCATACATTGGTCGTGCGACAAGGCGTTTGTCGAACAGAATGCGAGAACTAAAGCCCGTGTATCTGAGTGGTAGTTGGAAGAAACCTGGCTAAAGTGCACTTGCATCTCTTTTGGCCGAAACCAGTCGCCATCGACAAACAGTAAGCCTTCGATATTACAGACCGGATACCTCTGGACGGATCACGAATGGAACGATCCAGACTAATATCGATCGCAGAGGCGATTGGAATCTGACTGCTGGACCAGAACTCTGCGTCCAAAAGAAACCTGTGAGACCTCTGAACTTGAAGTGGCCAGTGAAAAACACGGTCCCACAAAGTTGTCTAACACTGACGTAGCCCACTACATTTTCTCATGCACTTTGAAACCAACATATAATTTCTAGTAATACGGAACGGTTCGTTATAAGTGCATACGCATGCTACCCATTCCGTAATATCGTCAAAGTAGTTGTATTACCTATTGATCCTGTGACTTGATGTACGTTTCGTAAACAAACCGGACACCCGACTACGTATCAGGCAGAGGTAAGCGAAACAACCGTTTTGTTTGCAATGGTTTTTAGACCCTGAAATGGGCAGTATTCAAAAACTTCTGGTTTCACGCCAGTTAAATATAGCTGGCGGATTGATGACGCATTGTAGGAGGGAGGCTTCGGTCAAACTTTACAACAAAAGCTGATCCGTGGTCCTTAATGAGAGTTGGTTTCTAAAAGGCTTTTGGTTGAATAGTCATTTGAAAGTGGCTTCTCTCCAAGAGTGTTTCCCTAAAGAAGGCAAATGGATCAGTTTTCATGGATCATAGATCATCCGGTGTTCGCTGCTGAGTTCCCGTCTAAATAGCCAACAGTGGTTTGTGTCCTTCTGAAACAATAAGAATTCGAAAGGTAGACCTAGTGAGCAGACCGTATGGCGAAGAATTTGCCAGAAAACCCAAAAACTTCACTAATTTCCGTCTTTTACTCTACCGCGACCGGGCTATCATGAAACGTCTACCCTCTTATCCAAAACAAATTAGATCTCAGAGAGGCCGCACATTCACTGACAAGAATGCAGTGATTGGTCTCGTTCACTGGTTTCGATTGACGGACAGCTAATTGAAAGTACTCAGTAGCGTGGAATAAGTGAATTTCAAATAACGAAGAGCCTTCTAATGGTAGTCTTGTCACGTTCGGCTGTCGAATTTGTTAAGTGTATGAAAATAGTTGAGCGGAATCGATAAGATTCCCGTGAAGACTAGGACTGCCGCAATCATTTTTATGAGCCAAAAATAGGGGAGTGCCGGACCCACGTTTTACTGATGTTGAAGCTCGTCGCAAGTGCACGACAGGCGATAATTGGGCTCACTAACACCAGCCCACCGGTACATTTGACGTCTGTAAACTGAAAGATGTGGTTAGTTTGCACGAGTGTTCAAACGATGACCCAATAACCGTACTGTACTGATCGACTGAAGAACCCACCTGAACTTCTCAGTCAATGCAACTGCCGATTGAAACCCGCTGGACATATTCTTACACGGCCGATCGAAACTCGCTTTCAATGCATGGATACACCAGGATAATGCATTCTGACAAGAGGACTGTCCAAGAGGGAGTTACTTAAATGCTACTTTAGTTATGTCGCTATGTTAAAGCACCACAAAATTTTGTTTAGTCACCATATCTCTGTAGAGGAGGGTACTTCGTATCTTCCTATAAATGATAGTAAAGTCGTTGACTATTGCATGCGTCCAAAGTAGGTTTCTTCTGACCGGCAGTAGATCAAACGAATTGCCTTTGATAATCACTCCAAATGACATAGTTTACGCTGCAGAATGAGTACACACGTAGTCATGATTAGCTAATACTCAGCAAATTCTTTGGGGTGGCGGTAATTAACCTGGCTAAGCGAAACCACTCAGGCTATGATGTCCGTAGTAGATAAGTGATGGCTTACCAAGTGAAGGATGAAGCATCGATGACTGCACTATCCGTTCTGCAAAACGCTTCCCCTTAAACGACCTCTTTTGGCGGTCCGCCAGCGCTATTCCTCAAACGTTTCCTCAATACTTTTCGTCTCAACATATGCGCCAAAGACAAGTTCACAATTATGACTTCCTGAATAATGCGCCAAAAATGGACTTCCCATGACTAAAAAAAGCTTCCGAAGGTCAAGTTGTTTGATTGCAATTCTGAAAAAATACACGTGCTGTTGTGATCCTCGGAACTTACATCATTCTTGCAAAACCTAAGCTGTACATGGAATGGTGCGGGTACATAGAACAGGTACGTAGAAAAGGGGCATGTGACAATGCGCCTTGTGCTGGCAAACAGAACATAGAATTGACTACACAAAGCGAAAAAAAATCATGAAAATAACGAAACATTCGTTTAAACCAAAGTCCATTGTATCTAGATAAATCTGCAGGAAAAAAAACGGTGAGCAGACAAAACCACAAGTGATCCATTAGATCAGAGAGAAAATACCAAATTGGTCTGTTCTCTTAAAGAGTTTAGTTCATTCGCTAGCTGATCCAGATGAGAACATGCAGCAGTGAAAAAGTCCACGACATCGGAGGCACATAGCCCCGTGAACGTTTCACGAAGTCGATCTCCACTGACTCGTTCCGAATGTGATTGGGAGCGGCCAAAGTCGGATTCCGATGTGGAGGGGAGAGACAATGCCTCGGTCAGTGACATGAACTGTTCAATGCTATAGGTGAAGTAAGAGAGGTGACTTGAGCAAACAGTCTAGAAAGTCCGTTTAAACCGGTCCAAGTAAGCTCATCTCGAAAACTGAAGTCGTCAGTTTCAATGTACTGGAGCTGACTTCTACACATGGATAAATCGGTTATGTAAATGAACGTGCTCAAAATTCAAGGTGACACGACGCCACGTACAATATGCGTAGAAAGACGGTCCTCAGTTATGAAACTGCTTTGGACACAAAGAATTAAGAAAGCACCTCCCAGAACCCCACGCACTTTACCTAGATTTCTGGTATTAGTAAGCATACAAGAGAGCAGTAAGCACGATCATTTCAGCCACCTGGACAGTGTCACTTCATCAAAACTACTCAGACTGATGCTAGACTAAGTGACACGTACACTGATTTATGAGCTTCCGTGTCCTTGACCCTGGTCTCAGCAGAGAAGTTCTTCGCTGGATTATACTTTGAAAGAATGAAAGATAAGAATAACACGACACTCGTAGGAACGCTTGATATTTCCTCATGAGTATCCCTCAGAAAAGAATATGGAAATTTGGAAAGTGAACCTGAAGAGCGACACCCCTGAGCAAACAAGGAAGCGACGACCATGACTGTCACGTAACAGGACTCGGTAAATTTCGAACCCTTCGGAAGGCAACTTAATATGATTGCGTCTGTGGTAAAAAAAAGTACCCGCTTTCGAGCAAAAGTGAGATGATTCCTGCCTGAAAACAGAAATCTGTTGACTTCACAGTGCAGACTTACAGGCGCTGAGAGTGACTCAACATAAGATTGGAGGAGGAGTGACATGAGGCCTCGTCTTGAGTCAATTTGCTCTTCAGTTCATCCAACAAAAGAAGGAGCTCTTCAGAGTTGGTGAAATCATTTAATTGCTGGAGAAGTTGAGGCGACGAGCAGCCTGTAAATGAAAATCGGAGAGGGATATAAGATCTCGCTAGAGGTAGAACGAGTTTTGGGTGGAATAACTGACAAAAATGCTTGAAAAGACACTATGTGGACACTTAAACTGAACTTACTGTGGAGGATTTCTCGAACAGCGTTTTCAAAGTGTTGGCTGGCCGTCAGTCGAGCGAGACTGTCACGCTCAACTTGAGATGTTGAACGTGAGAAAGAGGAGAAGAGAACCAAAAGCTGAAATGAATAAGGATCGACGGATGGTGTTAGGTCCAGGACTGTGTTAACGCTAGTTGTGTTACATAACAGACGTTAAACACACGTTTAATCGCAAGTAAACAGATAAAATGTCTGCATCTAGCTTGTCTGATCTCAGTGATTAGCAGTTTATAAGCTAAGTTATGATGCGTCGTCTGCTTTCAATAAATGATAATTTCGTCAAAAGAATAAGGGAGCTGTTTAGATTGTATCCTCTTGGTAAAGTTTAGTGTTCAACACAAATGTCATTCAGCAAGCACTGTTACGCAGAGAAATGCACTAACCCCACTACTAGGCGCGGCTGTATTACAGATTGTGTGGAAACATGTGCGTAAAATTAAGTGGTACTTGTTCTTAGGCTTAGAGGATTCTAGCAATAGTCGCAGATATTTAGCACAGATGAGTAAGCATCCGAATCGGTCCATGTCTTCTATAAATATATGCAGCTGTTCGGTGGCAGTGTATCCACGCTAGAAAGGCGAATGAGCTCAAGGTAAACCATAGGATGTGTACACTCATTTTCAAATTAGGTTGATGGGCTAGGGTACTAAATAAACGAGGACGGAAGTACTGTACTAGTCGGAAAGAAAAGATACCGACGCCATCTAATATGACGCTGGTTTCTTGTTCGAACAGATCTACAGTTGTTTTCGGAAAAGTTTGGTAACAACGACTGATCACACCTATTGATAGTTTGGCCTGCATTCATCACCCAAAAGCCGACAGTCACCAGAAAGAATACTGTAGTAGGGTTATGGGTACTCTGTTACGGATGGGTGGTCTGGTCTAGTTACACAAGTCAGTGCTGATAGAGACTGCTTGTGATGCTTTCTAAGCGATAGAAGGGTCCATACAGAGTTGAAACATCATCCGCGAATTGTCACCCACATTCACTTTCAGCCCGATAACCAAGCCTGTGGTTCAATTAAACAAAATTAAGTCACGTGAATGCGGCTACGAGCCATCTCCCTTGACTTGTCACATCTCACCAGTGCAGTTGGAGGTTGAAGCTAGGTCCAACGGTGCCCTCGAGGGAGCAATCTGTGCGGTGTGGGCCGTAAACTGCTAGTAGGCATGTGGCTGCGAACTATGAAATCCTATACTTACAGTCGTCACCCACACCAAGCACAGCAATCAACCATTTCCTAAGAACATCATGCGTCCATGATCATTTACCTTTTCAAAATCGGAAAGTAAGGATTCGGTGATCTTTTGTGTGGCCTTCAACTTTACTGAAAGCTTCTGACATGAATCCGCTTCAAGTTGAACGAGGTCCGTTATGAGACGTAACCAGGCGTTCTCAAACGCAACGGCGTCAAGTATCTGGGGGATGAGGAGAAAAAGAATGGCGCTGTTCCGGGGAATGGCAAGGAAGGCGAGTATTTGGATGAATTATGAAGAAATCCAGATAAAAAGCAAACAGAAGGGTAGCGGTCACAGTCTCTAAAATGGAGCCGAGTTGGTTACGAATAGTTCTAGGGGAGACATGAGAAATAAACAATGAGAATCCGCTGAATTTCGCCAGGATGTGTGGAGGAGCGATACCAAGCAGCCAACAGGCCGGCTACTCGACAGTGTTTGCATTTGTTGACACCTGAAAACCGCCCGTCGGTTAAACTGTCCAGCATGATGAGCAGCATGGTAGTGTGAATTAGAAGTTATTCGTAGAAACGTGCATATCTAGTCTGGAGACCAATGATCCGATCCTAAATATACGGGTCTACGGAAAATTATGGATCCCGGAATCATCGACAATACAGCTGACTAGTTCGCTCAGTCATGTCAAGCATAGAAGACAAGGAAATGGCTTCCGTTCCAGAAATAATTACCTTGAGCTTTTGGTGCTGTCAACCAAGGCGCAACTGTCTCATACATACATCGGGAAAAACTGTGGGCGTAGACAAGCAAATGAGCGGATTATTGCCCTTACTTTCTGAAGGCGATCGATATACTGTTTTTGTCGAGTTCGTTTGACATCCATTTGGGCTTGCTTTATCTCCAATGTGTCCAGGTAGGCAAGCTCCCCCGCAAGTTTTGCGTACTGATCTTTGAGTGCCTGGAGACGTTTCTCATCCTTCTCAAGGTCATCCCCAACGTCTGCCAATGCACTACAGGTAGACATGACACGAGGAGGAGGTCGTATTAGGATGACAGTGGACTGAAGCCTAATAAGAACTTCGCATCGCTGTATCTAGTAACTGGGGCTATAAAACTCACTCGCTCTGCAACACATTAAAGACCCGTCGACCTAACCAAGGATGGAACAAACGCGTAAAACTGCTTATTGCAGAACATGCTACGTTGCTCAGTAAACTTTTGGCCGCTGTGGAAGTGATTTTGATCTGCGTCCACGAGAAACTCTCGCTTCTATCCAGAATGACCGCTAGGTATTTCGGTCCATTTCGTTGTGGTGGAATTTACAACACATTCATAACTCCAGCTATCCACATTTTGAATTCTCATTTTTTCACGTACACTACCAAAACAGATTGACCCTGGTCAGGATCAATTATCAATTGAAATTAAGAACATACTCGATACGCGACCACAGTATGATCACTGCCTGGAACGGGTTCGTGTTGTGATTGTGGAGTTCTCACGATCAATTACACTATTAGTTATTTGTATACATGGAACAAAAACAGGCGACCAACATTCCAAAGAGTTGGGAATGACTGGAATAGAGCACTAGAGTTCGTAAATCCAGTAGACAACGCATTTATTTGATTTACGAACGTGTTTGGCAGCAATCGTTCAAATGCCGGGAAGAGAATCAAAAACAGACTTCCAGTAAGTGTTTCGGCAACGTAGGTGAGTGGTGCACAGTACTTAGCAGGATGTACGAAATAATGTTACCGGAAAAAATCACGCAGAACGAAGTCACAGGAAGAAATGACGGTATAGGATGGTGTCATGAAGGACGGGGGGCAAGTATTTATCTGTTTCGGAATTTATGACGGAAATTAAGACTTGTGAGTGAATTTAACTCGTCATTCGTCCCCATATATGAAAACGTCTTGAATTCGATGCAACCTTAATGGGTACCACGGGAATGTCACTCACAAAATAGCGTTGGCTTGTGGTAGAAAAACGCCACCGGTTCACAGAACGAAGACCGAAACAGGCAGCAACTTGAGGTTCGACAATTGAGCGCAACTGCTACATTTTGACATAGCAACAGTTCTTCAGTACCGCAAGTTTGTACACAGGCGAATTACTGCCCTGGGCTCAAACGACGGACGCTTCACGGGGCAAAGATACATAAAGAATAAATAACGAAGACGTCCACTATAGTTACCTTAGACCCAACTTGGAAATGTGTGGTGTTTCTCCTGATCTAACAACTCAGTTGTGACAGCTCCATCTCCTCCCCCCAGTCCGCATATGACCGTTCGCCGCTTCAAAATTCACATATTACAGATTTTGTTTTTTTTCCAAAGCCGGAAAAGAAAGAAATCATTGTATGGACGGGTGGACTGATTACTAGCAAGGAATCAAGTAGCAAAACTACCTATATTCCGCAAACTATATATACTATATATATATATATATATACCATGCTATATACTATACTATATTACTATACTATACTACTATACTACTACTACTATACTACTACTATACTATACTATTACTATACTATTACTATACTATATACTATACTATATATACTATATACTATATATACACTTGTTGGTCTGAAATAACTTGTAAAGGTATTTGTGACTTCATTTCAGTGAGACTTTTAAAATCTAATTTGGTGACTTTCTTTCCGTGACTCTTCCGCTTACCGGTTGGAAAATGTCGATCACAAGCAATATGGCTGAATTCGCCTTTCTTTGTCAGTCAGTGAATGACCTTTTCGATACTGAATGTGCTACCAGTCCAGACACTCAACCAAGCAATGTGCAGCTGACATTTGTCTGGTGCTATTTTATCCGTGGGATTCCGTAACGTCTAACGCTGCGTTGCGCACAGTATTTGGAGTTTTGATACAACCAGGTTCACATTCTATGGACACGATCAATAAATATGAAAACTGCACAAAGAAATCCTATTCGAACCATTGGATGGCACTATGAAGACGTATTGTAATTACCCGGCGAGCGCTAGTAGAAATGTTAAACAAGCCACTGTTTGGATTCAGGGAGCTAAAGAGAGGTCCTTCTCACCGCCTTTCCAATGCTGTGGAGAGTGAAAATAAGTACTTGGCACTTTAACCGGGTTAATCGTCTACGAAACGTAAGACCGTTCATGGATAGCTCACGAGGCATCCGACAGCGGTTCAAAAACGACACATCATTATGATCATTTCGGGCTACCTGGTGCTCACCGATGGACACAGTCTATAGGAATATTGGCTATACACACAGGATACGCGAACCAGAACACTATATGTTACTCTCCTATCTTGCGGTATGAACCTTAATACATTGGAAGTCCATCACTACGGATCCCTTCCTCAGTCCACCTAAGCAGCACGGATCAACATCACATTTGCCACAAGACAAGCCTTCTTGCCTTCACATAATTCCTCGGCCGCGCTTTTGCGGCCCGGATACTATCGACATTCGTTCCCAACACCATAGCCGATAGTTATTACGTCCCGTCCCCCGAAAACAGCCTTTTCCTATTCAAGAAAGTGAAACAGCGGATGGTGCTGTGAACGACGATAATATATGATGATACATTAAAAAAATCGTTCAGCTGTAACACCATTCCGGTACATAGCAGCCATGCCACCCGAAGGAAGCACGAAGGCTGGGATACTGCTAGGTTGCCCAATCTTAGACAGAGGAAGTCGAGAGGCAGAAATCAGGTTCGAACCGCGGACCTTCCGGTAAGTAACTTCGCTATCTAACCACTTGAGCCATCTCGCCCCATATGATGATACACTATTAATTGGTGTCACCAGTGGCGTGAGATTCAATCTCCAAACAAGCTAACGCAGTCGAATTCCCTTGTTCGAAGTCAACCAAAACCACCAAACTAGACCCTAGCTACTCGTCTAAATTTTAATTCGTTTAAACGTACGAACGTTCATGCAAGGTCGACATTTATCCGAAACTCGGCTGCAAAACTCAAACTCGGAAGCAGGGTGTAAAAACCCCAAACAGAAAACCAGTCGACACCTGATACAGAAAGTCAACAACGAAAACAGAACTCAGAGGTAGGAATACAACCCACCTGGTCACTTCAGACAAGTCTTCTTCCTGTAGCCAACGCGACAAGAGATCAATCTGATGTTCCAAAGCAGCCTCATTGGTGGCAAAGTTCATATCAAGTAGGGTGGTCAAACGTTTGCAACTAGCCAATCGAGCCAACTCAACAGAACATGACAAGTCTTCACTTTGGCAGCTTCGTGAACGATTTAGCTCAGATGAGTTAATAGGCCGCAGAATAGATGGCGAATTCGGGGCATTTGATCTCTGCAAAAAAGATTACTGATACACGTGGAAACTGATAAACCTGACAGTTACTTCAGCGCACTCATAGACTCGGGTAGACAGACATCATACACGAGTATTTTGATACGTTTTAGTGAGTAATGGAAAGCTGCTACAGCAAGCAAGAGTTGACATCACACCATTTAAGTACCAACAAGTGGATGAATCCAGTTCTTTGATTCAATCGTACTAAGACAAAGTATCTAGGGAGGCTAAGAATTTAGGTCTGTTCGTGTTCACATTTCCCGCTCCATATGCATGTCTGTTACGTAGTTTGCGTAGGCGGCTGTGGTTACAAACTGATCCAACACGATGATTGGCCGCTGTAGCAAGGGGCAAAAGCCACTACAGTCAAGTGAGTGGTACTCACGACTGTAGGCCCACAACTGTGAACTGATATGCTGCCGGTAGAGAGTCAAGTGGTCAGTGCGCTTTCTAGACTTTCATTCGCAAAAATAAATAGAACGTAAACCTATATGAAGCAAAAAATTATCCCACTTAGAATATGAAAAAGTCAACGACACGAATATATAACTAACTCATGGCCACATCGACTCCACCCAAACTGCTGCTATTTTACGCCATTGGTGATGAGCTCACGGTTTCAGACGGTAGCATTTTGCGCGGAGAACGTTTTTTCTTCATTCCAGAGTCTAATTCCAGCTGTAATCGAGTGCGCTCATGACGGGTACCCTAGGATCGTCCGAACGAAGGCACAAATAAGTGAGTACCAATGGGCCACCATTAACCGAAGTTGAACTCTCTTGTGGACACTGCTGTTCGTGGCTGTTACGCGTGCCAGCATTCTGACAAAAGCGCGAAGTCCCTTTGTGCGCCAGTCAAACCACTGAATATCCAATGCAACCATGAGTAGATTCCGATAGATATGGGTTCATTTGTAAAGGCGTCACCACAAACAGGAACATGGTGGTGCTTCTACAGTAAGTGGGTGGAAGCTCTTTTCGGTGGTGAGATTGCTACAGCAACCGTAATCAGATCGCTTCGATATCGGTTTACGTTTATCTTTTGTGAGCTTAGACTCCGTAGTGTTGTAGCGCTTCCCAAACTGCTCGACGAGTCCGTATTTAGCTTTTCAAGCGGACTGAGACTCACCACAAAACCCAATCAACCGCTCAATCGGTGATGAAGTGTCTGTAAGCTAATTCACAAACTCCGCGAACCGATCAACGACAATGCGATCAACCATCATATCAGAATGATATCATGGCTGAAGGGTAAACCCAAGCTAAACACCAGCACCAGCGTCAAACAGCCAAACACTCAATCAGTTGCTCAGTCTGTCGGACACCGATAACGCGATTAATCATACATGATAAAGTTCCGTGCGTATGGACTATGGAGCATAGGGCCGAACTATTGGATCCCAAACCTGGCTATGCAGAAACACCTAATTAAATACGACGTAGTTTTATGTGCACTGCTCTCCGCAAAGAAACAATCAGTAGGATCAGGAATGCAACTCGGAGCGCGAGGGTACAGTCCTCTTTCAGTAGAGATGGAAACGAGGCAGGAAAACCCTGTTCTTTCAGCTTTGGGATTTGTTCTTGAAGGGACCATTGCCCGAGGTTCAGTCAAGAAAAGTTATTTCTGACTTTGCGCAACTCATCCATTGTACTTCTTTATTCTATTTTAAAGCGACCGGGTATTGCGATAGGATGGGTCAAAAGTCAGAAATGTCTCGTCACAATGCACCTTAGAAACAGATATTATATCTGTGCAGGCTACGACTTCGTGTAGACCAACACAAGGATTTGTTTCAGGTTGTCTTTCAGGAACAACGGCCTGCCACTCGGTTGAACGCAGTTGTTCGCAAGAAAAACCGTTGATTACAATAATCTCCGGCGTATAACCCGCCATGAAGTGTGCGTTACCGCATCTGCGCCGGAAGACGTCCATCGATTATTCCAGGACACATGAGGCTCAGCACAAGAAGTGGCCTCCAATGGGGAGGTGGTTAATTGCAATATGATTTCCTACATTCCCGTACCCCAACAACTTCAACGATTCTATGGATGGTTAAACAAAAGACGTCGACACACCGACATGAGGAAGCACGATTTCTTGTGACGGAAGCGCGGGTCTTGAGAGAATCGCGGCCGGTGCACTGAATTTCTTAGATGTGGCCGATGGCTTCTGTTATTTCCAAATTACTGAGCCCACAGAACAGAACAACAGCCGTTCACACAACCCGAGATGCCAATATTTCTCTCAACCCCCTAGATTTGTCTAGGCAGATATCATTCAAACCAGGAGTGACCGTGTCACTAGACCACGCTTGCGATATTTCGCAGACCAAACGGTTTGAGTGTAAATTCCCTTGTCTTAAAGTGGACAGTCACCCAAATTTAATGGTGAAAGCTATGTTCTTTCTACCGGTTCCAGAGTCACGCTTTCATCTAGCTTGGGACCATATGGTATCGCAGCGGTATAACAAAGATTTACATTAAAGCACTAATCACATCTGCTGGTCAAATCTACCATGTTGGCCGCGCCCCTAATTGATAACTTGTTCTTCGCAATTCGTGGTTCCAAGTTTTCCCATGGATGGTTGTTAATGGATCCTGGGAGACTTTTGGATTATAGATACGATAGGTTTCGGTTAGATGACTAATTCACTTGAGTAGTCTGCTGCCTTGTTCTGGTACAACAAATCGCACGGCACTACTGTTCTAAGAATCAGCTATTCGTGGGCCAGTGTATGCTCTCGTTCCGCGCAAGAACTTTCCATTCTTTAATACTGAGGCGTCGTTTCAGCAGTTTGTTTTCTCGCAATATCACATGCATTAGGAACGGTCCCCTTTAACGGGCGTGAAACATGACGATCTTGATCCGAAGATTCAAAACGTCTTCAAACATTCGTTTACCACTGTCTTACCATAATTTCCGGCATTTGATAAGTCAGATGGGTTCGCACTGAAGCAGCGCATCAGCAAGTATGAGGTAAAGAAGGGACCCCTTTGGAGAGGCAAATAACACTCAAAGGTCTTCTTTCCTTCCTGGTTAGAATTCACGACATTCTCCTTGCACGTGACTGAAGACACCAAAGGACGCGAGATGCGACTGATTTCACTGAAGAGCATGCAAATATTCCTAAGCCACAGTGCCGAGGTGGCGCATCTGCAGTCTTGGGCTTGAAGTGTGTCGCGCAAGGTTCCCAAAGATGCCGATAGTGACTTTGAGCTGCAGCGACCCGGAATACTCCTGGAGCCGACTCATCCATCTTCCGGAAAAAGTCACCGTAAGGTGAAGAGGTCGCAACAGTCCTGTCGATGCAAATTTATTCTAACGCAATGCTCAAGCATGTTTATTTTATTACCAATTGAAGGTGCGTCCTCCAGCTGTTGATCATTTCTCCGGGCTTTTAATATTTTGCAACAAATTCCCATCCTTTCGACGTCTATCCAGAGTTGAAAAGGGCGTACTGTCAATAATTAGTCACGAAGAGACGGGATATTACCGAGGTGTCACGGTTCGTGTACCTCCGCGACCCATCCAATTATACTGGAGGGTGTCCGTTGGACACTCACAGAGTCTGTCATACCAGGCCGGCCACTGGTTGAAGGCATGACGCACACAGTCTTCTGGTCCCCCAGGTTGGGGGTTGGGACATATGCGGCGGCTTGTTGTGTAAAAATTAAAATTCACCTGCATTTCTCGCCAAACACCGCTGCCTTGCGGTCAGGCTTTTGAGCCAAAGGCTTTGGTTGAAGACCCTAATCGTCTTCTTGTCTAGGTGTGGGTGCCCTGGCAGTATCCCATCCCGCGCACAACCATGAATCGCACATATAAAAATAAACTCATGCCACATCGGCCATCGCGTCGTGCCATCAGCCGGGTCGCCTTACTCGCTGCATACAGCATGGGGGGTAAGCGAAAACATGCTACTGCTGACGCCTCCCTTGTTTCACTTACTTTTTCTTTCCCCTATCCCCACCCCATAAATACCTCCGTGCTTGTAGGCCCAGCACTTAGGACTGCTGACTCCGTTCGTCCTGCATCGGCTTTGCAAGCAATGTCCGCGCGTCATCCGGCACCGACATCCTCAGGCATCTCGAAGTCAATATTAAAGCTTCAACGCCCAGTCTACCTGACCGTCTTCAATGGTGGCACTCCGAAGCAAGCAGGTCAACAAGCTGCTCTTGATCTTGTTGACAGTCGCCTCTGCGCGGTTCGTCTAGCAACGTCTGTGAAGGAGTCTCACAAGCGGAAAGTTGATCGATGTCTGTTTGTCGTGTCTGCTAACGCCCCAACTAACTGTAGCTCTAATACCATCAGAGACAAGCTTTATGATGCTCTGAATGCTTTGTTGCGGCGAGCTAAAAGCTCAGATATCGTTGCGATTGCCGGAGACATGAATGCACAAGTGGACAGACTTGGCGCATCTGAGTCTCAATTAGGTGATCGACATGGACTCAACTCGGTACGTACGGACAGTGGTGAGCGATTGCTTCAGCTGTGTGCTGACCGCAGGCTGTTTTAATGCAGTACTGACTTCAGAAATAGCCGAAGTCGTATGGCCACATGGTGTCCTCGGACGGCGTGTCGGCCACGAACTCAAATCGATCACATTGCAATCAGTTGCCGGTGGTGCGGATCAATGACTGACTGCTCGTTTTGGAACACATTTGTGAATTCTGACCACGCACTCGTCCGGAATCGCTTCTCCTTTGATTTTGCAGGGCTGCGTAAGGTGCGGAAAAATCGCCTGGTAACTAAAGGACTGGCAGATCCGAATAATACACGAATTTACCAGAATCGTCTTCTAGAGTCACTTCCAAATGCTTCCATCAGATGTGAATTCATACTGGGACGAGATCGCCACCTCTAAGCACAGTGCTGGGAGGTTCGCTTGTGCCACGGAGCTACCAGGTTCACTCAAGCACTGGATATCAGACCGAACGGTGGCAATCCTTAAATCTGGGAGAAATATCCCAGTCGGTCCAGAACATGACTTGATGCGACGAATTATCGGACGTCAAGTGAAAGTGACCGTGTGAATCGACCGTGAAGTCTCGTGGACACAGAAAGGTAAGGAAATGGGAGAAGTCCAGAAAGCCGGGAATGCCCGAAGATTATTTCAGCTGATCCGCGCAACCGGTCCCCAGAAACCTCCTGTGAGCAAAACCATCAAAGGTCAGAAGGGAGTGACCATCTTGAATAAAAAAGAACATCTCAACATCTCTCAAACAACAATTACCGTGGCCACCAGCTGCCACTCATCTGGTGTCCACAGTTGACCTAGAACCCTAGAAGGTGAACACGAAACACCCTACGGCCTCGGAGGTTTATGACTGCATATGATCTCTCAAGCGCCACCGAGGTTCTGGTCTCGATGACTTCCCACCCGCACTGTTCAAAGACGGGGGTGAAATCCTCAGTCAGCGCTTGTCTCATACGTTTGCCTGCATTTGGGAAAGGGAGACTGCCCCGGACAACTGGGGTGCGTCGGTGATAGTGCCCATTTTCAAAAAACCGGCTTGTGGTAACTGTGGTAACCACAGGGGGATCAACTTGACCGCGATCGTAACGAGACTGCTGGCGTCACTTGTGCTTCGTCGCCTTATGGTGGCTCGTGGACCACTGACTCGAGAGCATCAAGTGGGGTTTCGGTCTGATAAGGGTTGCGTTGGCCAAATCTTTACACTCCGTCAGGTGCTACAACAACGCCATACATATAAGTGACCCACAGTTCTTGTATTCCTGGATTTCCAGGGCGTATTCGACTTGGTTGACGGGCCTGTTCTCCTTGACGCGCTTCCCATCAAGGAATGCCCCGGATGTTTGTTAACATAATACGTTCGCTGTTTTCTCAGGTTTCCGGTCGTGTAAAAGTATACGGAGAGCTCTCGAAAACTTTCTTACACAAAGCGGTGTCCGTCAGGGGCGCCCACTGTCTCCATTTCCATTTAATTTCGTGATCGATCAGATAATGAGACGAGCGCTGGAAGGTATTCAAAAGCCCGGTGTTCAAATAAACTTTGTCGAACACCCTGCCGATCTGGAATATGGAGACGATACCATTCTCGTCTTCGAAGAGGAAAAGGTGCAGGGGTTTGCACTTTGCACCCACAAAGTGTAGGCTTCTGGACATGCAACTGAACACGCTACTTACAATTCAGGGAGCGGCACTCGACGCTGTGGAGCGTTTTTAGTACCTTGAAAGTTTTATTAGTTCTGATTGTAGTGTGACAGATGAGGTCAATGCACGAATCTGCGAGGCTCGGGTCACGTTTGCTAATTTGAGACACCTATGGCGTCAAAGCGGTATATCCCTGAATCTCGAGCGACGTTTGTGTCAGCCTGCAGTGCGGGATGTTTTGTTGTATGGCTGTGAGACTTGGCCTGTTCGAGCAGCGGAACTCCGACGTTTTCAGGTGTTCGGCAATCGTTTTCTCAGGACCATAGCTCGTGGAGGCTGGTGTCGGAGAATCCGTAACGAGGCAATTAGAAGAGTTTTCGGTTGTGCAGCAGAGACTCCCATTGAAGAATGTATCCAGCACCAGAAGCTGCGTTCGCCGGGCCATATATTGCGTATGCCGAACCATCGTTTGCCGAAGAGAGTGCTGTCTTCCGTGCCCAATTCAGAGTGGCGGAAGCAGAAAGGTAGCCAACCCTTGACCTGGCAGAGAGGTATGAAGGAGATTACGAAACGTTTAGGTGTTGTCGGTGCTACTCGCTTACCAGGATGGGGATCACGTGATTCCCACTGCTCCCGGTTGGAGACGCTGCAAGATATGGCTACTAATCGATGTCAATGGCGTCCGTGCTGTCGGTTTCTATTCAGTTTGCCCGAACTGGTATCTGGAGGTGTAAGTACCTTGGTAGTAAGGTAGCACTAAGTCACTTCCCTGTCCACCTTTATTCTTTTCTTCACAATAAGGCTTTCAAATAAATCATGGTTGTACAGCAGCGAAGCATCAGTGTTGAACACTGATGTCATGTTGTCCATGATGATGATGATGATGATGATGATGACTGTCCATACTGCATTTAGGTATGACTGCTCATGATGTGGACGATGAGCCTGGCGCCAGTCTCATAGTTCACTGGCTGTGCTAATGGGCCTGGTTGATCTCCGTCCTCCTGCGTACCAAACAAGGATGACCAGATAAGTCCACTGTGGGTTTCTTCATGATTACTCGACTTTCGTAGTAACAAGCAAGACCGCAGGACCTGTCTCTGAGTTTGTCCATATGCTAACAAACTTTGTTGCAATATAAAGTATCTCCGAAGATGATGTGGCTGGATAATTATGGCGCGCCACTAATGAAAACGACGGGCACAAACTGTCTTGATGGATTAGTCCATAAAAATCTAACAAACATGCCTAACGACTTTTAAAAGAAAACTCGTTTTCATATCAATCAGGGTAGAAAAGATCGTAGTAATTAGGAGTGCAAGACAAAAAGGCCGGGTCAAAGGTGGCCAAACTGGAGGCACACTTACACTGACCAGCGTTTGGCTTGTGTAGTCGCTAACAGCCAGGGCGTATCTAGCCGGAATGCCGGTGATTACTGCGAACGACTGATCACACACAAAAAGGCCAGGATCTGTATATGTGAGCCGTTCTTTTCCGGTTGAAGTCTCCAGTCGAGAGATCAAATTTTGACACAAATAATTTAGCTGTGTATGTCTGTATAAGTGTTTATAAGAATAAACCCACTTCGCGCGTGTATGCCTCATAATTCTCAAGGAGGGATTGTGTTCGTCGCTGCGTGATACTCAGCAAGAACCTCTCTTTTTTGTCCATGCCGTCCACGACAGATTTGTGTGACGAAAAATAGAATGTTTTTGAACCTGTGTCAAAGGAAAAATAAAACACGTATGAGCAGAAAGTTTTGTTCGGGATGATTTTACTATTCTTGAAAAGTGCAAAATAAATTGTCAATCACGTGGATATGTCTAACGTTCGTGTGCGCATTCGAGTTATCACCTACCGGTACCTTGACGTTCTCGCTTTGTAGAGGGCCTTCTGCTATCCTAAGAGATATTTTTAAGTTACGGTCATTGGGATACCGATGCAGGTCTAACATGTACTGCAATCGATTGTCCGACCCAACATGCTGACTAACCGCAGTTTTCTACAGAATAGCACAAAAACAAATCAATACACTGCACAGAAAAATGGAGCCAAGTACCTTATCACGTAGTGGGCCACATTACTCGTTTTTCAGAGCAACAGAATGAAATGAACTGGAAGAGCTCCACTATGAGGTTGAGTTGAAGAGACTTGGATGTCCCAAATGTTTGTCATCTCGAAAACTGCCGTTAATCAACCTTCGGTCGAGACGTCCTTCACAATCACACGTTCACTGCAACATCACTGCTTTACGTTCCAACCTATGGACACGAAGGTTGATAGTCGGAACCAAAACCTGGACTTTGGCTTCTCGTGCCTGAGCCAAGCAGCTCTGGTTGCACCTCAATCCCGCCGCTTCCTTCGAGTTGCCCGGCAGCTAGGCTCTGTAGTGGAGTCGCAGCTGATCGTCATCAACATCACCGACAAACTAACACCCGCCTTCAACACACATGCTTCGCCGGCGTACATCCATGACTTATATGAAAGCCTTAGTGTGGAGAAAAGAGTGAAAGTGGACGGGGAAGGGAATTAATGCTACCTTACTACAATCATTCCGAGGTACTCACACCTCCAAGTACTCATTCAGGTAATGTGGATAGAAACGGACAACACGGACGCCATTGACATTGATTAGTAGCCAAATCTTGCAGCGTCTCCAGCCAGGCGCAGTGGGGATCACGTGGTCCCCATCCTGGAAGGCGAGTCGCACCGAAAGTACCCAGATTTTTCATCATCGCGATGACGCCCGCATATTCCTGATCGACCAAGTGTTTGTCAGAGGCTAGAATAATAAGATTCTGGATCGTTTGCAAGTATGACGTTGTTCTGGCATCCGCGGAGTGTGAAGATTTGGAAAACGTAGCTCCTACCAGGCAGAGATGCCGCTTGCTGATCTCGAGTCAGTGGTCCACGAGCCACCATAAGGCGACGAAGCACAAGTGACGCCAGCAGTCTCGTTACGATCGCGGTCAAGTTGATCCCCCTGTGGTTACCACAGTTACCACAAGCCGGTTTTTTGAAAATGGGCACTATCACCGACGCACCCCAGTTGTCCGGGGCAGTCTCCCTTTCCCAAATGCAGGCAAACGTATGAGACAAGCGCTGACTGAGGATTTCACCCCCGTCTTTGAACAGTGCGGGTGGGAAGTCATCGAGACCAGAACCTCGGTGGCGCTTGAGAGATCATATGCAGTCATAAACCTCCGAGGCCGTAGGGTGTTTCGTGTTCACCTTCTAGGGTTCTAGGTCAACTGTGGACACCAGATGAGTGGCAGCTGGTGGCCACGGTAATTGTTGTTTGAGAGATGTTGAGATGTTCTTTTTTATTCAAGATGGTCACTCCCTTCTGACCCTTGATGGTTTTGCTCACAGGAGGTTTCTGGGGACCGGTTGCGCGGATCAGCTGAAATAATCTTCGGGCATTCCCGGCTTTCTGGACTTCTCCCATTTCCTTACCTTTCTGTGTCCACGAGACTTCACGGTCGATTCACACGGTCACTTTNTGATGATGATGATGATGATGATGATGATGATGATGATGATGATGATGATGATGATGATGATGATGATGATGATGATGATGATGATGATGATGATGATGATGATGATGATGATGATGATGATGATGATGATGATGATGATGATGATGATGATGATGATGATGATGATGATGATGATGATGATGATGATGATGATGATGATGATGATGATGATGATGATGATGATGATGATGATGATGATGATGATGATGATGATGATGATGATGATGATGATGATGATGATGATGATGATGATGATGATGATGATGATGATGATGATGATGATGATGATGATGATGATGATGATGATGATGATGATGATGATGATGATGATGATGATGATGATGATGATGATGATGATGATGATGATGATGATGATGATGATGATGATGATGATGATGATGATGATGATGATGATGATGATGATGATGATGATGATGATGATGATGATGATGATGATGATGATGATGATGATGATGATGATGATGATGATGATGATGATGATGATGATGATGATGATGATGATGATGATGATGATGATGATGATGATGATGATGATGATGATGATGATGATGATGATGATGATGATGATGATGATGATGATGATGATGATGATGATGATGATGATGATGATGATGATGATGATGATGATGATGATGATGATGATGATGATGATGATGATGATGATGATGATGATGATGATGATGATGATGATGATGATGATGATGATGATGATGATGATGATGATGATGATGATGATGATGATGATGATGATGATGATGATGATGATGATGATGATGATGATGATGATGATGATGATGATGATGATGATGATGATGATGATGATGATGATGATGATGATGATGATGATGATGATGATGATGATGATGATGATGATGATGATGATGATGATGATGATGATGATGATGATGATGATGATGATGATGATGATGATGATGATGATGATGATGATGATGATGATGATGATGATGATGATGATGATGATGATGATGATGATGATGATGATGATGATGATGATGATGATGATGATGATGATGATGATGATGATGATGATGATGATGATGATGATGATGATGATGATGATGATGATGATGATGATGATGATGATGATGATGATGATGATGATGATGATGATGATGATGATGATGATGATGATGATGATGATGATGATGATGATGATGATGATGATGATGATGATGATGATGATGATGATGATGATGATGATGATGATGATGATGATGATGATGATGATGATGATGATGATGATGATGATGATGATGATGATGATGATGATGATGATGATGATGATGATGATGATGATGATGATGATGATGATGATGATGATGATGATGATGATGATGATGATGATGATGATGATGATGATGATGATGATGATGATGATGATGATGATGATGATGATGATGATGATGATGATGATGATGATGATGATGATGATGATGATGATGATGATGATGATGATGATGATGATGATGATGATGATGATGATGATGATGATGATGATGATGATGATGATGATGATGATGATGATGATGATGATGATGATGATGATGATGATGATGATGATGATGATGATGATGATGATGATGATGATGATGATGATGATGATGATGATGATGATGATGATGATGATGATGATGATGATGATGATGATGATGATGATGATGATGATGATGATGATGATGATGATGATGATGATGATGATGATGATGATGATGATGATGATGATGATGATGATGATGATGATGATGATGATGATGATGATGATGATGATGATGATGATGATGATGATGATGATGATGATGATGATGATGATGATGATGATGATGATGATGATGATGATGATGATGATGATGATGATGATGATGATGATGATGATGATGATGATGATGATGATGATGATGATGATGATGATGATGATGATGATGATGATGATGATGATGATGATGATGATGATGATGATGATGATGATGATGATGATGATGATGATGATGATGATGATGATGATGATGATGATGATGATGATGATGATGATGATGATGATGATGATGATGATGATGATGATGATGATGATGATGATGATGATGATGATGATGATGATGATGATGATGATGATGATGATGATGATGATGATGATGATGATGATGATGATGATGATGATGATGATGATGATGATGATGATGATGATGATGATGATGATGATGATGATGATGATGATGATGATGATGATGATGATGATGATGATGATGATGATGATGATGATGATGATGATGATGATGATGATGATGATGATGATGATGATGATGATGATGATGATGATGATGATGATGATGATGATGATGATGATGATGATGATGATGATGATGATGATGATGATGATGATGATGATGATGATGATGATGATGATGATGATGATGATGATGATGATGATGATGATGATGATGATGATGATGATGATGATGATGATGATGATGATGATGATGATGATGATGATGATGATGATGATGATGATGATGATGATGATGATGATGATGATGATGATGATGATGATGATGATGATGATGATGATGATGATGATGATGATGATGATGATGATGATGATGATGATGATGATGATGATGATGATGATGATGATGATGATGATGATGATGATGATGATGATGATGATGATGATGATGATGATGATGATGATGATGATGATGATGATGATGATGATGATGATGATGATGATGATGATGATGATGATGATGATGATGATGATGATGATGATGATGATGATGATGATGATGATGATGATGATGATGATGATGATGATGATGATGATGATGATGATGATGATGATGATGATGATGATGATGATGATGATGATGATGATGATGATGATGATGATGATGATGATGATGATGATGATGATGATGATGATGATGATGATGATGATGATGATGATGATGATGATGATGATGATGATGATGATGATGATGATGATGATGATGATGATGATGATGATGATGATGATGATGATGATGATGATGATGATGATGATGATGATGATGATGATGATGATGATGATGATGATGATGATGATGATGATGATGATGATGATGATGATGATGATGATGATGATGATGATGATGATGATGATGATGATGATGATGATGATGATGATGATGATGATGATGATGATGATGATGATGATGATGATGATGATGATGATGATGATGATGATGATGATGATGATGATGATGATGATGATGATGATGATGATGATGATGATGATGATGATGATGATGATGATGATGATGATGATGATGATGATGATGATGATGATGATGATGATGATGATGATGATGATGATGATGATGATGATGATGATGATGATGATGATGATGATGATGATGATGATGATGATGATGATGATGATGATGATGATGATGATGATGATGATGATGATGATGATGATGATGATGATGATGATGATGATGATGATGATGATGATGATGATGATGATGATGATGATGATGATGATGATGATGATGATGATGATGATGATGATGATGATGATGATGATGATGATGATGATGATGATGATGATGATGATGATGATGATGATGATGATGATGATGATGATGATGATGATGATGATGATGATGATGATGATGATGATGATGATGATGATGATGATGATGATGATGATGATGATGATGATGATGATGATGATGATGATGATGATGATGATGATGATGATGATGATGATGATGATGATGATGATGATGATGATGATGATGATGATGATGATGATGATGATGATGATGATGATGATGATGATGATGATGATGATGATGATGATGATGATGATGATGATGATGATGATGATGATGATGATGATGATGATGATGATGATGATGATGATGATGATGATGATGATGATGATGATGATGATGATGATGATGATGATGATGATGATGATGATGATGATGATGATGATGATGATGATGATGATGATGATGATGATGATGATGATGATGATGATGATGATGATGATGATGATGATGATGATGATGATGATGATGATGATGATGATGATGATGATGATGATGATGATGATGATGATGATGATGATGATGATGATGATGATGATGATGATGATGATGATGATGATGATGATGATGATGATGATGATGATGATGATGATGATGATGATGATGATGATGATGATGATGATGATGATGATGATGATGATGATGATGATGATGATGATGATGATGATGATGATGATGATGATGATGATGATGATGATGATGATGATGATGATGATGATGATGATGATGATGATGATGATGATGATGATGATGATGATGATGATGATGATGATGATGATGATGATGATGATGATGATGATGATGATGATGATGATGATGATGATGATGATGATGATGATGATGATGATGATGATGATGATGATGATGATGATGATGATGATGATGATGATGATGATGATGATGATGATGATGATGATGATGATGATGATGATGATGATGATGATGATGATGATGATGATGATGATGATGATGATGATGATGATGATGATGATGATGATGATGATGATGATGATGATGATGATGATGATGATGATGATGATGATGATGATGATGATGATGATGATGATGATGATGATGATGATGATGATGATGATGATGATGATGATGATGATGATGATGATGATGATGATGATGATGATGATGATGATGATGATGATGATGATGATGATGATGATGATGATGATGATGATGATGATGATGATGATGATGATGATGATGATGATGATGATGATGATGATGATGATGATGATGATGATGATGATGATGATGATGATGATGATGATGATGATGATGATGATGATGATGATGATGATGATGATGATGATGATGATGATGATGATGATGATGATGATGATGATGATGATGATGATGATGATGATGATGATGATGATGATGATGATGATGATGATGATGATGATGATGATGATGATGATGATGATGATGATGATGATGATGATGATGATGATGATGATGATGATGATGATGATGATGATGATGATGATGATGATGATGATGATGATGATGATGATGATGATGATGATGATGATGATGATGATGATGATGATGATGATGATGATGATGATGATGATGATGATGATGATGATGATGATGATGATGATGATGATGATGATGATGATGATGATGATGATGATGATGATGATGATGATGATGATGATGATGATGATGATGATGATGATGATGATGATGATGATGATGATGATGATGATGATGATGATGATGATGATGATGATGATGATGATGATGATGATGATGATGATGATGATGATGATGATGATGATGATGATGATGATGATGATGATGATGATGATGATGATGATGATGATGATGATGATGATGATGATGATGATGATGATGATGATGATGATGATGATGATGATGATGATGATGATGATGATGATGATGATGATGATGATGATGATGATGATGATGATGATGATGATGATGATGATGATGATGATGATGATGATGATGATGATGATGATGATGATGATGATGATGATGATGATGATGATGATGATGATGATGATGATGACAACACTGATGTTGCTGTCTTTGATGATGATGATGATGATGATGATGATGATGATGGCATTTCGTAAGATTCCGAACCGCCAATTGAACATATTAGAATACGTCACGACACTAAAACCCGCCTGGAAGAACAAAAGTGCATAAGGTACCGCAAAGGAGCAGGCCAACGGCCTCCTCACTGAGGGACAGAAACGAGTGACACAATCTTGGCATCTGGAGCCTACAGAGAACACTATACAGGCTTGTATTCTGCCCCAGAAACCTCTTTACATTCAATCTTGGCAAGGTGGAACTGCGAACAGCTTCTGACTAACTGTATCCTTACGGAGGAGGATGGCAACCAACTCTTGCATAAGACAAACCCCTTCAGCGCGTTGGAGCCAAATGAGTTCCATCCAAGGATTCTGAGGGAAACATCTCCCAGCTTGGCAACATATCCTTGGTTCAACATGGATCCCCCAAACTGTTCTTTCGTGGTGAACATGCTCGTATTTCACCGTCATGATCATCACTACCATCATCAGAGACAGCAACGTCAATGTTGGCACTAATGCTTCACTGCTGTACAAAGTTTATCTAGGAAGAATAGCAATCGTTCAGCTGTAGTACCATTCCGGTGTCTAGCTGCCATACCACCCGAAGGAAGCATGAGGACTGAGATACTGAGTCCAGAAGTTACCCAAGTCTAGACAGGAGCATTCGAGATGCAGAGGCTGGGTTCGAACCACGTACCTTGCAATCAGTAAAATCGCGCTCTAACCACTGAGCCATCCTGGGTTCTATCTAATTATTTTCAAACCCTTGGAATGACAAGAGGAGACAAGAATGGGTGAGGGAGGGGACCTGGTGCAAGCCTGTCGCAAGCATTCTGAGGTGTCTACACCTCTAAGTGCTCAGTCATACAATCTGGAAAGAAACTGACTACACGAACGCCACTGGCATGGATTACCCGCATTTCTTGCAATGTCCTCCAGCCAAGAGCAGGAGGGGTCACGGGGACCCCATTGTGGAAGGCAGACCGCACTAACAACATCCAACTCTTCTGCCAAGTCATGAGTCGTCCACCTCGTGGTTTTTGCCATTCCGAGGGAGGCACAGAGAACGAAACTCGTCTTAGTAGATAGTGTTTTGGCATGCGTAACATATGACTGAGTTACCATAGTTCATGGTACCGGGTGCGGTCCGCGGTTGAAATGCCTGTTACACAACCAAATACCCGTTTTCTAATTACCTCACTACGAATTTGTTGACGCCATCCAACACCAGGAGCGATAATGAGGTATCGGAGGTAAAACAAACCTGAAGACGCGTCACATCATCTGTCCGCAGAGGCCATGTTTCGCAACCATACAACAACACAGCCCTTACTGTAGCCTGGTACAAATGAGCCTTGAGACCAAGCAATATGCTTTTTCGACGGCACAAGTGACGCAAATTAGCAAACGTGATTCTGGGCTTTGAGATTTGTGAACTGACTTCATCAGACACATTTCCGTCAGGTAATATGAATACGGAGCTATGTAAAATTCTTCACAATCCAGTGATTCTACTTGAACCGCAAGGAGTATGTCCAGAAACTGCACGTTATGAAGCATAACTTTGCACTCTGAAGATTCAAGGCGCACGCCGAAAGACGGTGTGATAGTGGTCAGTTTATTCAATAGAATTTCCGCTACTCATTCATCTCTAAAGATGAGGGCGATGTCGTCCGCGTATTCCAGATTGACTGGGTTCTCACCATCAACGATGTGAACACCGGAGTTTTGAAGATCTTCCAGCGTTCGCTTCAATATTTCGTCAATGACGAAGTTGCGCAAGAACGGAGTGAGTGGACACCACCTTTTGTAGGGAAGCTTTTGAAGAGCTCACCATACACTCTCACACACCCAGGAGTATGTGAATATAGGGACCAGATTATGCCCAAATTTCTGGGGCATACCCTGTTGAAAAAGTATGGTTAACAGCACTGACCGATAGACAGAATCAAACGCACCCCTGAAGTCACGAAATACCAATATTGTGGGTCGCCTGTACGTATGGCGTTTCTCTAACACCTGACAAAGTGTGAAGATGTTGTCAACGCAGCCTCTACCCGCTCGAAATCCCGCTGGATGCTCATGTGTCAAGGATTCGCGGGCTGCCGTAAGACGACGAAGAATCAGTGACACCAGAAACCTTGTTACAACGTGAGTCTAACTAACATCTCTGTGGTTACCTCATTCACTGAAAGTACCCTTTTTGAAAATGGGCACTATTATCGACTCACCCCGGTTATCTGGAACGGTCTTTTCCTCCCAGATGGGCACAGATAGGCTAGTCAGGCACTGACTAAGGAATTTACCGCCATCCTTGAACAGAGCAGATGGAAGGTCGTCAGGACCAGCAGCACGATGATGCTTGAATCGAGATATACACTCGGACACTTCCGAGGCTGAGGGGAGTTTCATGTTCACAGTCCACCTTTATGTTCATTCAGGTGTAACCCTGTTTCGGTACCTAGCTGCCATGCCACCTGAAGGAAGCACGAGGGCTGGGATACTGTCAGGTTGCCCAAGTCTAGACAGGGTAAGTCGAGATGCAGAGGTCGGGTTCAAATCACGGACCTTCCGGTCAGTAAATTCACGGGTTAACCACTAAGCCATCTCTCCCCACCTTTATGTTAAAGGCTGGTAGTCCGGATTGGAGGTAGCAGGTAGCCAACTTAATTGTCGTTTGACGTGTCGTGCCCAGCGGTCCAACCGTTCTTCTTTGCTGAATATCAGGGAGCCAATCTGGTCCCTGATAGTTTCGCTGACAAGAGGATTCTGAGGACCAGTCAAACGAATCAAGTGGAACAGCCTGCGGACGTTTCCAGCATTTTTCGCCCCTTCCATTTCTTCGGCCTTTCGGGTCCACCAGGCTTCGTGGTCTGCGCGGACACAGTTTTATCTGGCGTTGGCACCAGAAGCTGCGTTGGTTAGGCCATGTATTGCATGTACCGAACCATCGTTCCTGTTCTCCGTGCCCAATTCAGAGTCGTGTAAGCAGAGAGGTGGCCAACCTTTGACCTGGCAGAGGGGTTGAGAGAGATTATTAAAAATCTGGGTGCCGTCGGTGCTACTCACCTTCGAGGATAGGGGCCACGTGATCCCCACTGCGCCTGGTTGGAGACGCTGCAAGATATGGCTACTAATTGATGTCAGTGGCGTTTGTGTTGTCAGTTCCTACCCGGATTGCCTGAGTGAGTGTCTCGAGGTGTAGGCACCTCATAATGATTTTGGTGGAGTAGCATTACTTCCCTTCTTCGTCCACTTTCACTCTTTTCTCCACAATCAGGCTTTCAAATAAATCATGGCTGTACGGCAGCGATGCGTGAGTGTTAAACACTGGTGTTATTCTGTCGATGATGATGATTCGGGCCAGGTACCTTTCGGTTAGTAACATCGCCCCTTTAACTACTGAGCTGCCTCAAGGTCGCGACTAAAGTCTAACCTCAATCTTCACCCGATGCCGAGTGAAACTAAGTATCCCTGGAGAGTGAAGTGCTTACTGGATCCGAAAGGCTGGATGAATGGAAGATGCGGAAAATGCTGACAGCGTCCGCAGCTTGTTCCAATTGACTCACCGTACATTTTACACGGCAGTTTGCGAGGCTCGAAACTATGTCCTTCCGGGTGGAATTTTATTCTCTTTCGTTCATCCAGGAGATACCCATCGAAATGCGATAGTACGAGTACAGAACCATTATAATCTACTTCAGTAGACGTCTTTAGCTGTTACCTTTTTACAGTGGGATAAACATGAAAAGTTAGTTTTTGGATAAAGCAATGGGGACGTTTCAGTCGATGCTGTGCAATAGAATTATGCGCCGGCTTTGGTATAAAGTTTCTGTGGCACCTACTCGTGCTGCTTCTTGGGCAGTATTTATATCCTTGAAACTGCTAAAAGTGGTCTTAAGAAGGCAGGATGGTTGTTTGGGTCTTCGGACAAAGCCACTGTTATGTCACATGTGATGATGATGTTTTCAGCATCATTTATTGGTATATGTTATTATTTGCTTGTGTGGTCGTCCACTGTTCTCTTCAGAAGATCATTGAGCGCTCACCGTGAGTAGTCTTTATTCGAGGAGCTAACGTAGTTTCTCACTAATGCTGTTCGGGACCTCAGTAAACTGTTTCATCTGGGTCATGACCTAAAATGCACACAATTGTTTCCATATTCGGTGTTCTTTTCAGCTGTACACTGGAAGTGCGGGTCTGTGATTTCTGCTCGTGCACATGAATAATGTCAGTGGCAAAACAAGGCATCGAATTAACAAAGTTGACACGTTTTCTCCAACAATACTGCACCACTCATCTCGCCGATACTTGGGATAATGTTGGGCTTCTTGTGGAACCCTCACCACCACACTTAGTAGACAAAATACTTGTCACAAATGACTTGACCGAATCAGTTCTTGCGGAAGCCATCCGTAACCAGGCCCGGCTGATACTTTCATATCATCCTCCCATTTTCACTCCATTCAAGCGACTGACACAATTTAGCTGGAAGGAACGGATTGTGATACGATGTTTAGAAAACAGAATTGCAGTGTTCTCACCACACACTGGATTGGATGCAAAAAACGGTGGCATAAACGACTGGCTACTCAGTCCTTTCGGTAAGAGCTAACCGCTTGTTCACACTTGTAGCTTTGGAGCGCGTTCAGCCTGTCGTACCCGCAGTACGTCGCTCTGAGGCGTATATCTACCTACGCATACCGTTTACTCACAATTTCGGACAGTTTTGCATGACTGTCCCCGTGACCGGAATCCAAACAGACATCCCTAGGTGATTTTTTGCCTCTTATGTTCACATCTCGTAGTTCAGTGCCCACGGACGAGTGGCAGAAGTAAAATGTTCGGCTGAGCACGTGACTGCGGCTTTAGAACAGTTGCAGTTACTGGGGATCCCCGTCTTGGACCAGAGGCCTGGAGCTGAAGTATGTTTTCGTTTGGAGTCTTTCTATTCTTTTTTACAGACTGACATTTGTAAAGAAGGTTATGGACGCGTTGGATACCTCAAGTCACCTTTGAAACTTTTTGAGGTGATATCCCAGTACAAAGCACTATTCTGCAGTGATCAACTTCTGGTTGCCTTTGGGAATGGGAAGACGTTAGGTGGGTGAAGTATTTTATCGTTTTCCGTGACTGTCTGGTGACATGCTCGTTGTCTTCGTGATTCAGCATATCCGTAACGATTTGCGTTCACGTGTGCTTTCTGCGGCAAGCTGGCAACATTTTTATGATCAAGTTCACGTGCCACAGTATCTTCACCCGGGTCTAACCAGGTACTCACCTACCGCTCCAGTTTTCATGGCATCTAGACGTTCTCGTGGAATGTGCTTTTTCCTGCTGTTCATCTCATGTTTCTGTTTACCGAGTCTACGTTACATACGCTCTTCTTCAATTCGTACAGATGATACGGTGCGTACAATTGGTGTTTGTGCCGGTTCAGGTGGTTCGGTGTTTCGTGAGGAACGAACGCGCTTCGCAGACCTGCTCGTCACCGGTGAGCTGTCACACCACGAACGTCTTGATGCGGTAACAAGGGGTACCACCGTAATTTTGGCTGGTCACTCAGTTACGGAACGTGGTTTCCTCTCCAGTCAACTTATTCCCGACCTACGGGCTCTACTGAGGAACGCTTCTGCTCTCGGAGACACTAATTCTGAATGCCAGGTGTCAATTATTATGGCCTCGACCGACGAGGAACCCGGTGCTTTAGTCTGACAGTCTTTTCCTGGTTTTGCGAATAAATATTTTTCCCCACCGATTTTAGTTTTCAATGAGGAGTCAGGCCCCTGCAGCCCGCTACTGACGGACGCTTTTAGTAAGCTTCTGTCGTTTCCATCCTTCCGTATTGCTGCACACTCGTGAACGGGGCGAGATGGCCGAAGTGGTTAGAGCGCGAATTTACTGACCGCAAGGTTCGTGGTTCGAACCCGACCTCTGCCTCTTGACTTCCCCTGTCTAGGCTTGGGCAACCTGGCAGTATCCCAGCCCTCGTGCTTCCTTCTGGTAGCATGGCAGTTAGGCACCGAAAGGGTGCTACAGCTGAACGATTTTTTTATTTACACTCGTGAACCAGTTGGAAGTTCACAGCTACCGAGATATTTAGGGATCAATAATTCAGGCATCTGTTACTGATAAAAATAACATGTGTGTATTTCTCTCGGATTCAGTTCTTTTCCCGGCATCGTTCCACAGGACACCAAGAAACGAAGTTCAACAAGTGGACACTAAAAGGATCATTATCCGTCCATTTTTCTCTCCAACAGCTCGAATAACGCTCATACAAATTGTAAGCTCTACAACGTCGGCTTGAGAATAACCCAAGTAAGTAGGTAACAGGTCCGGTTCTTCATTTTACGGAGTCGTAACGACTACCTGAAGTGTGTGCTATTCAGGATTTGTTGCACAAATTTCAACAAGAAACGCATCAATTCAAACATATTTATGGGGAATAGTGAGAAATTCGTGAATGAGAGCTGCGTTTGAGGTTCACATGTGAACTGTCGACTTACCATTTTGGAAAACAGGTGAGAATTTTTGCACAGCCCATGACCGATTTCGTCCATTTTGGGTTCCATCAGTAAGGTGTAGTGCCCTTTTCCCCCTCAACCTTGTGTTCGGTTTTAATGCGCAAGTAATCAGACAGACTCGGTTGCACTGGTCTACACGAGAGACTCAATCAAATCTCTTTTGTGACATTTTTCAACATGGGGCAGCTTTGTGTGCTGTTGTTCCATATCACTAACGAGAGACTTAGTTGAGTCGGTCGTTAGCATCAACATAATTTGCAATTGAGTATACTTCACCACTTGATTTCGAGTGAGGAACCCCCAACTTAGCGATAACACTCACCCAGCCGTCAGATCCATGGACCGAGAAACGGGACTCAGCGTGGGGGCAAACGTACAAAGGTCACGGTGGAGGGACTGGAGATGATGAAACGTTTTTAACCCAATTGCCCAACTCAGTGAACAAATTAATCATCAGATGCATAATTGCCTGTTATCTATAAAACTGAACGGGCACACAAGGTATGTTATAGTTGAGCTGGCGTCAAAAAATCAGAACTGGTACATCCCAAAACTTTGTACTAGCTCTGTTGGCTTGTTGAATTTGGTGTGCATGGCGTAGGTGAAGTCCAATTCTGCGTGCGTAACAGCATACGAAACAAAGTTAGTCTATGAAGTAACTGCTTAGGGACACAGCAATTTAACCTCTGACCTTTCCGAGGTAACTCAGTCAGTGCGCGAAGGTTATATCATGATTTGTGCTGTGTCGTGCGTCGGCCTAGACACCGATTTTTTCTGCCAATGCAAGAGGCTGCCGCTGGCAGAAAAGTTACGTTATAGGCCAATAGATGCGAGAAATCCGCCAGTATACCTGAGTAAAGGCTATTGTGCAACGGTTCTCCCTGTGTCATTCGCCAACTCGTCACATTTGAACTGTTGGAATAGGTAAGTCTCTCCCTTTTTTCTCTTATATTACTGCGTATATCGCTGCTTTGTCCGGTTAAGTGACTGATTTCCTTCAAAAGCACTGTCATCCCGCTGACCTGCGTTACAAGTATTAATAGTAGATAAAACAAAAATATTCTAATGAAACACGACTTTGATCAGTCCGCGAAACTGAAGAAATTCACTTATCGGTCGCCCCATATGGACTTTCGAGGGTCGGACTTTGCAGCCACCCACTGGCACATCCGTTCACATGTATCTCCAAAAGTTACCGTCTTGTGATTGTTCGAATGTTGATTGCATATTTCTATGAATAATGGAAATCCATGATATAAAAACATGCCGAAAATGTCAGTACTTGGAGAAATAGTAAGTGTTTAATCAACACACCGTCCGTGTAATAATAGTTGGAAAACATTATCTGGAGCATCCCTAGGAAAATGTCCTCTAGTATGGGCTGTAGGCTACTGCTGATTGCAAAACCGTCAACCAGTCTATCCATTTGCAATTCAAACGAAAACTGGACGTCTTTCGTATACATCGAAATCTTGACTTTTATCTATTCAATATGTAGACCTGCAATAAGGCTCTGAACACATTATGCCTATTCTGAAGAGGGGCTTTGGTAAATAGAAAGTCCATGTTGATCGAAAAAAGCACTTTTATTTGGTTTAGGAAGGGTCAGTTTTAAACCATGACAACTGAAAACTCACGGAAATTTCTACAGATGCCCCTCCCCCAATGGTCAATGTGCTATCCATCAGTCAGTTCACGTGTATACACTCATCTGTCAGCAGATCCAAAAAGCTATGTTAATTAAGGGACTAGCATGCACACTGTATTTTAGTCACTTGAAAAAGCCTCACATTGTGGGCCATTCGGATTTGACAATGAAACAACCTGATATGACTATAGTTGAATCCGCTGAGTTTGTTGGATGAAAGAGCTATCCCGGAGAACAATCCTAAGGACAAACCTTCTGGTCAGCTGTGTTCACTACAACAGGTTCTGTGGGTTTTGAAACAAATCCAGTGTATTGTAAAGTGGGCATTGCAGGTGGAGGTTCGGAACATTTCGGCGAACTTCAAGTGAGCGGTTTGAGGAAGCGGGGCCGTTAGGCGGATTTGAGTAGATCGGTTGACTGTCATTCGTTTGAGAAAACCGCCTGATTCTGTCCGCTGGGAAAACTATATATGGCAAACATTCTTTTCGAGATTATAAACATTAATAGGGAAACCTTGTAAGTCTCCTTGCGTCAGTGACAAAGCCAGCGAGGAACCATGCCCGTCCTTCTCAGGAAGAATTTTGGTTTGCAGCGAAATGACGTGAAGAAGGCTCTTAGTCATTTGGATGGCACTTCCTTCTAGCTTTCTTCCCAACATGGACTGGTTTTCCTACTTACAAATACTTCTTCGGAGCCTAATACGGTGTTCGAGGGCCCATGAAAAAGTCACATTCACGAAATTCACCGGTTCTAAATAAGGCTGAACCAGATGAGATACGAAGTGAAATCGTAACAACCGGTCTAGTTTTTGAGATATGTTACACTGGGTTGGGTAGGAGGTTTAAATGCAACAAATTTGAATTCTCCGGAGAGAACGCTTAGAAACTCAAATGACGACTTGGTGCAAAAGGCGATCTCTGGATTTCCGTTTTGTGGTAGACCACAGATGGTACATTGTTTGGTGAGTAAATACACCTAGTAAGCAGTTCCTTGTGCACAAGATTACATGCTCGTACTAGGCTTTTGGTCAATGACTCTTGAAATCACGCTGTTATTAGGTTGCGACTCGTGCCTCGTTTTGACCCAATTGTACGTCGTCGGATACGTATAACCTGGTTGGCAACATCAAAGGATCCATAACCCGCAGGGTGTCAGGATTTTATGTTCGTGTCTCTCGCGTATTTGACGAGACAAAAGTTCCACTCACTTGCCTTAGTCAAAGTATCTGCTGGAACTGTATCCACCTTATTGTTTCTCGAAACTCACTAGCAAGAAACGAACATTCAACGCAGGTATCTTTATCCATGATAATCATAGGGAAATTAACAACTGCACGTGACCACCTACGTTGTACTTTATGTGATTTAAGGTAATAGGACAGTTTGTCACCATAGCGAGCGAAATGCCTTAGGTTTCGTCGCTTTTGCTCGTGTTTCATTGACTGCATCTACTCCCTACTGTTTAGTACCAGTGCCCCAGTTGAAGACCATTGTCTCAAAAGTTCTATAATATCCTACGGGCTTGGAGTCGGACATGACTGAGCACCAAACACATCTAAACCACTGATACGTTCACACACAACACTGTTAGTTGCCACCGATCTGAATACCACTGGAGGTTTAGTAATTTTCTTTTAATTTTACCTCACTTCATGAATAACTTCGCTTGAAGCTACGATGTTGTCCTGTTCGATCATGACTTTTTCTCCTGTGATGTTTTGTTTTGTTTGTTTTCAGTTCTCAGAGTTTGTCCATATCAGCTCAGTAGTTTGGTTTCCGTGGCGTTTTACGAGCGCTAACTTCCCTCTGTCACTCTACATGCGATTTCAAACTATTCTGTGCGCCAGAAAATGCGGTGAAACGATACAATGTGACTTCACCGCTGACCCTTGCTTTGTCGCCGTAATAGCTGGAGGAGGGTTTTACTTCAGACTGGACACGTTCGCTGACCGCACTATCAGTCTATTGCACGTTAAAAGTTCAAAACTGCTTACACCGCTAAACGCAAAAAGCAGTGTACGAATAAGTGTTTGAATAAATACATCTACCAAAAACCTTGATTGGGCAAGAAAAGGACGGTGATGTGCCCATGAATCATAGAAACTGAAAACTGGTGAGCGTTTTAAACAGCTTATTCTACATCACGACTTGGGGAAAGTGAGTTTTGTCGTGGCAGGACATCGTTGACAAGTGTGTTTAGAATGTACCCAACGCTAGTGTTTGATGGATGGGAGTTGTTCTTTGACCGTGCTTTGGTGAAAAACGATTCTTGAACGTGTATTACTTACAGGGAATTCTGGGGTTGGATCTCCCTCTGAACTTGTTTTATCATCCGGTCTTTAGCGAGACAATGTCGTGATGGAGATTCTATACACTGAAAGTCTCACTGGCTTTCACTTTGGAGGAAGCCATCCAGAACCTCCGAATACCGATCTGTTTGTGTTCAAGCTGTGTTTAAATGCATCAAATTGCGGAAATAGATATCAACCAACGGATCCGTAATTTGTTCGTAGATTAGCTCGCTGTGACTCCACTGCACCTCCAAAACCCGAGCATTTGGCTCAGTTTTCCGGTCTTGCGATCCGTAGTTCGCATTTTCTGACGAATTTGCTCACATGCGGATCTGCTCCAGGTGTACGCAGCATTGCATCGTAGATCACAAACGTCACTCTCATCTCGGGTTTGTTGGCGTGACAGGCAAGTGCGGATCATGAGTCCAATCCTCATGTCTCTCGGGTACGACAACACAACCGTACATCTAAGTCAGGCAATCAGGACTGCACGGTGTATTCGATTCTCTTAGGAATGTCGAATTGGAAAACCAGTTCAGCTTCAACTGGCCGAACGGCAAATTAACGTGAACAGTAATAAGTAGCGAAGCCTATTAAAGCTAGTCAACGGAACATTCGATAGCTGTCGGTGGTGTTCTTGTGCATTGTGGGCTTGACACCGAACTACGAACTTCCCCATGGCACAAAAAGAAAGGAAAGTCCCCATTAAATTTGCAAATGCCTGCAAACAGCACGGTCAAACAACCGTGTTCGTTGCAGTTGATAGGATGTTTAGCTGTCGAAGCGGATAGGGAAACGACTTCACTGCCACTTCAAACTTTATATGGTAAACTTGTAGGTAAACATAAGTTATGGTCTGCAGGTTGGCTGCTTAATTTCGAATCTCGGTGGAAAGAAGTGGTATGGAGTTGCATTCGCCACCAAGGTGATATAACTGAAGGACCCTTGTGGGAGTATATTTGGCGCCAGTTTGAAATTAAGTTGGCCATGTCAGTAGCGAGAAGCTGAGTGAAGAGATGCCAAATCACGACGATGTGAAACGCTGGAGACTATTGGCAAGACGTGGATTGGCGAACAGGTAAATAATCATTATTTGAATTCCGTCAGAAATTAAAACCGTGATGGAAAAGAACCTCACCCCAGACATGACAACAGTGGTGCACAGGCGGCAATCAGTATAACATGGGTGGACTAACAGAGGTTCGAGCAGGATTGGCCAGCTGTGGAGATTTGGGAGGGTATGGTGTCGCACTACTGATCAAACCCGAAGCAATAATTCGGGCAAGACCTGTGTTAAGTTTATTGCAAATCGGTACACGGTCGTTAGCGATCCGAAGAAATCCGGGACGCAGTGAGGAGCACAGTGATGGATGATCGTCAAAGGCTAACCGATCCAACAGATGGGATGTAGACGACCAAATGAGTGGACCACATGGGATGTTCAGTAAGCACGGGACCGATTTCTTTATCTCATTGCGTGTAACCAGTGATAGTGACACTCAAACTCACTTACAAATAAAGTTTGTTTAAACGAGATACCCATAATAATCTTAGCTGCATCTCTCGTTCATGTTATTATTCAACTGAATGTGCTACACTAGGACCACCTCATGTGTCAGTATATCAGGTATTACAGATGGAAGGGGCCCTGCGCTCAGTTAATCGAAATTTCCCGTTTTATTTGTTGCCCACTGAGCTACTGATGTGATAGATTTCGGCATTGCCTTAGCTACTAACGTTCAAACTATTTTTTTTCCGGGCCACCTTCGGAATGAGGACATGTCCGTTTCCATACATTTATTCACACATTTTTTATTACATGCGTTCTTCCCCGCTTGATTCGCCGCTACACTTTCCTATTCCATGTCCTTTTGGAAAAAGATTTCCGCCTCAGTGTAAGGTGACCGAAACGGGTCGCTAAGTGCAGTGAATTCTCCTCGAGTGTCCTAGCCTACTTTATAGTCAGCAGACGCTTTGATGTCTGCAACAGGTTTGCCCACAACTTATTAGGTGAAGATCAACACACTTTCTACCCAACTCCACTTACAGCTATATCAACTTCCTGCATTCGCGGCTGTCGTTCCCTCAATCTCCCTATCCTCAGTCGATGAGACTGTATCTTCGCGCACTGTTTATAGCTGAATAACTAACTGATTGGGAGATAGCTATTAGTCTACCGTCCCCGTGGTAAGCTTTGCGTAAAAGTAGGGCGACACAAATAAGCTAGCTGGCCCCTGCTAGTCTGAAGTACTGTGGAACAAAATCGGACGAGGAATTTCCCTGTCTGTTTTCCACGTAAATTCAAAAAAGAACGGGTAAAACTCTGATTCAAGGATTGGGCAAGCCGTATGCTAGACAGTTCAGACTCGAGTCTACCGCTGATCTATCCTGCTTCGTGAGCGGTAACATGCAGCGGAAGGAATATCGTTGATCAATCATCCATCGCCCTAGCTTCAGTCAGTTCTCTGGTATACACCCTCAGTTTAGTTTGACTGCGGATGACCGAACGACAGTGCCTGCAGTCGGTCGACCGAAGCTTCGCGCTTGCTTTTTTGACCTGATGGCACTGCAAAGTTTGCAAAGCCTGAAAACAGATTCTTCACGTGTCATCCATTCAGCAACTTACATTACGATAGCTCTCTTGTAATTCTGTAAAATAAATTGATAAATGGTCAAAGTGTGGTGGTTTTCTTTCTGGCTATTTCCAATGAAGCATCGAAGTTCTCCCGGGGGAAATCAAAGTGACACCTAAGTTTAATAATGAATTATGCTGCGGTGCGCCCGAAAACTCCACCTGGAACTGCACATAAATAGGTTGTCGGACTCGTGCTGCTTGCACTCTCAAAGGATACTTTCCGATAGCCATCGAATGTTCCGTTGGCGAGTTTCAATAGGCTTCGCCAATTATGCTTATTCATGCTCGTTCGCCACTAAGTGAGCATCGGCCGGTTGAAGTTCAACCGGCTTTTGTATTCGACATGCCTAAGAGATTCCTAAGATGTACCGTGTACCCTTGATTGCTTGACTCATGTACGGGTGTGTTGTCGCGCCCGGGAGATAGGGGAGCTGAGCTCCTGATCCGCACTTGTCTGTCACACCAACAAGTCCGAGGTGGAAGTGACTTTCGTGGTTTACCATGCACTGTTGCGTTATCCAGGCGTAGATGCACACGTCAGTACATTCGTGGAACCTACGGATCGGATAATCGAGAAGCTGAGCCAATTTCTCGGGTTTTTGAAGTGCGCTAGTGTCAGCGGTCTAATCTACAGAAATGTTTAGCTACTAATGTCGTTGGAACCGCACTGGGGATGGTGGTTGTTGTTTCCAATAAAGTGTTGCCTAATATGTGAAATTCACTTGTGGACAGTTGTTTATCCCAACATCAAGGACGTATGTATTATTACGCCCAGCTTGCAACATAGCAGTGAGGTGTTCAATCCTCAGGAATGTATTCCACGATTGCATGTCTCTCGACATTGGTAAGAGTTCCAAATGGTTCATTCGACTCTGTTGTTACCATCGACATCCTTTATATTTTCCAACATTATCATGTAAGACAACCACCTACGTCAAGGTGATCGACAGCTTACATTATTTCTGTCCGAGGCGTAATAAAAAATCTACCCGTTTCTGTTTACTCTGTCTTCGTATATCATGCGAACAAACTTCAAGATATAATCCACTTTCAGAGAAGAATATTTTTGAAATTGGTCGAAAATTTGTAGGCGAAGCAGACTTGTTCCGTCAGTTCAAATCCAGTAGCCGCCAAAATAAATGGATTCGATACATGGAAAATGAGACTAAGGCCTGGTGGCCCATTTAGACAACTCGGATTCGATCCCCAAATAGGCTGTCAGTCCACGTCCTGGTAATCTGTACAGAAGTGTATTCACAAATGCGGACATAGAAAGGAACTTTTAACTCTGCTGCCCTCTCATACGCAAGTATTTTCATTACCAGATCATTTTTGGTATTTGAAACGCTCAGTTTGCAATTCGGAGATGACTTTGGTGTGATCATGTTCACTTGTTTTTCCGTACTACTGCTAGTAAAAAAAGTAATTCGAATTAACAACCGTTATATTTGGGCCAGGAAAGCTAACTGTGCGGATCGTAAATTCTTTTGAATACATCAATCATTTCATGTTTGGTTGCTGGACGACAACGATAGGCTGAAACTTATAACTGATAGTTCACGAGCTTGTGAAGTTTAAATGAAAAATCTTTGGAAGCGAAATAAGCAAGTGCCGCAAATACACATATTAACCCGCGTCCCAACAGCGAAAGACAAAATACTTTCATCAGGCTGTGTTCTTAAGTCGGAGCATTAATTTCATACATGAGTTATTTTGACCTACTTGCTTAGCGAGCAGTGGAATGCGCCAACACTGTAAGGTGAACGGAATGCCGATAGTTTGTTCACGACAGGTATGATTAGAAAGGCCATACAGTGGACAGTTAATAGAGATACGGAGAAGAATAAGGTCAAGTAATAAGGTCAGTACGAATCAGGTCATAAAAGAGAGTCATTCAAATTGCGTCACACCACCCATGCGTGGGTGTATGCAAGCCAACATACTTGTAGGGCTAAATAGGACCATTCGGGACTTGTGCCTTTGTATGCATATCCATCTACCCACTCGACAATTTAAAGGTCATCTCCAGTCTCTATGTGTCTTCTTTGCGAACTCCACCGCAACTCACGCTTCGGCTAACGGTAGGCAGTGCGAAGAATCCTTCCTAAGAATGACTGTTTACCAAAGTATGTGAACCTCATTCGGAGCCTCTAAGTACGATGAAACTAAAGATTTGGACCTGTGCATCCAAATTATATGAAACCACTCAAGCTCGTGAGTCATGGTTGCATCCTTACACCATTCTTTTCAATCTCCATCCGATAGCCATTATGGACAAGGCTTCAATGGGAGGCGGCCCTAGTTTTCAGCTCAAAAATTGGTCTAGTGGACCTTCCAATACCAATAGCTGATAGAATGTGGTTCGCCGGACTAAGAGTTGCATTCTCATCCCTACGGATGATGTATAGTTCGCGCATACACGAGATGAACTCTGATATTTGGCCAAGAAGTTTGCGATTCCTGCCGCATTGTCCAGCCTACGCATCAGAGCTATCTCAAAGTTCACTCATCAGGAATGAAGCAGATTTTTTCGAGTCCTCTACCTTAGTGTCACAACTTCGGTGGATTCCAGCTGAGATCTGTTGCTAAGGTTAGTACAGCTTTTGGAAATTTCGAGGAAGGGACATGAAATAACCGAAACCAAAGTTTGTCCACAAAGTGCTGGGTCCCTCTGTCTCCTTACCTAGCGTTTAGACGTTGACCAGCTACTGATGCCATAGCCGAGACCTGAAAAGCTTTCGCACACGATGTCTGGTGCGGATGCTGTTCAATAGATGGACTGAAAGAGCATCGGACACAGGTTCCACGACTAGGAAGCATTGACGTGGGCTGTTACCTTATAAAGTCACCCACGACTGTTCGACAGCTTCTTCTGATTGAACAGGCTGTAGGAACCTAAAGCAGGCACCACATCAGTTACTGCACGGGTGGACATGATCACAACGACGAAGCAGTCACCTTAAACGTCACTAATCCATTAAAATCACTTGCATCTATTATCAGTGAGTGACACAAAAGCAACTGCACTACACCGGTATCCCTTTAGAATACGATTTCTCTATTCCTCTGTGCAACAACAGAAATAGTTACTTATTCCAACAGAACGATGCATTCTTCCTGATACCATATTTTATTGGATGAAGCCCAAACCTAAGCCGCCCAAGCTTCGGATGAATCTTGCGCTTATTCTGAATCTAACTTTCGTGATAACAACACGTGTACTGCACAACTGGACACCCCTCAAACAATAAGGAACCCAGTTCAGTTATGACTGACAGTGCCTTTAGAGTCGAAATATGCACACCTACAAACCAGAAGACTGGTAATTGTAGGTTTAACCTTCCAATCTAGATGTGGACCACCACTCACGTGACACTGCACTACCTGGAAAACCTCAAGCATGCTGTGCGCCGAACGCAGTTGTTTGCGTCCCGGCGACCGTTTTCACCACGAGGCTTATGGACAAACAACGTGATGGTTACATATTTTGGTGGCATCGACTAAGATTATGCAGCACAACACCACTAGCCTGCTCGCTTGTGCAATGTAACACACGCATCAATCGATTGCCTCGCATGCGAATGACGATGGCGGGTGATTGAGTGAGAGAGACCGTGTGCATGTGTGTGTGACAATACGGGCTCGTGCGCCTTCCTAGATAGAAAAATGTGTGCGCGTATTCGGAGTTCAGCATTTTAGCCGCAGATACCGTGCTCCTGAAGCGAAGTAGGGATTGTCGCTTCCCTCACTATGACTGTCGTCGGAACGGAAAAAAAGGCTGTGGTCAAGTACACCGATATGAACGAACAAAAGCAACAAACCGCCGTGGATTGCTGCGCTGCCGTGATGGAGCGATTCAGTGACACTCAAGATATTGCCAAATATATAAAACATGAATTCGATCGACGGTTTGGTGGAGTATGGCAGTGTGTTGTTGGAAAGTTCTTTGGTTGGTGAGTTTCTCTAGTCTTGGCATTCTAGCCATTGGTAATCACTCATGGGGTATTCTTTTTCAAGAGGGAATTGTGTTGAACTCTACGCTCTCATGGGCACTGCTTGAGAGAACAGTCCTGACCGCAAGGTGCTGTCGTAGAGCAAAAGTCACCGAATGCCTTACGCAATTAAATCCGAAAAATTGAACATGTCAAAATCTCATAAGTAACACCGATTGTATTTTCTTGGTAAGGTTGCCTCTCAAAACGCCTATCTGGAAGTGCTGACTGCGCATAGCCTTTCCTATTCACAGGCCTCTGCTGGCGAAGGATCAATGCAAACCACATGCAGAAACGTAGAGAAAGTTTTTCGGGTGAAGTGTATCTCTAAGTTTTAGTGTCTTGTCATTTTTATTGTGTTGTGGAGCACAAAATCTAGAAATCCACTTCCTTTTTTAGTAAAAACGATAGAAGTTCCATCACCCGATAAATCTGATCGGCCAAAGCATTGTACTTCGTTCATCGTCGCTAAGACCATCATGATGGTATACATCGTTATCGCCATCACCGTCATCATCGTAAGCATCATAGTTAACAACAACATGCCACCACTTATTTGTACCCAGCTAGTGCCAGGACATAGATCTTGCTAGGAAGACGATTAGAGTCCTCTTGAAAGCATTTGGCTCCGTAGTTCGTAAAAGGTTATGGCAGGACTATCAGAGGAAAATTGGCCAAAGTTGTTCCAATTAGTGGGGCCAGGAAACTTTGTTTTTCAGCCCCCTATCTATTGGCTAACAAGGTAGAAAAGCGCTGCGTGGATTGGTGAAGCACGCAGATTGCCATGCTACTATAGGATCCGGTCTGAGTCAGGAAGGTGTAAACCAAGGAAATCGACCGTATCAACTACAATATAGCACTGAAGTGCCGGAGATTATACATGTTGACGTGTGAAAGTGGAAGGTTTGTTCCTGATTGGTATCCAATTGATCTGTAGGAAGTAGTAAGGACCAAGTTAGTGATTATGGCTAACATCTCAGTTTGTCACTGTCACACGCTTACAAGTTACGTTTAAAGTGTAAGTACTAAATAACCGGTACAATGACACAAAGCCGATGTTTAGCTAGCGTTGCGAGTAAAACTTCCATTGAATTTTCATTGGGCACCCTTAAGGGCAAAGTGAGCATCTAGATGCACATCAGTTAATATATTGGTCTTATCTGTGATGGATGGACAGTAGCACGTTTCAGAATGTTGCTTGTGATTCGAATTGTGAGGTTTTGTCCATAGAATTATAAAATCTGATTGGCGCTCCTAAAAAAACATCATGCCTCATGAGGTTCATTTTTTTAATAAAGCGGGATTGTTGGGTTGCAATAAAATACTACTTTTACTGGAGTACTCCTCATCGGTTCACATGCTATTGACGACTTCAGTGATAACGACTGACAAGTTATTCGTGCGTAAACTTCAAGGTGCACCAACCACACTGAGACTTCCGGCAAGCCTGTTTGAACCCGCCTATCTCCTCCACCAAACACAAGTGGTAGAACTTCCAGCATTCCGTCCCTACTATTTTTTTGCGCGCGAGACCGTTTTTATCCCTAAACTTTGAGCACAGACTGACGGCATTAATCCTGAGCCCACGAGGCTGTTTGAAATCAAATCGCACCTGTTTTCACGCATATGTTCCACAGCTAGCCAGTACAACACTCGAGCAACCTTGAAAGCCATTAGGTCGTCTGGCCAGCTCACTGTCTGTTTGAAAACCAACTCGGTGTGCATTACTACCTGCCTGAAGCCGTTCAGGTCAGAAATTTATTCCCTAGAGTGCTGTAATTAGCGGCTCTTAAAACCCTGTTAGCCCTATAAGATTGCAACCGTGTAACTGAACGTTTTGCGTAAATCCGTTCCTGTGAGAAGGTTAACGAACCAACTGGGTAGATTTTCTCCGGTTTCGTTCGTGAACAAAGCCGTATGGGGATTCATCGTTTTCTAAGCCCATACGAGAGAGATGGCTCAGTGGTTAGAACGCCAATTTACTGACCGGAAGGTCCGTGGTTCGAACCCGACCTCTGCATTTCGACTTCCCCTGTCTATGCTTGGGTAACCTGGCCGTATCCTAGCCCTCGTGCTTCCTTCTGGTGGCAAGGCAGCTAGGCACCGAAAGGGTGCTACTGCTGAACGATTTATTTTTTTATATATTCAAGTCCATACTTGCATACGCAGACTATTGCACACAGAAGTTCATTCTACGGCGTATTCTTACCTAAGATGCTGCGCGTTGGCAAACGCACAGATGATGATGCCAGTATATTAGAAATGTCGTGAAATAATTTTGACCTAAATGCTACATACTAACTTCCATGAAAAACATTGTTGTATTAGAAGCACTATCTTAACGCCATCGGTTCTGTCTCGGATCCGCTAATTAGAATACCTTATTGGTTGCTCCACATCTGAAACTTCGTCATCGAAAACTTCGTTACTGTACATTTTGCTGTCCCTGATTTATCTCAGTAATTCCGAAGAAATGGTAGACCGAGCGATTCATGGCTGACTTACGCTTTCAATCAGAATGATATGTTAGAAACATTTGCAACACCTCTGGTCAACTGCTGCGCACATTTGACGCTGGCAACTCCACCTTCTTGAGAGGTACAAACCTTGACCAGCATTTTCCTCAACTCTTAGGTCGACACGGAACTGAACGACAAAGGAAGAATCTGGGACTTGTTTTTCGGTGTATCAGGAATAGCTCTGTAGAGTGTCACCATGAACAACGGTAGCTGAAAATCAGGCCAACATCAGTGGCAACAAGCATTCGTTTTTTCGAATGGTTCTCACAACACTAGCATTATCGATCATTTTCAGAAAACCGTTGAACGGTAGTTGATAACTTTCTAGTAGGTCAGTTAGACGACTTCTGCGAAAAGCAAAAGTCATGGGGCTAAAGTTGCTTATGGGCTGTTGGGCCACGGACTGCTCACATGGCCGAGGACTTGTCGGTTTATCTAGGAACTTTGGTTGCATGGTTCTCAATGCCAACCCAGACAACATCAGCAATGCGTACCGAAGTACTGACTCCTCCAAGTAGTGATGAGGTACCCTAGATTGACGATTAAAACTTTCCAACATAATTTCCAAGCTCAGCGGACAGATCATCGATCACTAACACGATTTAAGCTACGGTTGTTCCCCTCATTTTTAAAGTACCAACAATTTGTCGGTCAAGTTGATGATAAGCGTCAGAAAAATTGTTGGTGCCTTGACAAGTCAAGAGTCCAGAGGTGTTGCTATTACTGGTAATTGGTCAGTGTAACTTCCCACTCAGAGGCTGATCGGTATCAGTGACAGTATTGTCCGACACTTTTTCATAACTGACTGATCAGCATATCAAGTACTCTCCGTTTATTGGTGTCTCGTGCTTGGTTTTCTCACTTTAACACTGTTAAAAAAGGACGGTGATTCAGTGGATAAAAAAATGAAAAACGCAGGAATACTTTCTGTCTATTCGACTGACTGAGTACTAGTGCATCCTTGTAGGCTGAAGGATAACGGCACTGGGTGGCGACGACAATTCGATTAGAGTGGAAGTTATCTTCTGACCGCCTGCATACTGCTTTCGATGATGTGATTTCCTTGACCATTTGTTGGCATACGTCATTGGTATTTTGTATGGCTCCACACAGCTTGATAGGGTGCTTTATGCTCTGCTTGGTACGAAGTCTTACATCCTTTTGGTTTAGTTAGATAAGCAAACTAATATCCCAATATTTGAAACTAGCTGAATGTTTTACCCTGTCTTCACCTGTGTCTGAATGCCAAGTTAAGACGCATTCGAAGTCAACTTCTAACCTTTACATAAGCCACTCACAAATACTCAAAGTGTAAAACAGATAGAAATGGATTGTCTGAAAGTTTTGTGGTTTTCCTATTCACTTTTTTTCTGCGTATGGATGGCGAACCTAATGTGCAATATATCTATTAGGTTGGCCGTGCCAAGGATGTAGTTGTGATCGTCAGTCATTGGCTTATAGTCGGACTGAAAGTGCAAGAAACTGCAAACTTGTGAAAACGCCAACGAGTAACCTGTAACATCGCTCAATAATACACCACAAACCCATTAACGATTCGAACACAATCCAAAATTCCAAATGGATATATACCATCTTCGTCTGTTGAATCAAAATTTCAGTCAGTAGTGAGACGAAAACTAGTACACTACATCATACAGCAGTACTAACCGACTACCGGAGGCCCATAATGATGCAGCTTTGAGGATACCTGGCTCATGCTTGGTCACCAAGCTTAAAAAAGAGAGTCCGCTCAACTTCTATCCAATATTATTTCATTGTATGCTTGTGTGTCAGAATCAGATGTGTGGACCCAGCTGACAAACGCGCTCAGTCGTCATGATTTTCATCACAAAACCAGGTATGGTCACATAGATAACAAGATGTTGGAGGGATATCTATCCGGGGGTCAAATATTCTGTCGTTTGGTCTTGTGACATATTGGCCGTGGCTTGAAGTGCCCAGCGTGTACTTTCCTGTTTTGTCCTGTGTAGGTTGTCGCCTTGTGAACTTCCGACTCCAGATCGTTAACATTCGTTAACATTTGGCCGCCGTTAGGTAAATTGGTTAAACCAATGGTATTGTAAGACCATGATTCCTGCTGATTCCCAATTATCAAGAACTTCCTGGGAGTTCCATATCTAGGAAGAATTCCTCACACTTCAACCCTGTGATTTTTTTGCATAATCAGTTGGCAGCAGTTCTCAATGATTAGCTCTCATACTTTTGAAGCTGTCATTCAAGCACATGAAGTTGAAGTAAACTAACATTTTCAGTCAGTTCAGCAGTGATAAGTGGTGACAGTTGGCGACTGCTTTCATATTATCCACTGTCGCACTGTTCTAATGGTTTAGTAGTGTGAGCGAATTTATCTTACAAACTTATGGTTGAAATACCAACAGCACGTGACTGCATGAGGTGCCATGACAAGATAATTTCTATCCGGAGTGCGCCACATCGAACCTTCGTGGGAAGTGCACTGTAGAAACTTACATGCGTGCTAGCATCTCATAGAATACACCAAACAGTCTGAACTTCATTTACAGCTGCTGTGGTTTCCAATGATCTGACTTCAGGTTCATCAGCCACCGAATTTCTTTCATTCCTGTAATCCACTACTATGACTACATTTTCCAAGTTGTTAGTGGATTTTGCAAAGTGGGGCCGTTGCTATTTTAACTCTTGAGGTTGGAGCAGATAGGTAACGTTTCCAAAGGAAAAACTGAAAATGGCACATATATACCGGAAGGAATATTTCACGGACTTGGCATTTAATGGCCTCACTAGGGGTCAAACACTCATACAATACTTCCTCCAAAGAGATGGCATTTTCACGCAGTATCCACAAGAGCGTCTCTGTGGAAGACAAGTCGGCCCCCAGTAAAAAAGCAATACCCCTTCCTTCTGTTTGGCCCTAGTTTATCACTATTGTACCTGTGCTTTATGCGGTCATAGGATGTTGATTAGGCCGGGCTGAAAACAGGTAACCTGCGCGTAGTACGAATTTGCTTCTGCGACGAGTAGTAACTGATCTCTGAGCCTCCATGCATATCAGTGTTTAACGGATGGACCAAGGAAAGTTTTTGTATTTTTTCGGGGTTCGACAACCGAATGTTCCAGTAGTGAACTCTCATTGGTCACCTTTACATTAAAGAGACATGAGTATGTATTCTCACTCCCTTGTAACGTCTTTGAAGTTGAACGACTAACGAAAGACCGGATTTCCCTATTGGGATGGAAAACTAAAAAATTTGTAGGCTATAAAGGCTAAAACTGCTAGTAATAAACCCTTTGTGGTCATTTTACTCACTTGGGTGAAGTAAGAAACTACGATATCCGCATCAGCCTTACACGCGTTATTCCTTTTTCTACTAAGTAGAAACAGCCTCCACGTGGGGATCACAAGGGGAACACCTTTGGCAGCGATAGTATATTAGACTATGCCAAGCGTAAAGCCAAGCGTACAATAGTTTTTAAGCAGCTACTCCACCGCAGCAGTGATTTACTAGCAAGACTGTGTAGCGAAAAAAGCTGTCCTCTCATTGGGGGATAAACCTCGGACAGGAGCACTTTTTCTTGGTTTATTGATGCTAGTTTTTTAGCTTTGGGACCCAAGATTGATCACTTCTCAGTTGGAGTAAGTGCCGTTTTTCAAAGTTCATCCAGACTCATCCGTCGCGCTTTTGGGACTAGCAACCAGATATCTGTGGGTTTCTGAGGGTTGCTAGATGTGACTTGTGAGGCGTCACCAACAAAACAATCAGTTCTTGTATTCTTGAAGAATGATTTACCCCTCCGCGCTTCTGTGTGCTGTACGCGGGTCAAATGGTGACAATTTAGGCGCAGTAGTTCTTTAGCTCCCATCGTGATCCCTTTAACGCTCCTGGATAGGCGTGTGTATCAGATAACTGGCCCAAAACTTTCTCACGCAGGCTTCCATAGTTTCATTATGGTTGACCAAAAAGGCATACGCTTCATTCGTTTCAGCTTAGTGCTTCAGTCCTCGAACTAATTCTGAATCAAACTACATCCTTAGTTTAGTTCTCCTCCTTGTACTGGTTACCCACAACCTCTTGGATACCCATATAAAGGCATTACCTGAACTGGATTCTCGTATCAGAAATGTCGGGCGGCATCTGAGCACACCAGCACCATTTTGTACGGAGAGCCCAGTGATCTAGACGAGATGGCCAGTAATGGATGAGTTATTTTTACGATAGCACGTAGAAAATTTTAGCTTAGAAATAAATGGTAAGTAGTAGGTGATACAGAAGAGCAAAAACATCAAAATTACACGGCTGACGACCAGCGAACCAATTGAACTCTCGACCTGAATACTGCCAGCAACTGCGGTTTTTTATACCTCAAGGCCCTTCAGTTGTATTCTTCTAGATATCGATCTCGAAACAATAATTTTCCTTGGATAATTGGTTGGGTAAATATACGCTGCAAATATAAGCCGAAAATTCTAGCGTCAATGGGCTGGAGACTATACGTCACTGTAATATCTTAAAGAAGGACATAGAATGTCTATAACATGCAGTGCCACCGCAGAAACAATACAGGTCGTGGTTTGTTGAAAACAACTTTGGAGGTCCCGGTGTTTTGGACGAAACAGCCATTGTTTCAATGAATCCGACAGACTGGAAATATTGAGCAAAGTTTTTGTGATATAACAACTTAGGCTGCTGCGTAAGTAGAACGGTGGCATAACCGAACTGCTGCTTTTACTTCCGGACCATACGTTGGTGGACGTTTTCTGTTATTTGGTAAGTGACCTACAGCAGTACAACAAAAGGAAAGTGCAGCTGGTCTTAGTTGGAGGGACGGTTTATCTTGGAAAGGACACCTTTCTTCAACCGTACAAGCAAGCAATAATGCACACTGAAGCTAATCATTCGGTGATTGAGATGGCATGCGACTTATCGTTGGCTTCCAAACTTTGGGTCGCTGCATCTGCAATGCCCCCAAGATGTTTGCTGGAAACCTCACGAATGCTCTCAGTGACGTAGTTCCCTCACTTATTTGCCATCTTCATATGCCTTTAGAAACCTCATACTTAGAATGACTTATACAAAAGCGTCCTTGCCCGTTAGAAGAAAAAACGCGAAATATTAACGCTGAAGTTTCCGTTCCTCACCTTCATCTCGTCCGGACTTGTAGGCCGTCGCTACCACTTACTACATTAGTGGAAACGCCGACAGATACGTTTGCCATTCACAGGGCCTACTAGCTTTTCAGTTGAAAATATATACTTCTGCAAACTTTCAAAGCCCTGAACTCGTCTCCTCAAAAGAAATGCGACAACTTTACCCACCTATTCGCCCCAAATTCCAACATTTCTCCTACATCCCCGTTATCTGGACTTCAACTTCACTGGCACTACTTGCCTGTCTCGTATCCTCTTGATATCTGTTTTATTTGAGCCCATACCTGTGCTCCGGAACTCGCTCCACCCACATCTAGTGTGTTACTCCTTTCTCTCACTTCCGGATCAGTCCTACCTGCTTGGAAAACCTCTCACGTTCTCGACAATTCCAAACGTGACTTCTCATTTAAGCCAAACATCCAGAGCCTTACTTTTATCAGCTCTATTTTGTCCAAAGCTCTGGAGTCAGCTATGGTTAAATAACTACTGCATGCTACCAATGAAAACAGCCTCCTGAGTGATCACCAGTAGATATTCCGGCGCTATCGCTTTACTTATGACATACTGGCGTACATACCACACGTATGGCCAGCTGGAATTGGATGGTAAAAACGAACTGGTTTGACCCAATGTCTTTAAGGTTTTCGAACGAGTGTGGCAAGACTACCCGACTGCCAAGCGATCTATCCAGGGACTACTCCCTGACTTACTTCTCTGCATTGGAAACTTTCTGACAATCGCTCGATTCATTAACATCTTCTTGGTGTTACTCTTTAAGCAATCCAAAAAGCTAACGTAGGTGCTCCTTGAGATTCTACCCTTACTCCGACAATGTTCCTCCTGTTTATTCACATCTCTTCTTCTGTTTCTCGTCGTATGCCATAATAATGGTATTTTCTCAGATTAGTTCTCTGTCTGAACCTTCCAAGCTAGCGTTCCAGCCAAAACAACCAAGAAGGTGCATAACGTGCATTAACGCCCACAACCAGGTCAAGAGCACTTGTACAGCACGTCGTATATAAAGTATATGCGGCAAAAACAATCTGGAAATTCTGGATGCGGCATTAGCACCCGGCATTTGGCGAATACTGGGTCATGACTGGCTGTTGGGTCCAGACCTTCGGCCTATCAGAGCTCGCCTTGATGCTGGATCGGCAATTGGCCCGGTCCAGCGGTCCAGTGTCCAATCGCGTCCGGGATAGGCTTCTTGGCTGTAGCTCCGCCTGACTGCGAGCGGTAAGGAGGTACCGGTGCGTAATTCCGCCTAACACATCCACACTTTGAAATATTATGCGGCCCTCCAAAGTTCTTACAATTATCCTTCTTAAATATCTTACACATCACGGCTTAGTGTTGACTGCATGCACGCAGGATTATTAACGAATTACAAACATTCATGCTTGAGGCTTGTTGAAGGCGGCTATATTCGATCATGTTAAGTACACACACGTTTCTCTCTCCTTCCCTCGAACTCCCACCTCACTGGTCCTGATGCAATCCTTCAACTGTCCACC
>SJOL01006436.1:426551-527030 GCA_004794785.1 Opisthorchis felineus
AGCTGGTCTTAGTTGGAGGGACGGTTTATCTTGGAAAGGACACCTTTCTTCAACCGTACAAGCAAGCAATAATGCACACTGAAGCTAATCATTCGGTGATTGAGATGGCATGCGACTTATCGTTGGCTTCCAAACTTTGGGTCGCTGCATCTGCAATGCCCCCAAGATGTTTGCTGGAAACCTCACGAATGCTCTCAGTGACGTAGTTCCCTCACTTATTTGCCATCTTCATATGCCTTTAGAAACCTCATACTTAGAATGACTTATACAAAAGCGTCCTTGCCCGTTAGAAGAAAAAACGCGAAATATTAACGCTGAAGTTTCCGTTCCTCACCTTCATCTCGTCCGGACTTGTAGGCCGTCGCTACCACTTACTACATTAGTGGAAACGCCGACAGATACGTTTGCCATTCACAGGGCCTACTAGCTTTTCAGTTGAAAATATATACTTCTGCAAACTTTCAAAGCCCTGAACTCGTCTCCTCAAAAGAAAAGCGACAACTTTACCCACCTATTCGCCCCAAATTCCAACATTTCTCCTACATCCCCGTTATCTGGACTTCAACTTCACTGGCACTACTTGCCTGTCTCGTATCCTCTTGATATCTGTTTTATGTGAGCCCATACCTGTGCTCCGGAACTCGCTCCACCCACATCTAGTGTGTTACTCCTTTCTCTCACTTCCGGATCAGTCCTACCTGCTTGGAAAACCTCTCACGTTCTCGACAATTCCAAACGTGACTTCTCATTTAAGCCAAACATCCAGAGCCTTACTTTTATCAGCTCTATTTTGTCCAAAGCTCTGGAGTCAGCTATGGTTAAATAACTACTGCATGCTACCAATGAAAACAGCCTCCTGAGTGATCACCAGTAGATATTCCGGCGCTATCGCTTTACTTATGACATACTGGCGTACATACCACACGTATGGCCAGCTGGAATTGGATGGTAAAAACGAACTGGTTTGACCCAATGTCTTTAAGGTTTTCGAACGAGTGTGGCAAGACTACCCGACTGCCAAGCGATCTATCCAGGGACTACTCCCTGACTTACTTCTCTGCATTGGAAACTTTCTGACAATCGCTCGATTCATTAACATCTTCTTGGTGTTACTCTTTAAGCAATCCAAAAAGCTAACGTAGGTGCTCCTTGAGATTCTACCCTTACTCCGACAATGTTCCTCCTGTTTATTCACATCTCTTCTTCTGTTTCTCGTCGTATGCCATAATAATGGTATTTTCTCAGATTAGTTCTCTGTCTGAACCTTCCAAGCTAGCGTTCCAGCCAAAACAACCAAGAAGGTGCATAACGTGCATTAACGCCCACAACCAGGTCAAGAGCACTTGTACAGCACGTCGTATATAAAGTATATGCGGCAAAAACAATCTGGAAATTCTGGATGCGGCATTAGCACCCGGCATTTGGCGAATACTGGGTCATGACTGGCTGTTGGGTCCAGACCTTCGGCCTATCAGAGCTCGCCTTGATGCTGGATCGGCAATTGGCCCGGTCCAGCGGTCCAGTGTCCAATCGCGTCCGGGATAGGCTTCTTGGCTGTAGCTCCGCCTGACTGCGAGCGGTAAGGAGGTACCGGTGCGTAATTCCGCCTAACACATCCACACTTTGAAATATTATGCGGCCCTCCAAAGTTCTTACAATTATCCTTCTTAAATATCTTACACATCACGGCTTAGTGTTGACTGCATGCACGCAGGATTATTAACGAATTACAAACATTCATGCTTGAGGCTTGTTGAAGGCGGCTATATTCGATCATGTTAAGTACACACACGTTTCTCTCTCCTTCCCTCGAACTCCCACCTCACTGGTCCTGATGCAATCCTTCAACTGTCCACCACGTCACTTCTTAATTTATCATTTGTAAATAATATCCACCGACTTAGGCATTTGAAATTACCTGCCGTCCAGAAATCTGCAGAAATCTCAGTTCCTTTTTAGACACTCGCAAATAGATTTATTTCGCCCAACTGCTTCCATCGTATACGTTGCATATCCGGTCCACTTGGAAATACGGGTGTCGGTTTGGAATAGCGCTCCTTCTACATATCTTCCACTTTTATACGGTATTCAATGGGAAGCCGAACACTTCTTCGACTCCTTTTTTTGTATGATTATCCGCAAACTCGTTTTCGTCATTGAGGGATAGTCTCCCTCAAGCCATCTTGTGGCTTTGTTTTCTTCCCGAAAATAAAGGCCGTACTACAAAGCCACCGACCCAGATTCACGTGAGAAATCTCATGTCAATTGGCTGATGTCATGAACACTGCCGATACACCTTTCCGTCACATCACCAAGTTAGTATTGACTGGTGCTGCACCACATTGGGGAGACGTCTAATCTAGGGGGTACGCACGAGACCTTTCATTAGTCGATGTCACATGTGCAATGCGTATAAGAGATGGTGGAAGGGAAGCTCGGTCTTTTAAGATTTCCCAATTATTGCAGCACTGCCTGTCTGGCACAACCCTGAAAAAGCCAAGAATTTGCCACAAAGCATGGCTTAACACTTGCAATTGCCGTACACTGACCGGAAGCCGTCACTTAGAAGTAGCACTGTGTGATCCTTCTCGTCGCTAAATTGGAATCCATGTGCATCATTACTTAGGATTATAATTCTGATTCAGATTTTGCTAGGTGACATAATAACTGCTCTCTCCAGATTAGCGGAAACAGCTCACTTTTTTCCACATGAGCTGTTTCAAGCATTCTGATGGAAATTTTGGGACAGGTTTGCTGAACCTCTAAAGCTTCAGTTTTGTGCTTGGCTTGGGTTGCTACAGGTGATCATCCGAACAAAGCCAGCTGAAACTTCAGACAATTTGCTTCGACAGTATACTACTTGATGTTTGGCTGGTTTCATGTCCATGGAAAATCGATCAAGCACCTGAATGGTTAAAACACCACAGTTTGAGTTCTTTCTCTGTCATGTTAATTGCTTTTCTAGTCCCGTCACGATTGTAATTAAGCAGATATTCATTGAATGACAAAAGAGCGTACATGGCTCAGGTAAATTTTTTTATTCATTTCGCAAATTTATTTGTTGTAAACGGGAAACTCCCACGATAGATCCAGGTGAATCTCGTGTCATGTTGTTTTTCAACCCACTGTGCCTCCTGCTTCGGTTGGTCCAATATTCACGACATCGGGGTTTTTATGTTGATATGACACTATTTGCAGTTATGGTGAAAAATTCTCGACAGCGCACTGTTGGTTTTACAAGTTTGGGGCTCATTGACAACGCATTGTACCCTTATTTTAGTAATGAACGAAATGTAATAGTCTCGTTTGAATTCCCTTTCAACAGTAATGTGATTTGCAAACAAGCGATTAAATCCACATATCTCTGATTTGGTGTTTAAGAACGCAGAACATCAAAGGAAAGTGGAGAACTACGTCATCTTGCAAAGACAGGAATGAGTCGTCAGTAGTTTCATCATATCAGGTGCATGATTCACTGTCAGGTGCGTTTGTTCACATGTACTTATATGTGCCCTATATGAACAGCTCAAAGTGAAATACACGAAAACAAATAGGCCACACCAAGCCTTTGTTTCCCTCCACAACCCTTAATAATTTGTCGGGTGTCACTAACCATCCAATCTAGTAAGCAGAGATACATCAATTACCAGTTGCCAATTTCGGTGACTTCTAGTTTCATGCCTATAGTTTGTTGTATCTGGCATGCCTTGTCGATCGGGGACAACTTCATATGTGATTTGTGGATACGATCCTGTTCAGTGTTCAGACGTAGTTGAATCATATTCGAAGTAATACCATCTTCATGGCTATTCTCTTAAAAAAGTACCTCCATTAATTAAAAACGAAATGTGCCGTGTATATTACTCTGCTTGTGGACGTGAAAACCACGTCTGAGCATGTGTGCATACCAGTGCAATTCAAGTAACCGTATAGATCGAACTGGTGAAGAAACTGATTTGATCGATTGGCGTCATTGATAGTAAGCTAAGATGCTTTCTCAATCCAGCTCAAGTGAACGGCCTACAGTTAATGTGATCAAATCCAGCATACCTTTAGCAGCTTGCACATATGGTGGTACAAACGAGGTACACAGAATTTGTTATTAACTCAGGGAATGTGGATTTCGCCGTGCCATTAAGGCGCCAAGAATTTTAGGGCACGTGCTTCACCAGTGATACGCACCTTCATTCGAATTCCAATATAGAGCAGTGCGAACAGTTACGAAGGAAACAAATAATGTGACAGTTTGTTAAAGTGATCTAGCGAATTAAACAATCAGGAGTTAGCCCCAGGTTTGTTTGTCCAGTTTCGTCTCTGTGGCGAAAACCTGACAAAGGTTGAGAGGGCTTTACGAGAATCACTGAATCCATTCGTTTTTTTGTAATAAGCTTGGGGGACCAAAATATTACTAGACTACCAAGTCGTTTACATCTGTGCGATCGGTTCTGCGATACCACACAACCAACCAAATAATGAAAATTCTCATTGGCAAAACAGCAGTTGCGGAAGAACGCGCATACTGTGCATGTATACGTACAAACGTATACATACGTACAGTTTTGAACTGCACACCAAGCTTGGTTGGATGATCTATCGACGTCTGAACCAATCTCTTTTCGGGAAGCTTCTTTTGCTTCTTCCACTAATGTTTTGACCTTGAAACACCGACTAAATTGCGCTTTAAACTTTGGTTGTTGAAACGTACCTAAGTGAGCCCATCGTACGTTTTAGTCGAATGTTCTAACCTCGTGCGCTTAAACTGTTCGCTCACAAATGGTCGTATAAGTTAACTACTCAACCGCTAGCACACTAAAAACATCTTTTCAACTGATGACGTAGTCTGGTTGCCAAGTCCCCCCAATGAAGCCTAGGAAACGTGAACTGGATATTTATGGATGAATTGTCCGCCGGGTTTAGCTAACTCAAAGTCCTTTGCAATCTGATGTCAGATCACGTGAGTTATTTCATCCAGGGGCGACCTGACAGCAATGTACATGGTTCAGCCTTGTCTAAAATGCCCGAAGGCGCCGAAGGATTTCACAGCACTATCAAGTTCACTAACAGGCCAATGAAAAGTTCAGATAATTGGTGCGACCACGTAAGCTCTAGCGAGCACTTTTGGAGTGGTCGATTGAAACAGAGGTGTACATTCTAGTTTTCCCGAACGATCAGAAGTAAAAACGTACTTTCATTGCCTTGACGAGCTTAAAGTACTTCTTCACTAGAAACAGCCCGTAAGGTAGCTTGACCAGCCATCTCGAGTTCATCGTACAAATGTAACATCCGATTCACCAATCTGGCTTTCCCATTACTGCTGCACTGCATGTTTGATAAAAAAAAGTTTAGATGCGTGCGACAAGAGGAACTCGGAAAAGAAGGCTTGTTACACATGGCGTTCAAGTTAAAAGCATATCTACGGTCCTGTAAATTATTGATGAGTCAATCCGCTGTGAAGCACCCGCATGTCCAAAACCCCAGCGTCTGGCTCAGCTTTCCGGTTATGTAATCCCAATGTTCTCACGTATGCAACTGCGCAATATTTCCTGGAAACACAAAAGTCACACTCACCTAGGGTGTGACAGGCAAGTGCAGGTCATGAGTTCATTCCCCCTGTCTCTCGGGCATGATAGCACACCGGTACAGCTGAGTCAGACTGCAGCACAACTCAGTAGTATACTTAGACAACATCGAGGAACAACTAAGTTTTTGGTGGGAATAGCCAACCGAACAGCGAGCAAAATTCGACTGACTATTAACTTGTTGTCACAAGAAGTCTATCGTAATATAATTTGCCGAATGAAAAAATACCTGAAGAATCTATTCTGAACCTCTGTGCAAGCTTTTGCAGCACCATCGCAGACAGAACATAGTCCAAAAATGAAGACATGGTGTTTCGATTGACCGACTGCAGTCATTCTCGTCCAATCTAAAGGCCAGGGCCCACAACAATTCGGTTTTAACAGTATGCAACTGAATTCAAGCTGTATCTCCCCCCTATGCTATTCTTAAACATTGGTTATAATCAGCAGTGTTCTTTTCTGGTTCATGAAAGCCATGGTTTGAAGAGGTGCCATAGTCACGCGATTCAATCCTTGTAAATTTCCCTCACACAAACTGAATAGTCTGACTGTACATTCCAACGATGACTTTACGGTAGAAGTATTCCATCTTTAGTGTTCTTTATATAGTAAGTATTATGTTCCGGTTCCTGAGGAGCCCAGTCACGCAGGCAAATTTTAACATATTGAGTCTGACTGGGTAGGCATTGAGAAACCGGTAATGCTACATCTCCCAACACGGTTCTCTCGGAGACTCAAAGACATTGACCGATGTTTACACTTCTTCAGCTGATCAACGTACTTTACAGGGAGACCTATGTTGCTTAGCCGGTCGCTTGTTTACACAACTGGTCACTCACAGCTTCGTCAGCCGTTCATCACTAGCTGTCAGTGTTTTACGGGGAAGATATAAACTATGATAAGCCGTTGACTTTAACGTTGACGGCATGTGGCTGGGTTACGCTTAGTTTTGCCCGGTTTACATAAACGCCTGTGGTAAGACTAACCACATAACCCTTCGGCTGCCATTTTCAAACGGTTCAGCTGGAGTCGCCACCACATTTTATCGTAAAGAATGTGCTAACAACTTGGCGTAGCATACTGTTTACAAGGTCGCTGAAAATTCTTTGATATCCCTCTACCGATTTCGCCCTTCTTAAGGCTAACCAGATAGTGGTAGTCCCAAGTTTTCATTAAATTCATGTGTTACTTGAACATTAAACTGCGCGCAGTTGTCAAATACCCTCATTTGCAAATCACTTTTGCATTAACAAGAGGCTCAAATGAATCATCCGTTTATGATATTCTGTAGCTGAATGCTGTGAACAAGGAACATCTCATTTTTCATTTGGCACGATATGACAACATGCTTCTCCACTCAGCTCATGTTTTGCTAACTGGTTAGAGCTAAATGCAATGCCAACGTTCTCTCTCACTGAGATGTCATGACAAACAGTTCACTGCAAAGCTATATAGTTCCTGCGTTTAGATTGGTGGATTTTGTGTCGTATAGTTGAGGACATTCTTCTGTAAGGTCGCTTGAGAATGAAGAGCAACATCTATTTCATAACAAATGTGAGGAGGGAAATAACGGTCGACATACACATGCCAATCCGAAAGTTAAAAAATGTATTACATTTTAGAGTGGATTACAGGAGATGGACGTATCAGTCAACCGATTGCAGGCTGTTTTCATTCAGCTGCACAAAGCATATCAGAAATGTAAATGATTTCGTCGAAGCCCAGGATATGTCATTTCCGTTGTATGAAATTCCGTTCTCGTTGTTGTTTTTGTTTCAGCTATGTAACTCATCAACCGGAGAACTTCATCTACTTCACCCTCAGTGGTCTTGCTGTGCTTTTATTCCAAGCAAAGCCAAAAGAGTAGTTCGGGACTGGAATCGCCGTTTATCGCTATCAACCTCAACACATATCCCGTCAAGCGAAGCATCCATCGATGTTAGGACAAAACTATGTTGATATGATGTAAATCTTTATGATTTATAACAAGTTTTCTTTTGCCACCTTTGGGAAAAGTTAACAGTCGGGAGAAAATTTAGTGATTCTTTGAGTACCTCTTGTTCCGGAGATGTATGTTTATTGTTTATGACCACAATAGGAATGCAGGATAACTGCGGGAGGGTTAAAACATACTACACACGGTTTAAATACATGTTCGTAGGCTACTGAAGCCTTGAGCGATTCACCCTATGCATGAGCGATCACTATGCACTAATGATGCGACCAGAATATGACTATGCATCAGCCAATGTAGCTCAACCCCTTCCTATTGTTAAACATCTCACTATATCGGAGAATTGTGAAGGTTGGTGGGTGAACCGTTTTTGAAAAAAAAAACAATAAATTTTAGTGAAATACACCCATCTGCATATCAATTTGGTTTTGACGGGTGACTCACCTGGAACACAGCTAAATCACTCGTTTATGATGTTTTTGAGCAACTGATTTGCTGCGCCAGGCCGCCTCATGTTTCACTTGGCTTAAAAACATCATAAACGAGTGATTCAGCTGGGTCCCAGATGAGTCTCCAAACCAAATTGGTAGGCAAATTAGTGTATTTCGCTAATTTCGTGCAATTTGGTTTCAAGTAGAACATAAGGTTGACGGAAATTTTGGGACTGCACCTACTTGGTGAGCCCCAAGAAGGGCAAAACCGGTCGTGGGCTGTCGAAGATCTTCCACCAACCTTATGAGTAATTTATTACGACAACACTAGATTTTATTCTCCATTATTGCAAACGTGACAAAGAACGAAATCTGCGAATTTGAAACCCATTCTTCTTAATCCGGAAGTCAGTTGAGGGGACAACAAGCATAAACTGAAACTGATGACAATAAAGACCAATGAAGATATCTTCACTCTGCATACCTATGCTAAATAGCCTATACTTGAGCATACATCTTCAACTGGTTCAATAAAATCCTCAGAATACTTCTGTTAGTGCAGCTGGACTCTGTTGAGCTGGAGTATAGGAAGGCTGGTATCAGAAATCGCGCAACCTCATCGCAATAGAATTTGCACAAGGTGCGATGATTTTGTATACTCTTTTTTAACCGCAACTCCGTTTTTTCAGTAACACTCCACCCATTCATAGATAAGGTCTATCATCCACCTGTGTTCACCTAGGTTAGGTGGCACGTTCTGAAAACTAATATTCCGCTGGTGTGCTGGAATGGCTTAATATACTCTATTATGTCCTACTCAGCTCACACTGTTGGTTACACGTGTTTGCAAAAATCTTATATGGTTAGGATAGACCTCCATGATCGAGGCAGGCATCCGCTCACGTAACATTCTTCGACAGTTTAACGGATATTGGAGGGTAGATGAACATCCGGCCTCTCCTAAATGCCTGTATTTTTCTTCGGCAAAACTTGGCGTACCTACATAACTTGCAGATATCTGTTCGAGAGAAAAGAGGTCACATTTATAAGTGCCGAACACAGGTTGACGAAGTTCTTGCCGGCATATGTATCTCTGTGAAAGCCTATAAACTCATATCAAACAAGCATTCTGCGGCCAATTCTTGAATTAACGGAACTGCAGTTGTTAGTACTCATCCAAGTATTAACCCACACACACAGCACGTAGACAAACGGCAGACATCGGAGTGCGTACCCAATCCCGCAGGCTCCTACTTTGAGGATGAGCTGAGTAGACCCTCACCTAGCGTGCCGTGCTGTACACTTAGACTCTGTATTATTTTACCACACTCCTATAAACTGATTAAACGGCTGATACCTATCAACTTTGGACAGGGCATATTTCGGCGAATTCCGGTGTTACTCACTGAACGGTTGTAACCTGTGTAAACGGAGTCATTGTCAGATATGTTCTTTCCTTATTTTCTCTCACCGCTTACTGGCTGTAAACCATAGTGAGTCACTGATTGTAGAGGTGGCAGGTGAACCGATTCCTATTGGATATCCGCTGGTGAATCACACGTGTGAAAATTTCATTCAAGTTAATAATCATAAAATGTATGAACCGGTAATAAGACCAGTTAGTTGCAGAAGGTTCCTCTTCTTCAAGGTTATCCTAGGATTAGCACAATCACCCCCTAGCTGTACGACAAGCTTGTATTCCCTGGGTTTATTATCTATGAGTACATTATGTTACCTGCAAAAATCAATAAGGCCCACTTCAGTTATGCGTTCCGCAGCTAACTCCGAGCTGTGCTAAACAGGCACAAAGCCCAAGGCCCCAAACTCACAGATCAGGAGTATCATCTACCGGGGAATCCTGCTGACGGCTTGGAAATTGACTGAAAGGCATCAATGTGGAAAGTCGCTGCTTGGGATTGTGAAGAAAAAGTCAGACCTACAGAAGACTTGGAACCAGCAAACTTCGCATTCTAACAACAGCATTCAAATTAGACCAATCTCCGGTGTTGTCATTTATGAGAAGCTAGGGGTTTTCTGGGAAAGCAAATCAAGCGAATACTGGTTATTTAAGCGTAATTTTACAAGCATCACAACCCGGCAGGCAGAAAATTACATTTTAGGTTACTAGAAAGAAAGAAATTACTATACGATGATGATGAAAATTTTCATCTTACACGATAATTACTGATGAAAGAAGGAAGTAATCAGTGAGAAGGCTGAGTTTTTTCTTATCCCCCTTATTGGTAAACTTAAATGACGGACTGTGGGAGTAGAACTCGTCCAGAACTCGTCCTGATCTGCCGGTGAAGAAGTACGAGAACGTGGGAATAAGTAAAGATGTAACATTACGCTAAAGTCCAGTTCTATTAGGCATTCTTGATCAGCAGATATCGATTGGTCGGAAAAAAACAACGTCTATTCAATTGGCTGGTTACTTCAGCTTCTAGCCAGTGAGAAGTAAAACGCTAAGAGGTCATCACACTTTGGGCTGTGTGCATACACTGGAGTAACGCGGAACGAACGATAAATTAGGCTTCAAAAATTTAGACGCTTAGAAAAATAATCTACAGTTGGTGTGCCGGATCGAGAGACAAAGACGATAAAGAATGCTACAGGAATCAAACCAGAAAGAATACCTTCAAAGTGACATGAATGGCCAAATGCGTCGAACTGTGTTGGAGTTGTGCGGTGAGGCATTTCGACTATTCCGAGTGGAAAAAGATATTGCCAGCTATGTGAGAGAAGGAATGAGGACGCAGTATCCAGGGATATGGCACTGCATCGTGGGCGAAAAGTTCGGAAGGTGAGCTGGGCTTAGCTATATTGATGGCTCTAACTTGGGTGACCGGATTCAATCACTTTCTGTTGTAAGATAGAATGGAGACAAGCACTCAGTTGAATATTCGCCTAGCGTTTGAACACAAATACCATATTTTGCGCGAAACTAACCACAACCTGGAACGGAACTTACCTGCTTCACATCTCTTGTGAAGTCAGTGCAGCTGTGAGGGTGGTTTTATGAGGACTGGGCAAAGTCGGTATTCTGGTGTCAATGCGTGTTAATTGGAAAATTTCACTTACGGAGCTAGAACCAAGTACTAACATCTCAGCTTTTTTAAAAGCACAAGTTTGTTTTTTTATCCAACGACGTTGTAGATATAGGTGGTTTTGGGGCTTGTTTGAATAGTCCTCCTCCTGTCTGGGTACAATTATTCTGGTGAGCTCACAACAAAGGAGGGTAGCACCGGACTCGAGATTTGCTGGAGCTCATCAGCAGTGCATTTACTTCGATGCGCAGGAGTTTGAACTCCGGACATCAGACATGCGAGGCGAACTTGAATTCTACAAATCACGCAAATCCTACAACCAATCTGGAAGCTGTCCAACATGTTTCAAGCCTACGTGACGCTATCTGACTGAGAAATCTTGACAGGCGGTTCAGTCGATCGACACAACCACGACAGTTATCGGGCAAACCAATCACATCGCTCAGGCACGAACACGTTCGCCGGTTCAGACGAAATTAATCAGGTTCGTCCAGTGTGCGGTGGTTTAGTGGTAACACGCTCGCCTGACACGTGGGTTGTGTGGAGATGGAATCCCGTGGCGGTCAAGGATGTACACGGCTGATAGCTCCAATAAGAGCCAAACTTGAGTCCGGTATTTTCCCCTTTGATGTGGACCCACAAGAATAATTCCGTCAAGATAGGAGAATGACTGTGCAAACGAGAGTGGTTTGAACGTGGATGCTATAATAACTGAAAAAGTTACATTGGGATCTCATTCTCCAATTAACACTAACCCAGGGCCGAAGAACCAGCGAATCACTAGCAGTGCGCATCTCAAAAATCTTCAGGGACATTCAATTTTGTTCCTGTTACTAGGTGAACACAATAATATTCGACCACGAGTGGCTTATGTTCCCCAAACTTCGATAACTCACTAGTGGTTAAGCCCTTTTAAGGTTCATTGGACGTGCGTAATCCACGAGTTTCCGTCTACCAATCTGTACGTAAGTGGCATTACATACCGTTTGTAAGTTAATTTGGCGCTGATGGGCGCCTCACCTAAGTCCCCTATTTAACGTAATGTATTTAATGACATTTACAAACGTTGCCATTGATATTTCAAATGTCGTTCTAAGCGAAGATTGTGCTGTTTATGCGTTTGGATACTGTCACTGTCAGCTGAAACCCACGTTACTCCCATCTTATGTTGCAACCGGGTACTCAACTACACAAACTTTTTGGGGTGTCTCCTTGAGTCCCATGAGTTCTCTGTAAACTCCTCACATTTTGCAGCAATTTTGAAATGAACTGCTCTTGTCACCATAGAGACTAATGGCGGGTGGTGCAAGTCAAGAACGTCAAGTTAAGTAACATTCTCCCATATCACGTTGCCGCCCGATCCAAAAACTTCACCAGAAAGATTGGAACCTCTTCAACAATCTTGTCTGGCTTAGATCATTTGTTCATACCTGAATAAGCATTAAAAATAATAACTGAGTTGTAATAATAAACAGAGGCAGAGTACTGAGTGGGTTAGAATTCTTTCTCGGATAACCGACATACAACAACAGGGTGTAACGTGCAGCGTTTATAGCCACATCGCATGCAACAAATGATTCTTCCTAAGCCTACAACTGACTTGAGACAGAAGTGGCTGAATCCATATAGAGATGCATACTGGTCTGTCAGGCTGACTGAATTCTGACTAAACGTCGTGGACTACCTGGAGCGAATAACGTTTCGCTTCCAAACATAACTCATTACAAGGCTCATCTATTCACTTTGAGGTCTTTACCCACACAAGAATTGGAAGAAGTCCATCGTCTGAGCAAGTTGCAGGCTTGCGTTTTGAATATAGTGCCCAGCTAGGTAATAGGCGCATTTTTCCCACCTGTGTTACCTGAGCGGAGAAAGTTGATGAGCTGGAGGCCAGCACGGTTTGTCGGCGTGGCCCTCCGCTGTAGCTCGAAAAGGATTTTGGTTTTTCAGGGATACTGAAGTGCAGTAGCCATTCGTCTTTTGTGCGGAACGCTTTTAAGTGAACAACTCAGTTCCATCAAATGATTATCGTGCATTAATCTGTGATTATACATGTACTCGATCCCAGGTCATCTGGTTGTAAAACTTGTCTTCCAGACGCTAACTAGAACAATCTAATTTGTTTACATGGAGTATGGAATTTTACGTAAAATAAAGAGGAGATGGACTTGTTTCTGAAACCTAATATTCGCTAGGTAGGCTCCCCAAAAGTCTTTACGAGTGCTTAACTGACTGAATAGATTTCGACTTTTCTCCTCTCGTTTCATACGATGTTTAGATTCACAGCTCGCGAAAATTAGCAACATTATTATTAGAACCCGAGAGGTTTTAAGACTCCAATCGTCATGCTAAGGCATTAACTTGCAAAATGGTTTCCAGCGTCGAACCATTTCATGTGTTCAAAATTTCCAAACACCAGTCAAATGGCTGGAAGCTGGAAGCAACTCGCGGTTACACTGCTACAGGATTCACAAAATCAGAGAGCTGTCTTTCACCACTAAGGCATCCAGCCGTGTCGTTATTTGATACAACCAACTTCCAGTGACCAAAACGAAAATCGTTTTTAAACGATCTGAAACGTTACTTTGTGCTTCGGCGGTCCGAGCTGTGAGGAAGGTACTGTGATTTACTCATCAGCTAACTGATCAGGAAACTCGATTCCCATCTGTAAGACGGCCAGTTATTGCGATAGGTTCATCATTCTCAAAAGAGTTATTTTCCATAGAGAGCAGAAAGTTACAAGCAACTTTGTTGCTTATGTTAGGCTTTCTTTCGTAGGTTTATATGCGGTGTACCCGAAGAATAGTACAGCAGTAGCAGGCAATCAAAAAGTCACTAATAGCTTCGGATAAAACAAAAGTGAACATCGCGTCCGCTGCCCCATCTCAATTTCGTTACGCATATCGACAGATCACTGATGTTCCAAAATTAGCTGACGCACTTGGCCTGCTTGACTTTTTATGAAGTAATTTAACCAGAAGCAGAATCTTACAAGTTAAGTGACTTGACAATCATTATCGATCGTCACTCATCCACAATTGACCAGCAGATTGATTAGGATTCACTTTTGAAAACTTGTGTCCACATTTTTGTGCAAATGTCACGCGCATATTGCCATGTCTTAATAACCCCGGATTAGCATTCTTACAGTGAAAGAATCAACTATTACAAGCTGTGATTTCAAAGACGAAAAATGCATAATTAGTGGTCAAAATCACAAAATGATCAATTTCTGAGAAGCTAATTCAATGAATGAGTCCACATAAGGTTTAATGTACTCTCCATAGGAATCGCATGGTTTTTATTCTTAAGTTGCAACTGTGTGCTTTTTCTGGAACTGTGAAAGCCTGCAGGCGTTTGGATCATTTTGTCTCAGTCTAAAGTAGAACTTGGCGTTATACAGTCGATAACTTTTTCGACATATTAGCGAGTAATTTCAACACAAAAGTGCTTCAGCTACCAGACCAGAGGAGTTCATTCTGGCAGGTCACCTTTCACGATATCTCGGACTGGGCGCACGAATTCCTTTGAACTGTTAAATCCGCGTGAGCTTCATTCCTCCAAACCCTCCAATATCGTCGCACAGTCTGAACTAAAAGGTCTATTGTGTACAAGTTGCACGCTGAAAGAGGGCCTGGTTGTCCAGGTAAATATCATTTTGTCCTTAACGAGTGGCAGTCATCTTTTTTCCATCATCACCCGAGTTTCAAACCTGCATCACAAAGTTGGGAAGCTTGTTTTGACAAGTTGCGCTACTTTCACCGTTAATCAGTAGTCACATTATCCCATCTCTGGAAACGCCTTTTAAACGCTGTCCCTCGTTCAGCTAATGTTTGGGTTTAACATTAAGGCCGCATGCAGTCAAATTAACGGATTTACCAAATACAAGACTGACAGGTTTGAGTTTTATAGACACAGCGAACAAGGCAAGGTAGTGAAGCATTTCACTGCTGACTTTCATGCTTGATAGTTGATGCTCCCTGGACGAATTTTCTGAAATTTATTGAACAGATGAATAACATCACTAAATTTTTTATCACATTCGTCGTGTGTTATGGGATCAAAACGTCTTTGGCATTTTCCAACAAGGACTCCTTTAGGCTGGCTGAGCTGGTTATAGTCGTGTTGCAGATCGTGCAGTTGCAGCCAGACCACAATGGAAAACCTAGCATGCGTGGCCTAATCGCAGAAATATCAGTAACATGCTTAGCGATGGACCATCTAAACACAGCCCAACGCCACTTGGCAGAAAAACAATATGGCCATTATATTTCTGATTAATGCTTTGCACCGTTTAAATTGTACTGACGTATTTCCGACGCAGACCAGTCTGTCTGGATGACCTTTGAATACAATGAAAAATTACTGTAAAAATAGGTAGCAGGTTCGAGTATTGTTATTCAGGTGACGAAATGCATCGCCTCCTCCAAGGGCGTGTGCACGCTGACAGTATAGAAATTCCGCTGAGTACTCCAAACAAAAACGGGAAATACGGTAAACCACGGAATTAATAACGCCTAAACCTTCTTACTCTGCCTCAGTTTGGCATTCATTGGAAAAGTCGATTCATTGAAACCGAAAAAGTTGGTGTCTATAGCTTCTAGGAATGCTGCTCTGCACATTGGGGGAAAAGACTCCATTCACACGACCATCAGTTCCCTTTTAGTTGCATTGTCAAAATTACTGTCACGGGTCAGTCCCCGCACTAAAAAGAAAGAGTTGCGTAGAATCTCGATGTGATCATGCCGCAGCAGTCACATACAGAACGTGGCCCAATTGTGGGGTTGGATACTATGCGCATTGACAGAAAAATCAGCATGATGCTCGTGGCTGATGGGATGCATCCAGAAAAACGAAAAGGAGATAAGCATACAACAGTCATGGTGAGGCTTTGAATCAAATGGTCACAGATTTATTTCGCGGCTTCTCCAAATTTTTGCTGACATATTCTACTATTTAGTATCCACCATTAAGGTAACCCCATTCAGATGTCTACCCATAATTTCGCACATTTAGATGGAGGTGTGTCGATTTGCACCAGAGTGACAAAACCTGAAGCACCAAACTGCTGTCTGTTTGAAAATTCCGCACACTGTCCGCTGTGTATTACACAAGACAATCCACAGTCATTTCGGTTTTAGTCCACAAAACGAATATAAGAACAGTATGAATCGGATGAGTTATTGTGATGCACCACAACTGATTTTAGGTAGTGTATCGGCCTAAACTATTGAAGTTAAAACACTATGTGGATGAAACTCGCATGACCATTCGAGGAATAAATAACCACTTTGAGGGTCTAAAACTCTTCATTAAGAAAGTGTACTCGCTTGATGGATAAATTGTCATAGGGAGGAGGAGTATAACCAGATTGCGGATCAACTGATTAAAACACTATTCAGTCTTTACTGGAAGGAGCAGACAGTTCCGTATGGGTAGAACGAAAGCCAAGTAATCGTTGATGGCCTTTAACTTTTCCATTGCCTTTGCAAGGTTAGTGAGTCCTACCAATATAAGTTTTGATTCTAGTCGATTGAAGTAAAGCTTTCTTTAATACTTCGCCATTAACCAAAGGATAAAAAACCACATGGCTTGTCGTGGTACACAATTACTCGCTATCGGAGATGAAAACAGTACAACAGGCTCTACTCAGCTCACCAAAAGGCCACGACTTACACTGCAGGTATATCTCATGTTTCTCCACCGACGGTTACCCCCCAAAAAACCTTGACATTGTTGACACAAATTCTGGAGTCTGGATCGGAACAACGGCGAACTCTTCGGCAAACGGATTATAAGTTTAGCCGAGCGTCCCATGAAGATCAAATGTGTAAAATTGTCCTTCAGTCAAACGCCTTAAAAACTTAGCCTCGTGTTTTCCTGACAACTGGTAAGTACATCAGGCATCTGAAATCAAGGCAATGCTGATGCGTTGCAGGGAGCCGAAGTGTCAACAATATGGTTGGTGAACTTTCAATTTTTGTAGTAGCGTACTCTGTGGCGTACTCTGATCTTTGTTTCAAATACTTCAAGCACTTCAAAGTCCAAAATATTTCCAAAATATTATAAACTATAAAATGTTAAAAAAACACTTGCCCATCTAAAGTGCTTTCGAGACGGAGGATATACACTGACCAGAAATGTCCGGCCATTTTGTGCGTGTGTTCCTACAGTTCGGTATTAGTTGAATCTGTCTTTGTGTCAGTCAGTTCTTTGCACGAAAATGGAAACCACTAAAAAACGTAAGTGGGATAAGAAGCCAGACCGTGACAAAAGTATGGCGTAAAATTAGCACGTGGATGAGTCATTTCAGTTGAATTTTCGAGTACTCAACAAACAACAATTTCCAATTTATATTCTCATCCCAAACTACTTTAAATTTGTCCTCCCGTTTAGCGCAGTTTCTTACGAATCCAACACCTTCATCAATTTTTACTTCGATCGCTATGGAATACTCCTCTTCAAAGCCGGATAATTTTCTTATCAAACTGACAACTTCTTTAGGAGATTTCCTTTATGCTCTCAGTAAAGTTTGTTTTGAAATAGAGTATTTGTGGTGCTATTCCGTTCTGACTTCAGTTTGCCTCATAAGGAGATGTTTTTTACGGTGGGAGAAATAACTGTGGAGCCATACTGGCTTCTCCAGTAAGGTAGCCATTCTCAAAAATTGGAGGCCAATTTTGGCCATATGGAAGTTTTGAAATCAAGATTCCTAGTAGCTTACTTATAAATACGTGCCTGTTAAGCAACCCAAAAGCTCCCGAGAAGTAATTAAAAGTCTATCGTAATTCTTCTTTTCTAACGGTCACTGGCCTAGACGAGCAACATCGACCCAAGTACGCTTGATCTATTCAGTACTAAAAGGACTGCGCTGTCACCTTCTGCCATAATCGAGTCTTGAATCTCATTGGAGAAGTGCTTCCATTTACAGGGAAACTTTGGTCTCTCTACACTGTTTGGACCAGCAGTGCTAATAGGGTTAGATATACATATATCACACACTTTAGGCTTCGCAAACGTTTTCAAAGACACCCAATTACGGTGCACATTTCCCCCCAGTTTTCATCGGTTTTCACGGAGCGCATGAACGTGGCGAGTGGCCTCAGTCTTCATAAAGTAAGCTGTTACGGGACTGTATTAAACAGCATGTCCCCCTTGATTCCACGGATGATGTCAGAAGTGACCCCTGTTTATGACGCGACCTTCACTATCCCTGAAGGTAACGGCCAGTAAACCATACAGAGATAAGTGATGCAACATCTGTCATACACTATAGCTGTCATTTATAAGCTGCAAAAAATCGGGCGTTTGTTAGAAGTGTGAAGAGCCCTTGAATTTTTCTGCTACTATTTAGTCCATAAAGTACAACGCTGGAAAGCCCAGAATCACTATGCGGCTGTTTCTACCTTAGTGGGAATCATCAACCATGAGAATCTCAGGAAACCCCGGGGAGTTTCCAACCCACGACTAGACCCTATCATTTCTGATCAACACTTGTCATTGTGAAAGCAGCTCATACCACCATTGCGGTTACCCTGTATCCGCAAAACTGTTGACTATGTGATGAACTTGGAGCTGATCTGTTCTAACCCGTTTGCGGTGCTCTTTGAGCGACGCTTGTTAAACAACGGAAACAGTGTTTGTTTTCGGTCGATGTTTGAATGCAATAAAATCCGTTTAAACTTAGGAGTGCGTTTGGAAAACCTAGTTAGTCTCGGATGCAGTGAAATCTTTACTTCTCCATTGACTTAGCCGGCCACAATTAGGTATGAACCAGGGAAAGTTCTCAGTTGTGGTGACATCATCACTCGGAAGAAGAGAACATAAAAATACTGGTGTGGGGAGTATCAAGAAGTCGGTTTTGAACGACTGATATATATATAGAGTATTTTTCAACAAAGTTCCCTCAAAAACAACAAACATCTATCCCGACTTGAACAAGAGAAATGCACGATCTTGAAGATAAAAATAAATAAAATTCTGTGCCTCGTGCGTAACGTAGCTGAAAAGCAAAGAAGAACGGACTGCATTACGGATAAACTAAGCAGAAGAAACGATGAATTACAGGGAAATTTTATGAATGCAGAGAGGTCACTGTCCAACGAGTCCAGTCTTTAGTTAAGACCACAAAGTTGGTTGACCTCTCCAGATGGTATTTCCAGATAAAGCAATAATAAAAATGGCATTACTAATCGGTTCCCCATACCTGCCGAAATTCTTCCCCACAATGCAGTGCCACGTCGGACCGAATTTTCTATCAAACTCTTTCTTCAAATGGGCGGCGACGTCCTTTTCTACATTGAAATTGTCAAGCCCATAGGCGGCTGTATTAACAGCAATATCTTGCATTTCGGCACTCATGTCAGCATTCTTGATTACAGCCTTTCTATCACCCATGTTGTGTGTGTAAGCGCTAATGTGCGCGGGACGAATACATCGGTCTTTTATACTCAGTTTCGCTTTCTTGGTTAGCATGCGTTAGCTTTGGCACATTTGAGATGATCGAACGAACTCGAATGGAGTGCAGCTTTTTGAGATGTATGTGATAAAGTTTTAGCCAAATGCCCTCAGTGAACTGCTACAGATAGTCAAGGAGGCTTGGTATGCGTTTGTGTATCATTGCTTGTATGCAGATAACACATAAACAAATCAATTAGGGTACAAAATCGACAGCAATTTGTGCAATCATTAGTTACAGTTGGCTCGCAACAGTATGTGCTTTTGAACGCCGAAACACCAAAGAACAGATTGAGGACAAAGATAGTTTAAGCGTCTAGATATCACTCTAGTAATGAGAAAAACGAATAAAGTGCCAAAACTCATCGCCTATCCACAAACTAACAAGACGCGTGAAGCCTCGGACAAGTGAATTCAGTGTGAGTGAATGACAATAGGAGATAGATTTACAGGTTTCCACGTTCAGCTAATAAAATTGTCGTGGCATTGGGCAAATATTCACTTTGACTCCATACTTCTGATACGTGTTTGAAAGACCACAACCTTAGAACACTTGGAACTCATCGATTTCAATGTCTGTTCTTCTCCGCAAGACTTTTCAAGCTCATTTATAACAACGGCAAAATGATCTCGTCAACGAGAAGGGCATTAAGGCTATGACTACTTCATTAAGATCAGATGGATTGTTGATCTACTGGAAGATGACTGAGGGCACAAAGGCGGTTGTGCACGAGGAGTTACTGCAGTTCCTCTGGCTGCATATTGCACGAGTTCGTTAAACACTAGTCTAGAGTGATTCTACATGTACCCGAGGCAAAGAAGTTGGCGAGGGATTTTTCCGGAGGCATGCATATTTGGCTAAAATATCTGCTTCAAAATTCCTATCATCAGACTAAGCTTTAGTGATTAGTCTTCACTTATTACCATTCGATACTTGGACGAAAAACACTCTTGCCTCATATGATCACTTCTGGTGTGAATGACGAATTCCAGTCGTGTTTTCGTCTTTTGTTGACAAAAAATATATGAATTTATCAGGGCAATCATGTAGTGTTTCAGAGTTGCCGGTAATGCAATTCTTTGAATTTAAAAAAAATTCAATAAAAGAACGGCTTTCCGTTGCAAAGAATGACACAAAGATTATTTCACCAACCGCTAGTAGAGGGAATGCATTCAGTCATGGATGATACGAGTTGCAGCTTCTCATTGTCTAGGCCGATTTTTGAGTAACTTCCACCGGATACCACCGGTTTATTTTAAGTCCTTCAAAATCTCCTGATATTTAATAAATGTAATTTGCTTCCATCAGTTACTTTGAGATTCCGCAATCTCAAACAACTGCGTTAGTCAAGCAACAGTCGACAACCGTTGTTTCAGCATATGAGCCCGTTATTTTGACTACGTTGTCTCTGAATAGGAGAAGTTCGGGAGATCTTGTGGCCTCAAATGGTGTTTCTTGAACTCTTGTTTTTGCTGAGTACACGTAAAGGTAAGTCCCGCAGAGGAACACACTGTGATTACTCACCACTCTGCAACTTACACAGCGTAAACTAACAGGGAATTTCGAATGCCATAACGTTGCAATATGAAAATAAGTTTGCCATTCACAATAATGGTGCATTGTATGCTGGTGATGGTTCAAATAATTGTAAATATTGGCTCCAGTTGGGAAAAACCTGGAGAAGCAGCAAGTGGATCTCTTTCGTCCACCTTCTACTCATTTGACTGTGAATATATCTGACGGGACACACCGCGCATACGAACACCTTCGTCATTCCTGCGGGATCCTATTCATGGGATTTTCTGCATTTCCTTTCCAATCATTCATTTTGCGTGCATCAGAAATTTCATCTTAACGATGTTGCAGCCGTTTAGTCATTTCGATGAGTTTGATTCGCAGAGTAGTCACGATACTTTGGGGAAAGCCCAGCACATTTGACCGGCCGCACCAATGTTTGTCCATATAATAATTCCCACGGTCGAAATAAATGCTCCGGGGACATTGTGATGTTTCCTCGCAGAAGGGCGACCGCTGAGAACCGGATCATATGCGTTTTGCATCATATTTATCGTATGCATTTTGCATTTCGGTCGTCAAACCGCCAACCATGTGTTTGGGTGCAAGTGGCCTGCATCTAGCTAAACTCCATTAAAAAATGGTAAACATGACAAAGTATGGCGAAGGTAGCTGCCTGTGTAACGATGTGTTGCTTATTCGGGGCTCGAGGTGTTGAGGTGTCCAAAGTTGCTTAATCCTATCTTCCTGTTAATGCTGTCCTGCAATTAGTACAAGAGATAAGAAATGCTGAAAATTAGTGTTTTTGCATATCTATGGTCAAATTACCGTTTCTGTCCAATCCAGCCCAGTCGAAACGATTCACTAATGTGGCAAGTCAGGAGATCTGCAGTGGTTATGGCAGGAACTCTTCGGGCAATAGCTAGCTAATACCCCTAATTCTGTGGCATGGGACATTTTCATTGTAGTGCTCCTTATTAGGCTTAAGTCACTTACTCACTTACCAGGCTTTTTTCGGAAAAGGTTACAGTAGAAGAGCTTCCTTCTATCCGAAATCGTCTTGTTACAAGAGGTTGTGTTCTCGACTAAGGGCTCGTCAACGCAGAACGTACTGTATTTCAGATAGTTAGCAATAATATGTTGTACACACTATTAAGGGTAACGAACAAGGGCTTTGCGAATTGCAGGTTCCTTTCTGGTTGCAGAATGACTACAACCTCACCCAATATAGCTTTGTCCAGTCTGCCAACTGATAGTTTGTGGACTGTGGGTAATCCTTCATACTCTTTGTTGGTGTGTAGTCAGAAAGTGCCTCTGCTTTCAGATGTCTTATTCACGTCTCCTTGGGTACTTACACAAGGTTCGTTGATCTGTGACATTGGTAGAGTTGGTGAGTTTTGTCCATTCTTTTGAACCATACTAAGAGAACAACTTCGGAAATGCTGAACGAACATCGGACAACAGTACTCCTGACAAACACAGTTTACTACAATACGATTTCATTCTCCGTCGATTCAGCTGTGGACTAAAAGTTGTGTATATATACGCCTTTTGTACACACCTATTAGGATCTAAGAATGACTACTCTATGTGTGTAGTGAGTCTGTGAGAACTATCCAGGCAGACTATATGTTAATTTACCGAATTACTGATGGATCAATAATCAAGGAGGACACTCAGTAATTGGTCATTGACTATAAGTGTACTTCTCGGTTAATTTTACTCCCTCAGATGAAGACTATTCATAAGACCCCATTGAATCTGTTTCGATCGAACTCTCATTCTAATATCAGCATACAGTAACTATGCCATAGGTCACAAAGATATCCTAAACGAATTGGGAGAGATGCCATTCACCGCTTAATTCGAAATCATTCGTCACTTCTGCACCCCAAAGTTAAGTGAACATTCGATTTGATTTGAAATGCAGTTACCAGTTTTTCTATCTGCCCTTTGTATCCCAAACTATCCCAGCTTTCATTTTGGCGGTCCCCAAAACGATTCCTCTATTGATTTTTTGCCCTGTTTACTTCTCAAAGTGTTCAGCTTTCCCCTAAGTACCCCATGTTTTTCTCAAAATCATTGGTAAAAGCGTAAATCGATGACTGAGTAATTGTGAATTTATATGAGCTCAAGTATTCTGTCACCATATTTTACTGATCACGGAACTTTCAAATTCACTGAGCTGGTCTTTCATATAAAAGCCGCCGAAGTTGGCCGACAAACCGACCCAAATTCATAAAGAATACAAGAATTTCTTCACTGTTTACAGAATCTTGACTTGAATCTATCACAGAAGATTTAGATTTCTTCACATCACAGTAGATTAGGTTAGATCAATAGACTAATGGTCCTGAGATGGAATTCCACTGGTATAAATGAATGACAGTTTGGCCATACTCACTGCACATGATATATCCCACGCCCCATGGTGCACTTCACAATCCATAGTGAATCGCTGCTTAGGGTAAGCAACAAGTGCGTGTTTTAAATGTCATCTTGAACTACCACCACTGATAGGCTCTCCACAGTTTACAAGATGCACCTGACAAACAATGAGAAGACCCTCGAGTTCTACGAACCAGATCAACAGTCTCTAATGGATTATCAGAGCTGCGGCATTGAGACTCCTTAACTGGCTAAAACAAGCATCGTTTTGGGCCAACGTTAAGCTGATTTAACACTTGGATTATTGATTGTTTTTATTCTAATCCAACACAAATGTTTCCCCTGTATTTGGAGGAACCGATGTGCCACCCATCGCTTGTGAGGAGGTCTGCTCGGATAAGCCATGGATTTACTCACTTACAGACGGCTGAACCCCACTTTGTCTCGAGACAAAATATAAATTTCGGTAACGGTTGAGATTAAGTTTGATTTTTATGTGTCAAAATTGACTGATTTCTCTGTTGATATCTTCTCAGAGAGGGGTTCGTTCTGCTTGATGGGCTGGTTTCTTTTCTGTGAATATCATTTTGACATGTTGACTCACCTGAACAAGAACTACGCAGTAATAAGAAACACTACCCATTTTTCGATACGACCTTTGGCACAGGCAAGTCACTCGTGTGACCAGACTACGCTAACCCAACAGAAATTCACGAACCTGATCAGATGCTAAGTTTGAAAACGTAGCAAACTGTCCAAAAGTACAGCAACAAAGTACAAAAGTTCAAACTACCAACCTCGTGATTGGTTGTGTTCGGTTGGACAATGCTGTTGGGATTCAGAATGAAGTGCGCCAGAACGAAAAATAAGACCACCTGTCGCATTAAAACGAAAACGCTGAATATTCCATCATACATCACAAAGAAAGCTTCCCGCTGCACGCCGAAGATGTTTTGGATTCAAAGGGAACTGAGGCAGTCATTTCGTTTATGTAAAGTTTATTATTGAGTTTCCGGTGCTCAAGTCTATATATGTGAGCTCACGCATATCGTAAAACGTAAAGCGTAATCGAACAATCGATTTTGAAAGAAATATTATTCTTTAGATTAACGAGCTGGCACACACCCACACAGCTCTTTGCATAAACACTATGAATGAGTCAGAATTGTTCTAGTGAATTTCACGACCGCTGAAAGAAAAGTTCTGGGTCATATTTGAACCAATCCGTTCACACAACCCTCACCGCTGCCGATCCGACCTACCATGGCAAGTTTTATTAGCTCAGTTGTTCCTGATATGATGGATTGCTCTTTCTTACTGGCAGTTTCATATGGGATCTACGTTTCTAGTGATTACTCGTCAAATACATGGACACCAGCAGCCAAGTTCGCTACCATATCTGCAATAATGAATTCGGTGACTCCATGTTTAACAAACTGTAGTACGGAACTTATATGCCAATAGAAAACAACCTAATAAAATTCATAAATCAAAACTGTTTCGGCAAGACGTTAGCTATCAATACTGGTATCATCTTTATGAACTTGAATTTGTGTGACAGTTAAGTAAAAGCGACCTGTTTGTCTTCAGGATTAAAGGTTCCCAATGGCTCTTGCTAGACAGCGGAATATGTTTTGCAATTGATTAATGCAGATTTGATCGTCGAAAAATCTATACATCAGATTGGTTTGTTTTGCTCAAACAAGTGAGACAAGGAATGTGGCCGACTTAAGTAATCCGAAAAAATCAATCAGTGGTGCACACAAATGCAAATATCCGGGCATCCATAGTGGTGTTATTCTGCAAAAATATCAATTTATGGTGGTGGAATATTGTTGAGAAGGAAGCAGATCAATTTGTCACTTTGAGTCTATTCTAAGGAAGTTGGATACATAACATAATGTTGGAATGAAAAGCGGAACGCTGCAAAACGTGATCGATTGACAGTAGTAAAATGACAAGAGTCGGTAACCATTAGAGAAGCCTAGCTCACTATTTCATGTTGCTGGGGTGTTCTGTGAGTATGCGTAGGTCTATGTAACTTTGAGAACAACCCTGGAAATCTCAACATTTTTGTGGGTCGATTTTGACATCAAGAAATACGGTTAGGTCTACCATGAAAGTCTCCTCGGTGTTTGCAATCACGCGACCTTGTATTATCTTCCAAGACGAGCTGGCACACTATGGATGAATTGAATTGTCAGCTTTTTTTATTCAATGGTCAAGGATACCTGGATGTTGTACGATGTTAGGGATAATGGCTGTTATATATCTGTCGTTTAAGCAGGCCAGAAGATCGTCTCGTTTCGGTCCTACGTCCAACCTATTCCCCTCCATGGCAGCAGAAGAATCAATAACAGCATTCGCTGACTTGAACTAACATTTGGTCCTTCGAGTTCGGATGCGCCACGCATCAGCCTGTGAATAGAGAGGGGGCCGTGACAGTTGGAAAGGTTTCTTCCTTAAAGCCGGTGGTTTGATAACTCTTGTAGCAAGTTGCCTCCAAAGGGTAGACTTGAACGTACTGGTTTTGCTTCAGCACCTCACAATATTAAGTGTTGAAACATGACGTTCTAAACAGACTTTTTCAAAAGTCTGTTGTGTTGAAGTCTTAGCTATTGTCGCGGGCTCTTGTTCAATCACGTTTTCGGAGCGCATGTTGCATATTCCGTTTGCAACCAAACGAAAAAGTTTTTTCTACTTTCCGGTTACAAAATATCTGGAAGGATCGTCTTGTCTAGACTAGATTTACTTTGTGAGTACGATTATTATTACAGACCCATTTTTTGCCCTACTACGCTAAAATCCAGGAATGGAAAAGTGTTGGACTTGGCCGGCTTCCGTTCAATTTTGAACCACACTCCAAAACAGCAAAAATATCATCCACGTATCTGTGGTAATAATACAGTCGACCAAATAAAGCCTTTAACATGCTGGTCTTAGGCTTACTTCAGAAGATATCAGCTGGCATTGGACTCAGTAAATCTTCAAATTACATCTCACTATACCGACTCTTACATTTAAAGGATAGCGGAGCAGATGCAGACGATATTCTTAAGTGAGGCATTCAGGTGGGTTCCAGACGAGTCTGTCATCAAAACCAAATTGGCATGCAAATGAGTGTATTTCGCTAAGATGACGACTACTTTCGGATGAGCCTGCTGCAACAAACAAATTTCTAACTACAGTGACTGAAATTTCCTTGTCTTCTAGACTTCATTGCTGAACCAAGGAGGAAACTCCCACAAGTAGGTTCAAAAGTCCTGGTAGTTAGAGTGATCTGTGTCAAGAAACGAAAACATCTTAAAATATAACAGGTAGTGCAGGTGAAATTTTAACAGGAAATAAAATTTGGACACCACTTTTTGGTCCTACTGGTCACCTACGCTGCCAAGTAGTGAAACTGGACTGTTGAATATACATCTTGGTGTAGTTGAATTAATCGTGCGCACTTTAGTGACAACACAGTTTAGGGTCGGGGGCGCTGGTTCGCTAGGTCCCACCGTCTTCGCATTCACTATGAACTAATTGTCTGATTGAGAGCTACTACTGGTGGCTACCGAGTATGACGGGTATGACGGTGGCAGAGAGCAGCTAACTTCGAAAAAACGACTGATCGTAAAATATTGTAGTTGAGATAATCAAACCGTCCTCATAAAGGGACGTAGCACAGGGTGTTGTCATCTTGGTCCATCAGTGAAAAGTCACGCAATTGATTCCTGAAAGTACTATTCAAGGGGAAGGCCTTGTAGCGGGTCCGAGAACGGGTACAAACCTTAATAATACTAAGGCTTAAAAACCTGCTACCTTACAAGGTTTCGTTGAGCAGCTATAAAAAAATGACCAAAACGAATAAAGTGAAGAACTAAAGAGCAAGTTTAGTATCACCCTTGTCAGACCACTTCTTAAACGCCGTCAAACGTCACGAAATCAGGCACTAAATTAAAACCACCTGCGTGTGAAAAATTGCATTCATGCTCCACAGTATGACTGGTTAGCAGCCACCTCGACCAAACCCTGCAGGTGGTAAACAACCCAGCTGCATCAGCTGCCTAAAACCGTTACCTTCGTTGAAGTTTTTGAAGAGTAAAGAAACACTGAAGCCAATTTTACATTAGCTGAATAATTTAAAGTTAACCTCTGCTTTACTTCTGAAAAACGTCATCGTACTTTGCTGACAATTACCCTAGCAAACGTCCCATGAAAACTACAGCGGTTAAAGAAAAGAATGATAGATCACATAAAAAAGCATTTGAAAATTTCCTGACGTGAACTAAAAAAATAGTAGTCGTGTAGCCAGGTGGGCCACCGACATACGTTACTGTTATGATTCTTATAATAATCCAGATATGGAAAGAATTTGTGCGCAACATTTTTCCGCAAAGGATAATACGGTATCCTCCTTGCAATGGAGAAATCGCGTAATCAGCAAACCGACAGCCAAACGAAAGGTGAAATTTGGAAAGCACTGAAGAGCAGGACAATGATATTAGGGATGGGGGATGGGTTAGCCAATGAATCATTTCAATTCAAAATGCATTCTGAAAAAATGTATTTCGTGAACCCATGTACCTGCCTGTCTTAACCAGTATGAATGAACTGCTTCTATTTGTAAAATTATCACTTCAAAGCTTACAGGACAATCTGAATTTTAGTCCGAAAATCGGTCCATTAATTGAGCCTTCGTAAAGGCTATCCTCCAGAAGTGACCAGATATTCGCGGCTTCATGAGGGGCCAAAGTTCATCATTCTCAGTAGCATTGTCAAGGACTGTACAGTTAATGTCAGTCTACACTCAAATCAAAATTTTTGGTTTTGATACTCCGGTCACTAAGTACAAAAACGGGGATGAGATGAATTTATATGACGAGAACCAGCCGCTTATGTGGTCACGAATTTATAATCCTTACAGTTAAGTTCAACCATAGAAATGTACCCCCCAAGTTAACCGTCTTAGAATAAGAATCCTATGCATAAACAGCATTTCAGGTAAGTCGCACCTGGAATTATTACCTGTTGGAAACATTACAGTGTATCCTGAAAACAAAGTTAATAGCAATTTCTAAAGGCACAGTGTGACTAGTCCAGAAGGCTCCTTACACAAGGGTTTTACTTTGGCCAAATTGTTGTTAGATGTTTTCCGGAATATACCTTTACAAGCCGCTGTACCCTTGTCATTATCGTATTGCCATCACAGGTAAGCCCACAAATTCCGGTAAAAGGAACTGTTTCAAAGCTTAGCAGTGTTGTGATATGGATACGAATAACGGAAACGCGTTTGTTATACTGGTTAGAAAGGTTCTCTTGTGTTCTTCGGCAAACGCATCCTCACAAAACTTGCCAACAAGTCACTCTGAAGTATTTGCCTATGTCATCCTGAACTCTGCGGGAATGTCATTGCATCATATGTATCCCTGCTTGGAAGGTTAACGGAACCTGAGCAACATAGCCTAATTTCTTATATTTTACTAACAGACGTTTATTGCACAAGAATTTATTGGCTATTGAATATGAGATATACTCGTTAGCAAATCATCCAATATATTCATTCAGGCTAATCCCCACAAAGGAAGACTTACCAGAAGTGCTCCAAGATTTTTTTCCGTTTTGTTCAACAGCCAGGTCTCATCGGAGAGATCTTGTCTACCGGGAGGGGTAAGCTCCATCATTGTTCGCGATACCTTCCTTTATCTACTTGTTTCTACATCTGTTGATGGTGAGCAGAGGATTCGCTTGCCCTGTTTGACATTTTTTAATTTGATTCGATTTTTGGTTTTGCCGGGCAGAAATTACTTCATTAGGATCAAAATTGCAGTAATCGATAAAGTTTACTAGTTAGAAATATACAGGAACAAGTGAACTCTATTTTTTGAAGAATGGTACGCCATATCCTGACTAGATCCGTACTTGAAGTACAGAACAACAACCGCCTAATATTATGGTATCTTTTCGAAATGAACCACTGATCCTATCCGTAAATATTTTTTGCGTTGAAAAAACCGAGGAAGTGTACGCGTTTGTATCAAACAAGCCTTATAGTTTGTCAAACAAACTGGCGAATTGGGCTATACTGGAGAGCGTATCTATCTTGGATCGTAGTTTCGAAGTTTGTTGAAACGATTTTTTTTAAATGTTCTCCTTTTTAGTCATGCTTTGACAAGATCTTGCTGATTTTTCGTACTTGTTCAATGCACCACACGGCACAAAAGAAGTAACTTGGGAAAATTCTACATATCCTTTCAATGCCAGCCGGTCATTAGGTGTAACATTTGGAAGTTTCTCTGTGTACATCGCACAGAAAACACGGTGGAATTCAACTGAATTTATGTGAGTAAACCTAACTCCAACTAAAGCCGCCCTCTGACAGAGTAATACAAAGGTCGTTGGAAACCGGTGAGAAACATTGTTTGTTACGGTTTTTATTATGACATTTTGAATGCAGCAAACTGCAATCCATGCTTTAATTACAATGGACTGTGATGAAGCATATCTCGTTGCCACCAGAAATGTACCACCAATTCGCCCTAGGGCAGTGGTCAGAATATTTAACTGCTTCTCTATCGGCTGGACAGTTTAAGCTGGGAAGAATTTGCTTAACAGATAAGCAGAACCACCAAAGCCTGCGCTCATATATAAGCTCACCTTCAAGGTGAGTTAATACGGATAAAATGGCCCTGCGCCTTCCCTGAGGAGACGGTTCTTCTGCGGAGGGAAAACTGTCAGAAATTGCGGTTATATATCTTCACAGGAGATCTATTTCTCTACGGAGGGGTTTACAGTGGTTATTGCAGTTCACAACCAGTCGACTAACACAAGGTTCTGTCGCATTTGGCTATCTGAAACAAGCTGAGTCTGTTGTACAACCGGAGGACTCTCGAATAAATTTGTTCGGTTTAGGGATTTTCATAGAAAAAACTGGATATTGTTTCTATTTGGCAGAAGTTCGTGTTTTAACGTTTGTATCAAACGATTATACCCATATTTAAATTTTGCGCAAACATTTTGGTAAAATATATTTTTGGAAAGTTGCCTGGCAAGTTGCCTGGCAAGTTGCCTATTTACTTTCACTCTATAATTAGTCCCACTAAGTAAACCTCATTAATTCTTGCTTGATTCTCGAAAATGTGAACCGATTAGGAAACATTCAGTTTGCCTACTTAACTCATGTTGAGCCTGATGCTTCATGGAAATAGCCATTGAAGAAAGCTCAGTCATTTGCTATGTGTCATGAGTTGAATATCTTACTTCTAGACCAATCTGTTTACGAGACTGACAAGCTCATTACAGTCGATGCTGCAATCAACCTATGAAAATGACAGTTTCAACTTATTTGTGAGACAATATATCCCCCACAAAAGATGCGGTTTCTGTCAGTCTGTTTAAATGCATCCGCAATACTCCCATCAGACGAAACTTCATATTTTTTTAGTCCGACAGATGTAGCGGTAACGTTTACGTCATTGTTAACAACTAGTCATTTGTACTCAATTTAGTGGAAATTTGCTTAATTTCAGCCACCAGCGGAAATGCTAACTGCACTTTTATAGGCTATTCAGATGTCTGATTTCATATAAATTTCTGATCGTACACATCTCCGGTTCATCCGCACTAACGATTTTTTGTTCAGTTTCTGTCCTAAGGTCAGAGTTTCTCGGCCGAGTGTATGAAATTTAGTGCTATTGTTTGGGATCTTACGTTATTGTACTTTAGATAACCGGGGGAATAATCTTGCCCTCCAATCAGGCAAACAAATGGGGTTCCCATTGGAGGGCAGATGGGAGTAGATTTTCGTTGAAACCATCCCAATGCAACTTAACCAACGAATAATGATTAGGGGGTAATATTATAACGAACAATATAGGACGGACCATTTAGATACAGTGAAATCCAATTTTTGTGAAAAATCTTTTGTTGCTCACTCTGTCGGATGCAAGACACACAGAGTAAAATAATCGATTATGCGGTACAGTACCATGGTCATATGCAGATTAGACAGTCAATATGCCTGACCTCAGGTCACTGTGCATCTCATTGGCACCTTTTGTGTGTGTGTGTGAGTGAGTCAAAACGATGTAAAAAGTCTCTGGATATTGATGGAACTCGTTTGCACGGTAATGCCAGCATTTCGAATTACATGTTTTTTGGGGTGGGGGATAAACTGGAAGAGAAGATACACATGGACGGAAAGCGAGCAGATTTGCTCGTTTGGATGAGATAACTTAAGGTGAACAGTGTTCCACCGTAAAGTAGACGCAGTGCAGCTGGTTTGGATAACAAAACCCTTCTTGACTAGGTTGTGCATCACTAACAAGCTCCTACGGGAGCGCTTATATATTTCCAGAACGATTGCACACTTAGGTTACCCACTTTGTATTTATGTCTCAAATCCGGGGCATAGCCAAAACTCTTGCACTGGGATACAAATGAGAATTTCAGCGTGCTCAGATGTGGTAATCCAGATGCGTGTAGCGTGCCATGATGGGTTAGTCGTAGTACGCTTGCCTCGCATGCCAGATGTCCGGAGTTCAAACCTCGGTACGGCCAAGGATATACACTACCGGCCAGCTCTAATAAGAGCGAAACTCGAGTTCAGTACAACCCCTTTTGTTATGAATTCATCAGAATAGTTAAATCGGAACAGGAATAGGATTATTCAAACGACGTTGATCTGAAGGTGAGTTTCAGCTCAATAAAAACTTATCAAACGTCTCCATAATAGCGTCCAGGTTTTGAGATATGGTAGTTTTGCCAAAGGTTTCCAACAAGAAAGAATTTTCCTGGAATCCTTTCGCCTAAACGCAGGGTGAATTTGAAACGAATGGCCTCGAAAGGCCATGCCTGGGACGTTCCAATGGTGCGTTTCACATGTGCTAGCATACTATTCTCCAGGATCAATCTATATATATCTCAAAGGAAATTGGGTGAAATCGTTCTCAGGTGATATATAGCTATTCCCATTCTACTGAGTACTAGTAGGATGAATCTTTTTTTGTTTGGAACTAAATATTACTACGAAATGTGTTTGTACGCAACCAGCCTTTGCTAAAACAATCAAGAGTTGACACCTATCGGTAACCAGTAAAACTAAATCCTCTTTTGTAGCGAAACATTAAGAACTCAGTCACGGTTTCATGAATTCTTCGCTTTTGTCATGCATACTTGCAAACAGGGACTCGATTATCTCACACCAGGAACACATTTGATCAACAGCAACAAAAAAATATGTGTGTTTACCATGTGCAATATATTATATTCCCCTAAGTGCAACCATCTTCTGGACACACCAAAAACAGTCGAGTTCCGAAAAGCTCAGCTACACAACACTTTTGTCCCCGTTAGAGCACTTTAGCTTGGCTTCCCGGGAGTGTTTACATGCCGTTTTGGATAATGATTTTAGGCTGTGAACCGCATCACCAGTCAGCCAGTTTGCAAGCCTGATGAGCCTTTATTAAACCCATTATAGAAATGCCCCATGTTGGTGAGGTTTTTAGCAGCGAAACACATCCTTACTATAAACTTCCTAGAAATTCCAAACTCACGCCTTGATATTTATTGGTTCTTTTGTAAGAGTCAGATAACGGAGATAATCAGCCGCCAGGTGATTGTACGGATAAGTCGGTAAATAGTTAGTCAAATAATTATGTCGATTTCTGCATTTCTACTTCACTGTTTGAGTGAAATGAGGTCAAATGCAATCGGAATTTTTGCCCATTTGAATAGTACCAAGCTAGAGGTACTACACATTTTTTCTCGTATTGATGGATCTCACGTGCAGGGTTGCTTTACCTTATTTTTCACGTGGCTAAGGATCTAGAAATGAGTCCAGTCAACTCGAGCTACTAAGATCCCGTCAGTGTGGTGGCGCTGGCAACACCAGCTGTTGAATGCAGCACGGAAATAAGTAACCTAAGTTAACTGTAAGGTTATGGTGACTTTTCGCCCGCGACTATAGAGAGACTATTTTAGGAATCGCTTAAGGGGTTCCCATGTAAAATCAAATCGGATCAGATTAGAACGAATTTGGTGTCAAAACAAGTTTTGTTCACATTAATATACCCCTTTGGGAAGTTCCGTTAATTTTTTTCCGTTTTCAGAGAATTTTGGAATAACCAACCTATATGCAGAGCGGTTGCTGTCAAATCTGGAGTTAGCCTACCAAAATCACGTTCCTGCATAGATCACCTTTATCCTCAGAATAAGTTTGGAAAGAAAACTCTGGTTCATCACGCCACATCAGACGTCATTTTACCATTTCGGTTATGCGGTCATGTTTCACTTGAAATGTTTTCAGCAGAATTGATCTCGCAGTGGTGTGTGGTATCAGCTGCTGATTGATGCGAGTTAAGTGAAACTCATAGTGGGGTCTGTTTATACACAAATACAGCTAACAAGAACCTATTCTATTATAACTATTCTCGAATTCATTGATTCGATCTCGGATCAGTTATTGACCTATCAAGCTAATTACTGGGACAGGAAATTGTGCAAGTCAACAGGAAAAACCCTCATAGAAAGATCTGTTATCAATTGAGTTTTGCATCGATCACTTGGCACAGAAGTGTAGGACTATTATTACACCTATTGTTATGCTGAGTATCCAGTTTCGAATTCATCTACACAACTGCATTCATTGTAATAGGCTGACTGATATGAGAGGTTAGCGATTGTAGACCGAATAGACTCACGAACCTTCACGCATAATGTGACGCTAGCATAGGTGTGTACGTCTACCCATATGTGGTCGGATATTCTAAATGCCAGCTCAGTGTGCCAGCGCACGAAGACAAACCCTCAATGTAGCCATGGTTTCTTCACACCAATCAAAGTGAGCTTGAGCCCGCACTGATCGATACACCAATCGCGTTGCCTAAATACTCGTTGATATGCATCTTCAGGACTCCAGGTTGATGCACAGTTAGCCTGACCAGTCGACAGATGGATGAACGCAAAGCCGTAATTAAAGTTTGTGAGTTGGATGAACGAGTAGCCGATGAAGCGATTCACGAGGCCGCTTATGCTCTAGACAAATATCAGGATTCCAAAGATGTTGCGGATCACTTGAAAAAGTATTTCGACAAGAAATACGAACGAACATGGCACTGTATTATTGGGAATAACTTCGGGAGGTGAGTTCCAGAATTAATGTTGATAAACCCATGGGTGTGTTATGCACTAGTGTTCAATACCTGTTTTTCAGCTCTCAGTCGAATTAGTATTGTGACTTACGAAACTTCTCTTGACTCTCTTCCAGCTCTATCACCCACGGTGAACGCGGACTCCTTCACTTTACACTGGACAACCGAACCTTCCTTCTATACAAATGGGGTTGATCAAGCTGCCAGAGTTTTTTCAAGACTAGCTCCATATCATGCATCTAAAGAGGTTTCCGTGTATCGTATATATATACAAGAATACATTTTCCCGCTTTGACTGTCCCTTTTACTTTACGTCTGACAGGTAGGTAATTTATTGGTTCTCGAGACATTGTTCCATTTCGAATTAGATTACAGACAGTTATCAAGCAGGAAAAGAGATCCGCTCTAACTGTGACTGTTTTGATGGATTTAGAGATTTGTGGTTACCTGCTACTGAGGTTCACACTTCACACTCAGCCTTCAAGCAAAGTGATGTAAACCACTTGATCGTTTCTACTCGGTTTAACCAGTGCATCGATTTCGTCTGCAGTCTGACTACTTCTAACTACTTAGTGATAAACTCTCGTTGAGCTGCAATTCCATGACTGTGTGGTTCTTGTATTTTCCATGAGGATTACTAAAAGGGATTGACGGCTATCCCATTGATATCCAATAGTCAGATCGCTAGAGAATTCAACGCATGTTTGTAACCGGTGAATTCATTTAGGTTGCAGCTCACTGTATCAAACAAAAACATGCTTAAATCTAGGGCTTGGCTGGACGATAAGACTGGTGGTTGTGTTGAGGTGTCATTCATATCGGAACCGTTGACTGCAAACCGTATGTTTTCGTTTTCATACTCATACTTGTATATGGTTTCAAATGAATGTCAGTTGATGAATTTTAGCTTTGACATTGGCGTGACTGACTCTTTTTTTCATTTCAACACCTGTATGGCTATCGGTTTGCCCTGAAACGGATCCAGCAGAAAGGTATATATTTTTGTTGATCCAACTACTACCAAACTGCGTAAAAATTAAACTACACAGTCATTTGGGTGTTTTCAGAATACGAATGTAAGGTAGGTTACCCTTCCCCCTCCTTCCGGGAAAACTGTCACTCTGAAGGCAAGGGATTACTCACTTCGCTCCAACAAAGTCTGGCTAAAGAACACAAAGATGTCCAGCCCAAAGACATTAACCCACCCAAATCATGTTACGATAAAAGCGCGAAAATGATGTTGCGTAAACATCAGATAGAGAGCTGTTTGACTTGGCACACAGCAAAAAATTTCTAACCATATTGCACACTGGTGCCGAAAGAAAAAGGCAGAACGTGAACAAATTTCCGAATGCAGCTCATATTATTCAGGGGTGGATTCATAACCTCAGAAGTTGAATTCGAAACATTTAAAAAGAAAAGATATAAAGAACCATAAAAACTTATGAGTGGATTTTTCGAAACGGCGCGGTAAAAAGTAAACAAGCAAGAACACAAGATGTAGTTTTCCGGGTTTGGGAAGATACTGGTGTAAATTCGTTCCACGTAATTCTGAAACGCATGTAGGACGAGGATGTGCGGATAATCGTGACTAGCTGAACAAAGAACTATTTCTTCCTCAATATTCTGCACATGAAATTGTAAGATATTTGTCGAATACCAAAAAGTTCAATGCACTCCGTGAGATTCGGTCATGTCCTTTGACTTTTTCAAGGGCGTTGCATTGGTCGTACTCAAAATGGCGGTAAACATAATTTTTGGAGAGTAACTTCCATGGTGGCAGGCAGTTACAAATTTTCCAATATGATTTAGACGAGATGTTTGTCCAAGATTTCGTAGGACGAATCTTGATCGTAAAAACTAAAAAGCCGTTATTTTGAAGACCTACCAACCAAGACTACCAGAAAGGATAGTTAATACACGCCTGTAGGTCATTGGAGGCAAGTTTTTTCAGCGTTGTTTTGGCCGCTGAAAAGGGGAAATCAATGTAGTTTCTGCTCTGGAAACACAAACAAGTGGACTGTTTCTCAGGTTCGTCTTGCTCGGCCTGAACTTTGCTAGTTAAAACCAATCACAATATCATCAGAATATTTCCGTTAGTAGAAGCAGCGATAAAAAGAACAAGAAAAACAGTCTACGACCGTTGGCTGTCGAATTTAGGGCATACCACAATATCACAAAACTGAAAGTGAATGTTTCTAAACTTCTTTAGAATCCCTCAGGGTATATGATGATCAACTTGTGGTGGAATAAAAAGGTCAGACAGACGGCAAAATCTATTGCATTTCATACAAAATCGTGATTAACTCCGTCTGCCTTGTCATAAAAAAATTTCACTGCAAAATTATCGTGGTTCATAGCCGTCACTACTAATCTCAGCATCTTATAGCTAAGTTGAGTAACGGTTTATATCCTTTCGTGTATGTAAGACTATGTAAGACTATAATCCGAAGTAACTGACAATCCCTGAGACTAGGGCACATCTAACCAAAATGACCATCTCCATTACCACCCTCATTTTCAGCAAGATTGCTGTTCTATCTTTGAGTGCCCAAATCATTTTATGGAAACGTTTTAATGAGGTACGATCGTCAATTGGCTTCGAATTTTGTAAACATAATTATTCAATCACAAATACGCCTCAAGCATAACCAACTCTATGATGACACTACTTTATCGATCAGTATTTTGTGTGCATTTGTCAAGTTTGGAATGCAAACCTACGCGGTAGCCCGCCATGAAGTAATGCGAAGCACCTTTTAAATGCGCCACAAATCCACGACTTTGGATTATTGATTTGCTGGCTTGATGGCGGCACTTATGTCTAACCCAGGCACACAGTCAAGTCTCGGTTTAAGTTGCTTTGTTGTGCTGTGCAGCAGACTTTCTTTAATGATCTGGAGAAATTTCGGATTCAGAATGTTTAGCTCCAGATACTTACCAAATACTTCCAACCTTCTCAAATGTATGAGTTCTATTTCGTGTTGCTTGCAAGTAAACAGCTAGGGTGGTAAAATTAGGATAACTTCATGTCATGCGCTTTGAGATAGGCAAATCAGAATAAAACAGATCACCTCTCCAAAAGTAACCAAAGCAAGCTATTGACAGAACATCAGAAAATTAATTTCACTGTTTTGCGAATGGTGAAAATTTTCTGGAGGATAAAATGTAGCATATAACTGGTGATAGTACTTAGGATACGGTGCATACTTATCCCCTTCCGGAGTAGTCATCCTCACGAGGAATCACTTCAGTTTGCTACCGATTAGCAGGCATTACTGCTAAAGTCTTTCTAAAAAAACATCTTGCAGGAGAAATTGATTTCCTTCTGTTTCTGCAGAAGATTCAGCTGAAAACCATCCCGTGTTTGGAGATATGTTCTTTATCTTCGGTATACGGGTTACCAGGCTAGTATCTTAACGTCACCTACTGCTCAATCAAACATATCACACTCATGCAAATATATACCAATTAACCAATTTAAACGATGAAGTCTAATGGAAACCTTTTCCTCCAAGAACCGTCTAATATTTGGAGTTATCCATTTGTTTTCCTTCTGTTGTGGTTGTTTTAGCGACTTATCGACCGTGATTCCATATAATGTATAGAATATTTTCCGCTTGTTTATTGCTGGTCACCCGACGGTTATCATAAAATCCAGGGCACTGTACCTTGTGGGTCGATTTATCCAAGCACGGAACCTACAGACGACTAGCTCCTTAATATCACGTCAAGACAAACGGTTACACCCACTGAAAACTAATGGGAATAGGGAACCAATACTACCAAACCACTAGTTAGGCTTGATGCACCCATGACCTGGCATGAAAAGCCGACTAATGGTGCCCCTCCGCGTTACACTAGGAGGTACATTTTCCAGTAATTTTGCATGTAAGCAAGTCGGGCTAGATTCCCGGATTACTTGGCGGGCTTGTTAATTTGGAACACCTTTTCGAATACAAAGATAGTCGAGGACGAGGTACGCCAAGTCAGGCATTTTAGCCACCTATTCGATACTGGGCAGACTCGTGGCTCAGGCCAACTCAAAGCAGGCGAGACTGATTACTGGTTCTGATTGTTTTTAGTTTTACAAAGTAGTACACCACCTGCATAATTAGTCCGTTAAAGTTCACTGATCTACAAGTCATTGTTTCTCCATATCGTTAGGTAAGTTTCGGTAAAGTTTCGACGGAGCTGACGGGTTCGCACGTGTCCGTATTCTTTTCGAGTTAACAGTGCTTTGTTGTTCCACAACTGAACTGGCTATCGATGAATAACATTCTTTGAGTTGTTAGTAGCGCAGGCTCAATCGTCAAGCCACAGTGCGGTTATTTGTCAGCGTACTTATTGACCAATTATGACTGCATTGCAGTGAAATCCGCGGCTATTTTTACATTTCTTTCTTTCGCTTCCCCACAATTTATCACCGTTTTCTCAGCTATCATTAAATGCCTTGGAGTGGCTGCTAGTAAGTTCCTTTGGTAGGCGAACTATCCCAGTGAGATATGCTGTTACATGGTTTCTGTTTGACACATCCTCATTGACTACTGCTTCGTCGCGGAAATATTTTCCTTCATGCAACATATAAAGCCACTTAGCATCCATTACAGTCTAGTTTAGGGTCTATAACTTGCTCGTCAAAGAGGGAGAAAGTTATACTGTGATTCCAAACCAACAAGGAGGATAACTTGAATCAACTGGTGAAGTGAGATTACTTCCAGCCTGTAATCAGCCTAGTGGAATTGCAGTTTATGAGTCTTATTCAGGTTTCCTACCAACTTTTGCGTCAGTTTAATCTATGAAAAAGTGGAGACGTGTCCTTGCATTTAGACCGAGAGAAGCAGTTCTGGATAGTTATAACATATCTCCATAAAAAATCATTTGGATATCTGCCAAGTGCTGCGCTTAGGCAAAAGCGTGCACCATGGATTAAGTGGCCTCATGTGCTAGCCTTCGGAGAGACCCAAAGGAAGGTTCCCATTGTGAACACTGGAACGTCGATGAAACGGCTGTACTGTGCCTCTCGGAATTTACTATAGGTTGGCTTCACTTACGGAATAAGATTTCAATTACAAGTTCTTAAATCTCACAACAATCTAGAAATAGCCATATTCTCTGAATTCACCAGGTTTCTCAGTGTGCAGTGTCGTTCGAATCGAATTTGAAGCTTATGTAGTTGTTTGCGCACTAAATCTTGTGATTCGGGGTCGTGTTTCAATAATATGAGGGGGTGGATATCCTTTAGGCAAAAAAATGGAGCCCCTGCAAAAAATCACCTGTGTGGCAGAGAAAGACATCAATTTACGCGACGTGAAGAACAAACTAGCTGTTGAAATCGCCTAATGCTAGAAATGACGGACAACCATGAGAGGAGATCAAGTTCAGGGGACGGTCACCCAACAGTTTAATTTCCGCCCCTGAACATCCGTTCGCCGAGTTGGACCTATGCGCGTGACAGTACCTATGATGAGTGATAACAACGCGCCAGCATGCTTCTTGACGACTGACCGACTGTCGGACTAACAGTTTGATGTTGATATTCTACCAGAAATTTGAATCACAGGCTCTGAATCCGAAAACATTGTGGTTCTCTGGAACATTTTTCTGTGTTGGTTTCGGTCTAATGCATTGTAAGTGAGCACTATTCAGCTAAAATCTGCATTCACATTTTTAAAAAAGCACTAGAAGTTCTCCCACTGAGTGCTGGCTTGTGTCCTCAAGAACCGCAGCAGCACATTTACAAGGGCGTCTTATTAATACGTGTGTATGTGTGACGAGCATCCGAAACGGAATTACCGGTCAACAGAATTCCGATCGCTGAACGCCTGTGCATAGCGGGAGAGCCAAAAACGGCTTGCGTCTTGCCGAATGTGGTGCTGTGCCGAAGGAATAAAATCGACAGGCCAAAGTGGACCGACCAGCTGCATGCAATGATAGCATAACAATGAGCATTGGCACCAGCTACGCGTTTATCATCTAGGTACTCGTGACGTCCTCCAAATCCCTCAAGTCTGAGCGTATGGCATCATGCAGATTTTACTGAGAACCATCGAAGAACATTCCGTCAAGGCTCTATTGGATAATCTGGTTGTATTCCGTTGACTTCGCGTTTAATGATTCTGGTATCCTTAAGATAGCAGTCTATGAGACAGTTCACTTTGTTATCGTTACCACCACGTTATCTTGTGGTAAGGATCCACCTCACTATTTACAAACGTTTTTCTCGCGAACTCTGGCGAAAAGGGAATCGGGCATAATGCCAGTCACAGTGGTACCAGACATGCATAAAAGGCTAGTTGCTTGGCAGTTTTCTGCTTTGTGGAGCGCCCTGCACGCTCTAAATTGTGTACAACAGCTAGAGAAGATTTTCGTACACCTCCAGCTCGGACAGCTCCACAGATGAGCTCCCCAATTTCGTTGTTCCCCCATTTCGCACTTTATGACCCTAAGCGGTTTTGCGCCTTTAAAGATCTCAGTCAAATATGTTCTCATAGTTAATCGCGGCAAATCAAATCAAAATCTCCTGGTGGGTTTGCTATTGTTAAAAAGTTAATTTTTAGGGTCGCCAAAACTTTGTCAGGCTTGTTAAGTTCATCAGCTGAAGTTGTGGACTTTCCGTTCATTGACTTCTTTTAGTCCGATAGAGTTACTGGTAACAACGACGATTCACGTACGACTGAATCTATTCACTTCGTTTAGTCTACGATGAATTTTTTTCCGCTGGTATTTCCAAAGCTTGATCCAGGCGTTTCTTAGCTGTTGTCTGGTCACCATTTTTGTTTGTCTTGGACTGTTTTGACAAACACCACACTTCTATTGAGTCAAGGTGAATATCAGTGAGTCACTCTCATAAAACCAAATTGTATCACCTCTTGCTCCAGTCCACACCTGTTACTTGGATACGTTTTTGTATTCTGGCCAGCTGTCCCTTAGGCGTGCTTTGGAATTTGTCATCCACTAGCATTTGAGTTACAGCTTCTCAGAACTCCGGTTGTGTCCCGGCGCTTCGACTTTCTTCAATTCAACCTGAATGGATTTTCTCCTGGTCCAGGACTTAGCGAGCATCGTTGTCTTATTCTTTATGGTACTGCGCTCACCAGGTACGTTTTTGGCACTATCGGGAAGCTGACTTCAAAAATATGTCGAATGTATTGGACAATGAGCCAGCACTCACTGGAAAACATCAGGCAAAATTTAGGACAGATCTTTTTGTCCTCTGATTCTTCGGAGAAAAGTGGCATCACTGCTTTGACAAATAGAGAAATGGTAATCGTCCTACTTCTCTCACATTATTTTTGCATCGAATAGTACGAATCGCCCCCGAGATCGCCTGGCGATAGGAATTGTTGTAGTAGAGAGACTCGTTACTTTTTGTCGAAATGCACCCTATTTGCATGACTTAAACTTACAAAACCGAAGTCCTGCCAGTCTAGCCAGCGGAATCAGTACAGTATTGAAGTTCGACAGCGACAAAATGGCAGCTCCCGGCCATGGATACTCTTGCATATATCCTCACATATATGTGTATACATGTGGGTGGTAGGCAGTTCTCGCTTCCCAAGCCTCCTGAGGCCAAATGTGGTTCACCAGTGAAAGCCCTTGGTTTGGATTGCGGAACTTAGATTTCCAGGCATTAGACTAAATTATACTGTGTCCTAAGAAGCTTTCTATACAAAAAATATTATGAGGAGTCTTTTAGGGTTGCAAGGCTCAAGCCAATAAGGACTCCAAGTGGTTCGCAACTGATGCCCCAGCTATGTTTCCAAGCTTGCTGACCAACATTTTCGATCCGTCTTGCCTTATCTAGTTATTTATATTGGACAACGCCATGCGCGTTGGTCAATTTAGATCAACCGGGTGGTTTTCAAGAGTGAAATACGCACATGTTACAATCAATGATCCTTCCCAAACCGTTGAGCTCGGCCAGAATGTCTCAGACCTCTAGAGAGAAAACCAAACATTGCTGTGTTCTTTGGCTGGTTACTTCATTAAGAACGATTTCTTCGATGTAGATCAGGTGGCTGTTGATTTGTTTGCTGAGCTTTAATTTTTTTGCCGTAAGTCGTTGGGGCATTAATATTACTCAGATGATTATTTCCAAGCTCAGCGAGTAACTACCTCATCCATATCTAATTGACGCACCTGAGCTATCAGTGTTTCGACATATTTCCAGGACAATCAGTTACCAGAATAACCGTATTTCTATATTTGTGAAAGGAGGGGAGTTGAGAGAAATCTTTCATTTATTTGAACAGGTTAGATGTGGTTATCATTACGGAAAACAGTGCCGGGCACAAACCAATAGAGTTTGAACACCAGCTATGAGAAATAAGGGAAAGGTTCACTAAATTTCTTCTTCTATGCCTAGTGAAAAAGCAAATCTGATGGGACAGTCGTTAGGATGAGTAGAAGTCTGATCCGCTTAGGAGATGGATGAGTACAAGAAGCAGATTGTCGCAGCTAGCACCGGAAAAGTTTGTCCAACGAGGACCTTGAGGCTGGCTTGATCCTTCAACCACAGTGCTCCAAAAAACCAATCAAATGGAGTCAGCGTACCAAACAAGTTATAAAGCGCTCCATGCAACCTGTAGTACACATCTATAAATAATAACTGCTTAACCAGTAATGACTGGAGATTTCAACCGTTTGAGACCACTAGAAGCAAAGACTAATCAGAAGCCATTAACGCGACGTCGGCACGAGCAATATTTTAGTATGTGAAATATTGTAGCACTCTTATATCGCTTGCTTATCGCGTGCTTCCTTCCATCTAATGGCACATCGTCGCCATTCATGGGCGTTAGAAGTGGTTTGACATCAGAATTTGCATTCACAACAAGTGTCCATAACCAGCAGGCAATTTTGTTAGCTAACTTCCCTAAACAAATCATCCCTGGGGTTCACTGGACGGAAGCATACGAGGTTGTCATATGTCTCTTACACTTTTTTAATGCGGGCCACTAACCAGCTATATTCATACTCATCTTCAAGATGAACATTTCTGCACAAGCTGCAAATAGGCTGGAAAGGTGAATTAATCTGCTGCTAAGACACACACCAATCACTAGCTTCGTCATTCTGGTGCACTAAGAGGACCTGCTTCCTACTGGTTCAGTAAGAAACCTAAGGGATATCCAGCGATGTCCTGGTTGAAACTGACGCTAGGGTACAGTAAGTTTCCCCGTTGTTCATGGTCCGCCATTCATATAGTCTACAATGCGATGATCAACTAATCCGGTCTTATTTTGGTGCTTGTTTTGTTTTGTTTGTGTGCCTGACCATAGTCTAAAACTTGAAAGGTGCTCGCTGTCGTCGACATATGCCCAATCGTAAGTGAACTTTCCTTGGTTTTAGGTCCCTTAGACAGATGAGTGCCAGGCTAACGCAATCCGGTTCTCCAAAACGTGTAAAGACCACTACTAGTACCGGTGCCTTCTTGTCTCGTAAAAGCAAAAACACGGAACAGCTGGATAAGTGATGCGACAGAGTTGCTCGTGCCCCGATGGCCTCAATGGAGTCAAAACTGTATCCATGGTCATTCCCAACCGAACCATAGAATTTAATTTACATTGATTTCACCAGAGCGATTCTTGGGCAATATTTCCTTGTGCGCCATTCTTCGACTGCTACAGCCAGTTCATTATTTTCAAAAAGTTGGCATGCTGGAAAATTAGTATCTATGATGCCCTAAAGCCTACCTCAGCTGTTTTAGACAACTTCTGCAAGTCACTTGTTCAAGAGCACCCATCTAGTCCTACGTGTCTTTACCAGGTTAGCGATCCCAGAAGAGAATTAGTCGGCAACTTTAAAAAGGAACCGGAAAGATGAAGGCAAAATAATATTCCAAACTTCTGGGTACCATTCTACGGGAATATCATTCAACACTAACGGCATGTACGTGCCATTCTACCATATAAGTTAAAGGTTTATCGCCAGGACTAGTGCGAACGGCCCTCAATGGTTTGTGGCCAGGTAAGACGATAGATGAACCAGTTATATCGCTGACGAGGCGGTACATGTTGTGAGTTTAATCCAAACTGTAGGGCCATGCACTTAACTTTCATATGTGTATATGAGGCATGGATCTCGAAAACCAGCAAGCGGCTTAAAGGTTACATTATCTGTGAAATATGGACTAGAGTTATTCTAGTCATGCGGAGTGTCAATCCCCTGTCAAGTTCAAGAAGTAGAGATGGGTGGCTCTTTACACCTGCTGAAAACCGTTTGGACACCAATTCGCTGGTTACGGAAACAAGAGGTTGTGGCATTGAAAACTCTATCATTGTCAAAGCTAGAAATTCTGATTTTTCACGGCATCAAATCCGTTAGATAAGGCTAAGGGCAATAGTCCCACTCAATATAGGTTTGCGGTGGTGAAAACTACTCACAACCTCACGTAAACTTCAGCATTTCGATACAGCATTGTGTATCAGTTGTTTGCGCTTTTTTCTATATTTTTCAACCTCTGAAATGTAACAATGAGTAGAACTGAGCGGTTTGCACATCTGCGTACTTATACCACTTGTCATTTGAAATTGTGAAGCGTCTGAATTCCACTTACAGTTTAGGATCAGAAGCCGTTGTAAATTTGCTCGTCAATGAATTATTATCCGGCTTTTGAGCAGTGTCTTTTGGATAGCTACTGAACAAAACAATTCGGAAATGACAGATTCAGTACTCTGGTTGTAGGAATGGTTAAAATATAACCAAGTACTTCCCTCAGCAGATTATAAGTGCGATGTGTAAAGAAAAACGTAAGCATGGTTTAAGAGGCGCCAGCTTCCTATTTCTACACCATTTCACCAATAAAACCGACCATTTGATGGTAAAGCAAAAATCATCACTCATCTATTCATGTTATTTTATATCAGTAGACTGAAGGCGGTGTAATCATGAGACAAAGTTGCACTCAGAAATTATGCAATGCCTTCCAAGGTTACCTGGGAGCTCCATTTGTGGGTGATCGGCCACCATAGTGGAAGAAATGGGAGTGAAAATTTGGCGGAAATATCCAGCAGTGTGTAGAAAAACCTCTCATCTTTCGAACCATCTGATGATTAACTGCTAGATCTACTATCGTCTCACCCATCAAGTATTTGAGTCCAGTATTATGGTGCCACACTGTATCCAGTGACCCAGTTGAACCACCAAGTTCACAGTTACTCAGGTTTTCTGAAATGGTTCTCATTGCAGCAAAAAAGAAATTTGTCCTGTACGAACAAAAAAATTGCCCATTTCATCTGGACTAAGATGACAATTTGGGACTATATTTGTCTAATGTCGTCCGCGTCCAAGTAAGTGTCTGAGCAAAAAATCTGAAAGTTTGTGGAAACCTGCAGTGGTGTGTGCTCAGCTCCCCTTAACTGGTTGTCCGATTTAGAACTTTTGGAACAAGAGAGCATATAACTATATTGTGTAACTCCACCTTTGGTTCCCTAATCCAGCATTATACGCTCTTGTATCTGCCATTATTAAACTGATTCTTCGTTGGATCCAGTGGGGCTTTTTTGTTTACGAAGACAAGAGGTGCATCGTCTTCGGTGGTTAGTTGCAAAATGCCGTAGTTCCGTTGAAAAACTAATGATACTCATGTTTTTTGTGCTTAGTGCTTCGTTGCTTTATATGGGGTGATGCTTTTCTATTTTCCTTCCTAACTCAAAACTTTACTACATAACATGAAATCGAGCAGACTCCTGTCTCCAGTATAACCGCATCAACCGATGATTGTATGTTGGAAAACGAATGCTAATACTACTCGTTTCCACGACCACACGAACGTCGGGCGTTCAAGTGAACTGTTCTGATAGTAGCTTATGCGGCAATTTCATACCGTATTCATCTGAAATACATTTGTTCAATATTCCCATCTGTGAGGACAATACATTAAACACAGCATATCCGTTTTACTACTGATATGCTTCAAGTAGAAGCGATATATTTTAAACCAAAAATGTTATATTAAAATGAAGCCCGGAAGATCCCTGACAGAAACACTGAGATTGAGAAAATTGGCAGAAATTACTGCTGATTTATCTGTTTACAAATCAAGAACAACATGAAGTGACTTATAATGTACGAACATGTTACGCCCAATTTGTTATAATGGTCAAACTCACGGGGAGCTTGTTACCTGACGTTGAATTGATAAGACTGTATGACCTACTTGCATTTTCTAACGGTTAAAATTTCGTCTTGTCTTTAATTAGTTATCCATTCTAAAGTGGTGAATAGCAGCCGACTTCGAAGGCACTTTCCCCCCGAAAATTCCTTTCCTCCAGATACTTTTTGAGGTTCCCTTCTACTCAACCAGAGAGGCAACTAGAGACGGCTGTGTAAATGGAACCTAGTCACTGGTAATGCTCAGACTCTGAAGCCAGGTGTCTCTGTTCCTAGAATGTATGAAAGCGCTGCGCTGTAAAGACAAATATATTATGAATTATGAACACATGCAATGTGTCGGTTTATACCTCCAACGCATATCCCGAGCAGATAGAGATACACCGTTTGGGTGACCATACCGGCCACACATGCTAAAACAGACCATGCAGCTGTTTTCTACTTTAAAAAAGACCGTGCATACATTACACAGTATGTACATTACATATGCGGCGCTCTGTCTAAGACTACATCTTGTCACTCAAGTACCGCCGGAATATACTGTATCGTACCTTCAGACTGCGGCGTTAGCCAAGGATCTACGGGACAGAATCCTACCTATTCTTCATAAAGTGCAGTGGTGACAGTGAAAGCATTACAAAATGTCAGGACTCCATTTCTAATTGCACATTAAAAAAACGCTCAGCCCTGAAGCACTGTATGTTCTTTCTAGTTGCGCTTTGTGACTGTAACCTCTGATAACACTAATATAACAGACTAAAACTAACTTATGGCCATCCGCGTTGATGATAATGAACGGCATTCTCACTGATCCTCCCTTCAAAGACACAAAAGGACAGACATGCTGAAAATATAGCTAGCTCTACTATTCAATAAGTCCATATGTTTCAGCTTTCAGATTTGTTATGTTACATCGAACGATTCTTGTCCGTAAAATTCGGCCGCGGCATTTTCTTACGTGACCGGTCGTAGAGCTCGCTTGGCCATCCGCCCATCGTTCAGAGTTGGGGTTTGAACTCGTATGTTCGGCGCATTTCAGCAGTTAGTTGTACCAGTTGTCTAGTTTAGTTGCATTTATGAGGGTTGGTACTCAAGTGAATAGTTCAAAAGCGTGCAGCTGGCTGCACGATGAAGAACCTGCTCGACAAAACCGTGCTTTAAACGCGCATTGTGTGCTGTCTGTCCTTCCGAAGGAAACGCGCGTACTTTTTAGGGCGTTGCATGTACATTTTACCCAGAAGGTCAAGAAGATGCAGTATGGTAGATAATTCCTTCAACCGTGGAAGGCAGTGAACATGACCATCTAACTCATCTTCTGCACAGTGAAGCGGCTCCTTTTTCAAAGAGATCCGATGAAATTCCAATTGTTCGAACCCTATGAAATCACATACGGAAAAAAACGGAATCAAGTGTGCATAAACTCGTTGTCTGCCAGTTAGGCCTTTCCCAAAATATGACACATAGGGTCTAAAAGTGCATCACTTCAAAAGTTAACTGAAGTCAGGATTTCATCTGCATCACACCTAACACTGTTTTATTTCTCTTAACTGAATTCCAGCATGTAACGTAAGCCTGGCTTCTGAAAATGACAAAACGCAACAGCATATGTGGCGCCATATTTCTGTATGCTTTGCTGAAGTCTGCCATTAATGTCACCCAAGGAAACTTCATCAACTTAGCGAGACTGACTGCCTCCAGGGTCTTTGTTTACATTCGCCTTTTCAGCCTGGCTTATACACATCTTCAAGGTTTAGCACTCCTTCAGTGAGAAGGCACCTGTTTGCATTTCACAGTTAAGTTTACATAACTGAAGTTCTCCCAATCGGAATTCCAGTTTATCCGTGTTGTGTTTTTCAGGCTGTTCAGAGACTTGTCAAGAAGTCCAAGCCATAGAGGTGTGCAAGTTAGATTTCCGTTGCGCTGATGAAGATCCTTGCTAGCAGTAAACCAAACCAGAAGTGTTTCATTGGAAATGAACTGAATAAAACTTGAAGTTGCGTGTGAGCACAATTTTGAGAAGAAAGAATTTTAACTCCAACGGTAAAATCAACGGTTTAACTGACTTCAACCAGCAATCAACTTTCCCGGTCCCGATAACTCAGGTCATTTTGTCATGGGCAACGCTCTATCGATGCAACTGTAATGGATGTTTAAAACAAAACTTACTATGTCCTTGGGCGCGAATTTTGCTGTGTACCTCAAGTTTACCTTTTATATTCAACGTAGCAGTCTACCGATAAATAGATGACGGATAGCTTTATTGAAAGTTTGGAAAAATAACTGGTACACACATCTCTTGGTGGCGCGACCTGGTGTCGGTGGGTCTTTCAATGCGTCTTGGTAACAGACAAGGACATCAACACAGTGCCATTTCTTTGCCTCTTGATATAGGCCGTACGTAGATTCCTGGATCCAGTTATGGCATTATCAGCCTTGAAGTGAACTTATCCAGTCATTCGGACGGCTGATTGTAATGGTCGGTCAACCTATAGCTTACTCGGACAGATCAACAAACCGACCACTAGAGTTATGTATCAGAGCAACAGAAAAATGATTTCATGCTAACTGTTGCGTTGACCGCCTATAGGATTCTGTAGAGGACGAGCTGAGTAATATTGCGAACGCTCTAAGGGCAGCATAAGGAAAAACATCATTGCCAGACGCAGTTGACAGGTGGTAGGGATGCTTAAAAGAAATGTATCTGCACCCAGCTTTCCTCCAGAAGGCCTATTTCTAGCGGCTCTCTCACCTGAGTAACAAATCTTGTTGTAGCAAATCTCCCCGGCGGCCGGGTTTTGATTCTGGCTCAGTCCAAAGTATATAGTTAATGAAACTCCACAGGGCAAACTCGTTATTGATAGTGTACTCGCTCATTTGCTTTTGACGTTATTTAAATAACCATGCGTTACCCGAAACTTGTTCCGGAATACTATCCAGTGTGTCTCACACTGGTGGCACAAAGAATTGCTTAAGTGATTTGTCACCTACCCAATGGAAACAAACCATCACACGGATGTTAAAATCTGGAAACATATGAACAAACTTCAAGTACTCCAATGAACGTTGGTTGAGCAGCGTATATAAGCTATCGAAGGTTGTTTGTCTTTAGATTACGTTGTTCTTTTTTTGTACGAACCCAAAACACTGAACCGATACACCTGGTCTGACCCAGAAAATCAGCTACTTTGACCTGGTTGCCAGCACAACCACATAGTCAGTCCTGCACTAGTTCGCTGTCTATCTTCCTACCGTTTGCATTCGTACTGGCCACATGAATCCTTTCCAAAACAATTTGTTTGCTTTGCGTTCTATGAATCATAACTGATGCTTGCCCAGAAAAGTAGGGCAACACACACTTCGCGCCAACATCAGCTGCATGTACGTACCATTTCACTGCAGTCATCTCACAATAAAGTACTTTGATATAAGATTTCGCTTCCAAAGAAGTACTTATTTTGAGCGGCAGAGCACGCAATTTCCGTTTTTGTAAGCAGATTTGTCTTGAAAGCAATGGTATCCCGAAGTCGGTTACAGTTTTAGACTGAACCCCTAGTCGAGGGTTAAAATTACTTCCTAAAAAGTATCAAAGGCTGTCATGACACTGGAAAGGGAAGGGGTAAAAATACTTCCCGCATAATATCTCCACTTGTAATCAACCGTCGACCCCCAACGAAATTTTCATCGCCTTGATATGCTTGTGGCTAGCTAACGCTTACTGACCCGTGAATACAGATGTAAATTTATTCACATCCGTTGTCATCCTAGCCATTGTCTTAGACAGCACCCATGGTGTGCCAAAGATGACGAGAAATTAAGTGAGATTATTAGTGGCGTAATGTTAAACACTACAATGGAGCGCATCGAGGTGGTTTTAAAGTTTATTCCAATAAGTATTAGATGCCACCGCCACCAGAAAAAAAGAGCAGAAGCGACAACTTAGTGTGAATTGCTGACTTAAATATTTATCGCTTTCTATTGCCACTAGACAAAACAGGAGATGAATCGTGTGTCTCTTGTGCTGTAGACGAGGATGTCATTAAACCCACGGAGATGACAACCTGGTTGATACGCTACATCCGTTACTCTTTCTTGTATAGCTTGCCACGGACAGTCATATTGGGCTCTTCGTGAGGAGAAACGTAGCTTAAAATTAAGGACGTCGAGCCCGGGGAGCGGAAGTAAACCGAGCCAATGACACCGAAGCAACTACCGTATTGATCACTACATCCTAACTGCCCCCAAACACGCAACTACATGTTTCTACCTGATGAACTTTTTCTGAATTGAATTAAATCGGAGAAGGCATACTTCTGATTGGCAAGCACTGACAGATATTTCGGCCGTTATCATAGAAGTGGCTGAGTTTTCCCATAGACTTCTTTTTAAGTGGCAGCACTCTCACTTTAATTCTGAGAGATCAACAATGCTAGGTGCTTCAATTGTCATACTGAGTAGCAAAAATATGGACAGGTTATTCATGTCTCGCCAGCATCAAAAGATGAAATCGCATAATCTTTGATACAGAAAATAAGCAAGGATATCCGTGATACTTTACTACAAAGCGTCTAGATGACCCATTTTGGTGATAAAAAACGGTTTTACTTATTGTTTTCTTCACCTTCCCGCTCTTAGAATGACTGTTTAGGCTCATCAAGAATCTCATTTGAGTCACTTGGGCGGCTCCTCGTGTACGTTTTCATAGAATGAAATTGGAACGTGACAACAAAACTGATGTTCAACACATGACTAACAGATACTCTGCATATTAAAGTGGGGAATCAAAAAATAGGGGCCTTAAAATTCACGAACGCTTTAACATCTTACCTTTGATTCCTTTAAAATTCCACACTCTCAACCTCAACCAAGTAACTTACAGTAGTTCATGTATGAGTCACTTTAAAACTCGAAACACAAGCCAATGAGGATTATTGAGTTCGCCAGCTCTTCTTCTGTTCAATACAGATTGCAATTAACCTAGGTAACCCGAGTCTGCGCACTCAAAAAACGTGTCCTCGCACTTCAGTGGTCTGCTCATGTGACCACTGGCCACTCAGGCCCATCGATCACGACGCAAACAGTTTTCACACTTTTATTTGCAGTTTTAGCCTTTTACTTCTATGGACTGCTCGTCTGTAGTTTTGTAATCCCTCGATCTGTATTAACCAGAAGAAGGGACGACCAAAACGTTAGTGTTCGTCAACTTGTATTCTTTATCCTGAGCTTTTTTCTCAGACTGGGAGGCTATGAAATAACCGGACCACGAACTCGGTTAAATTAACGTTATTTAGTTTAGGTGACTGTCCCTTCTTAAAACTCGACCAAGCTTGTAACCTAATCACTTGGCTTCATAGAAATATTATCCAAAAAACGAAAGTGTCCAGTAATAACTCAAAAGTCTCGCAACACAATATCTTCTTAATAGATACCAAGTATTCTCCGGTTGATCGAAGCACACGATTAGTCCTCTGTCGCTCACCCAGAACGCATTCACATTTAGAAACTGATTCTGATTGTATTTTCAGGTCATTCCAAGTTGTACCGTTTTTACTGTTCGACCTAATGTTGAGCCAAACTTTTCTGGTTTGCATGCGATTTGGGGGAAATGAATAAATTATTTACTGTAACATTACAGACCATATTGAAACGAGAAGAAGAGAGTGAATATAAAGGTCAGGAGGCCAGCTAATTTTCGGTCAAGATCGGAGCCAGATTAATCACATAAACTCTGAATAGCACTGTATTTACCGGAATAACAAAGAAGTCATGTCGGCTGGCTGGTCAGTATCACGATCGAACAAATCCATCAGGATGCTGTCTTTGTACACTAAACAACCTAGCCGGTTGGACCGAATTTCTCAAACTCGATGGCAATCGGCTTCGCACAGAGGGGTCTCACTCAACAGTCTTTAGTGCTTTGACCTAAATGTCTAGCTTGGCACATTTTTTAAGTGCTCTTAGGCGTCTGTTGCTTAGGCTTCCAAGGAAACAGTCAAATTCCAGTAAACATTTGTTACGGGGATAGCAGAAACTCGTGCACCAACTTCTTTAAAACTGTTTCCAGCTTTACGGATGATAAAACACAACGTGAGCAATTGTCTTATCAGCTAGCCATCTTGCAGCAGTATACGTTTTTTATCGTTACCTACTTGCTGGACACAAATGATACGACTGATAAAATTCTTGGCTGCAAGCGCATGGCTGAAGTTCACTTTGTCTATTAACTGACGAGTTTTATTATATCACCCTTCATGACAATGGAAATTCCACTGAGGTGAAATTTAATGAATGCGTGTGAGCATAGTCAAAATAGGATTGTGGTCCTCCCAAAAATTTTGAACGCCACTTGACTATATGTCGTTAAGTATTTGTTTCTTCGGTGTATGTGTGCACGAGTTCGGAAATCCTATTCAGCCCAAGTCCATCTGTTCTACTTATGAGAATACGATGCAAGGACGTTGATAGTTCGGTGTATGAAGGCTAACGGCATCAGCCGTGTTTAGGAATTTCCTAATGACAACATTTGGACGATTACGATAAGACCATTGCCAAGCAGTTGTGAAAATGACGAAAACCGAAACGTTCCAGTGACTAATGCTTCCTTTGATAGACTTGGATGTTATTTAGTTCAGTTCCTAATAATTCGTATCATGAGCACGATTAAAAACGTGCACAACTGCTAACAGGCTTTCTTTCTGTTGACAGTGTTACGAAATATGGGTAGCTCGTGAGCGTAGTCTTCACTCCATATTGGTGGCAGGTTCACATAGTAGCGTGCCTGGGGAAAGCAGGTACCCAATTTAAGCCTCAGGACCTTGGAAAAAGCTTCGAGCTTCGAAAATTAAAGATGTTATCTGGAACCAGCGGCAAGAAACCGACTCGTACATTTTACGTTTAATAAAACCAGTGTGACGTATGTGAACTCAGCTTGACGCTTAGTTCCATGCAGGAGTTTCCCAAAATTTGTAAACTAAAGGCCTATAAAAGCCTTTCGCCTATCATTTTACTTCCAGTTTATCAAGGTGTCGACGTCTGCCATTTGAATTGTACAAGCTGTTCTCGACTCACATGTATCGATCGATCTGCTGTCTGTTCCATACTAGCTCCCACTAACTAACCAAAACTAGAGCATAATCGCTAACATGTGACGAACAGTTGAGAACAGAGTCGGGAGGGTCTGCAGCTGTTTCCCCCGATAAGCAAGCAGGCTGAACTCGGAGGGCTCACAGCTGTAGACAACTTGTGCGTGCATGAATGTGTTCACTTATGCAGCAACAGAACCAACACGATGTTACACTGCTGATTTGCATATAACTGCGACATACACAAGCATACCAGTGTTGTGAGTAAGGTGGCAGCGATACTGTGTTGCTGTTTGAAGCCATTCTACTGACGAAAGCAGGCACGCTTCGCACAAACAACTTCGAAGGTAACTAATACTTCCAGCCCAGTCCACGACAGATACCACTTCAGCAGTCAGTAGTAATGTCACAAATCACTGCTTTTCTTGGCCCATCATCATCCATGTCCGAAGAAATGATAAACGAGGCGGTTGAAGTTGCAGCGGAAGCTATAGACCGGTTTGGAGGTGAATACAAGGATATTGCAGCATATGTGAAAAAGATATTTGACAAAAAATACGAACAGTCTTGGCAATGCATTTGTGGGAAGGATTTTGGAAGGTGAGTTACTTATGCAACGGATATGTTAGGTTTCATGCAAGTTGTTGAGGTATTTTAACTAATCTCCATTTTTCTCTTTGATTTCTCTGTTTTAGCTTTATTACACATGAGGAAAATTGTTTCGCAGATTTCCGCATTGGAGAGATTGCATTTCTTTTGTTCAAAACAACCATGTAGTTCTTACTACTTGGTATTTGATTGCGAATAAAATTTTCTAAAAGTCCCATGTTGCTTAATTATTCCTATTCGGGGGATTAGTTTTCTTTGGTCGACAGATAGCTCTTCAAACGGTGCAATCATAAGTTGTAGAGACCTGGGGCCAATCAAACCGAAAAAAGTATGGTCTTTCTGTGAGCAGGTCACTGCTTTAAAATCCCAGAGGTGACTGTTTGAGCAGGATCCCTGCGGAAAAGGGAAACAGGCTGCCAAAAGGGTCACAGTGCTTTCAACTGTAAGTGAAAAAGTGAACTGTGTTCCAAATACCTCCAATTTTGTTGAGGTTTGTCAAACGCGGTTTTCGACGAATCCTTTTACTCATTCGTCTTTACTTAAGAGCTCTACGTTATTGAGGCTCTTGTTTGTAAGTTATTTACTTACTCGTTTGAACGTACCTCAGTACCACTGAAATTAGGGGAGGTTAGGCGAGACGTTTAGGCTTAAATAGTTAAATTCACTGTTGCTGAGACAGTCCCTCTCCTGGTGCAATACTTCTGGCTTGATCAGAACAAAACAGAGAAGCCTTGGACTCGTGTTCCGGTTTGCATGAAGCCCATGATCAATGCATAATCTTGACCGTGCCGGAAATCCCGGAAATCTGGTATACCAGGCAAGCCTGTTGCTGTTGCCTAAGGTCACTCTGGACTCATCTGAACGGATGAATGTGTCCACAATGAAGCGATGCGATAGGTGACTCATGGACGACCAATTCATTTCACTGGCTATCAACCGATGTTGTGCTGCCACGTAACGTGTCACCACTGGAATACTTACCGTTTTCTTCACAATCTGGTGCCAGGTGAATTAGGCCGAATTTTCTCAATTCAGCTCTCCCTCTCTCTGTATCCTTCCCAGTATATGGACTAAACCAAATCCACTTTGACATTTTCTGACTCAAAACGCCTGTTTCAGCAACAGAATAAAAGAATAATTCATTCTTGTTTTGTTACGATGAGCTAAGGTTAACTTTTGCCTGAATCATTTAATCTGGAATGTACTCCTAGACTTCCTCCTCGATGGAGAGATGAAAGTATGCATGAGAAGTGTTCAGTCTGTGAGTTTGAACGAAAGGCATTCCAGGTGAAAACTTAAATGCGCTGTTGGTTGCATCAGCTCCGTATTTACTAAGCCTGTTGAGTAAAAATTTGTTTTGTTATAACGTCTGCGTCCCGATTTTTTCACCTTTTCTATTCTGCCGCTTATGATACGATCATTTTGCAGCGCTTAGTAGGTACCTATACTTTGCGTGATTTCAAACACGAACACTTGCGAAAGAATGCAGACCTCACCGCACCTAAGATTTTTAATCCACCTTTATTCTTGTCAGTATTATTTCCTACTACTATTTCCTCCGCCCAGTACAACTCGGAACTCACCTTCATATTTTTGGCACCAACTATTCTGCTCGCACCGCAAGATTTTTACTGAATATTGCATGTGGTCACGCGTTTTATTCTTACCTTTGCAAGTTTTCCTCTCGAGCTTGACAAGGCAGGAGGAGACCAGTTTCTTACAAGTGTTCATGTCTTCCGGATTGAACATTTCCTAGTATACCGTCAGTAGTAGTTTGAGGTTTGCATTTTGATTTCGGCTATCCATTGCTTATCAATTTGTGGGGAAGAGTAACGTGTATCCGTTAGTTAACAGTTTTTGAGCAATTGGAAAACCACATGCCGTTTTGTATCCTTCTACGGAACCGGATTTGGTGTTGCGGTCAGTCTGGCTATGAGGAAATTGACCGAATGAATTATGGTCAACCCGTTAATACGCAGGGACCAGTTCCGGACAAGCAGCTGTAGCATTTGAAATGAATCAGCAATAAAATTAATCAGTAGGCATCCGTATGTAATTCTCACCTGTCATTGCGTTCAGGTTTTGGTCTGACTGTCTTTGAGGCCGTTTAGATTCAATTGAGCTACCTTTAATGTGTTAACTTTTGAGAGATCTGGGAGTGCACTTGGATTTTCGGGAAAGTAAATTTTAAAAACAGTTGCAAAACTGCTACTCTTAAGTGATACAACTAGAAATTTATTATAGCTTTGCATAGGACTTTCATATATTTACTGAAACTCACTACCGCAGGCACATAAACACAGTGGCACGCAGTGCAGAACCAGTATCTATGGAGATAATACGCCCTGGTATGGTTCAACATAAAAGGTTATTATTTTTCGCGTGGAAAAAAACCTTCAAAGTACCGCACCTACACCTTCACGCTACTAGAAAGTGATAGATGATAAATGCCAGTTGACTTTCCAAATTAATATGACACATAACAGCTCCAACTTGTCTCACACTCAAAGTGTACCTTCCAATTACTATGTATGTTCAAAAGCTAACCCCACATTTTCTATGATGTACGTTCTCTACGTTGATTTTCTACCTCAGAATCATAGGAACTGAAGACGATTTTTGTGTGGGATCTTCAATAATAAGGCAAATTTGACAGCCCACGTCAAAACTCATAGGCCTCATTTGAACGTTCACTGAGTAATGAGTACGATAAACCTCGCCCGATATTCCTAGGCATTACGACGATAGTGATCTCATGAAGCTTGCTTCCCAAATGGACCGGTTGGAACTATGTTTTTCTTGGCTGCGTCCTCTTTTGGAAGTCACAAACGTTGATATAAACACTGGCAGTAAATTTTCCTCATACACTGCGTGGGCAGCAGGGGAAAACGCTTCATTAGTAAATGAAAAATGAAGACTAGGATTTCATGTTATTGCTTGTGACACTGAGTGCATGAGATGGTTGTAGAGTTTGACCCTTGTAGAAATGATAATAGCCTCAGGCAACAAACGAAATACCCAGCCAGAATGCGCTTGGCAAATGTATTTGGTTACCTGATTTTGATATCGATGACCGACAGTTTCTTCCTTTCTGGTTCTACCGAATTATCCATGTATCATCCATGTATCACTGTCGTCCTAATCACTTTTCGATAAAGGGACAATTTGAAACCCATCAAACGTTTTCTACACCTCACAGTTTGTAGTTTCGACAACTAGAGGGACGATCATGTCACCAATTACTTTTCCTGTAATTGGTTTATTTATGTCTGTACTGGTCCCTTTAAGAAAGCCGCTATACACGAAATGATCCAATATAGTACTGTTCAAGACGGCTTTCTGGGGCTACTAAGGCCATTGAGTGCATCTAGTAAGGTTCTTCACAGTTCATTTTTCTGGCCAGTTTTAAGCCGCCTACGTCAAGTAGAATAATCCGGTGAGCAAATTAATCGAGATGCGCCTTTTTTGCATCATTTTGTGTGTAAAAGTGACCCTGATCACATGGTTAGCTCATTTCCCTAACAAAAATTATTACTCGTGGCAAGACTGTACAAAAAATGCATAAAGGAAAATTGATGAAAGAGTAAAATAAGGTTATTGATAGAGCAATTGGAAAACAGAAATTTCCATTTTGACCTCAAAAATTCAAGCGTGAGAGTAGTTTGCACTGAAACTCCCATAACTGAAGGCTGAACCAAAACTAGAATCAGATTCAAATCTGAAGATGTGAATTAGAGAGGGAACGTTGGAATTAAATTGTCAAGTGTTGTCCATAGGTCACTTCCAGCAATTGGATGATTCTCATGTTAAGTGATTCTGTTGTGAGAGCCTCGGCCTAATTTAAACCTTTCCATTCTCTCAAGGACGGCAGTTAGCCTCTGCGTCACTGATAATCAAGAGAGATGGGTCAACTTCTACCTACTCCGGGTCGTAGATATCCTAAGCTAGGGTAGGTGCAAAAATTATTTGACAGCCTGAGTTACGATTCAGGTCCATCCTCGAAACCACCTAATATGTAGTAAGTCTAACTCGTCAGTGCAAACAAATTGGGAACCGAGACTTTCCGTGCTCTTCTTAGAAGCAGAGCTGGGTACCAATGGGGTGGTACCCTTATGATTTGGGAGCATTGTCCTTTCTCCAGTTTTGTTTTAAGAAAAACTCCGTGGGAGGAGTGAAACTTTTTCGTGTAAGTTAAAGCAAATAACTCAATCTTAAGATAAACATTTGTTTGAACATGATAAATGTGTTAATTAGAGGCTCAAATGAATCTCGGTTGAATCTTCCCTTCGTAGTATTCCTTAAGTGAATGCACTGCATAGAGTCAGCCTCATTCTCATTTGGAACAGTACTCAAGAGATCGGACCAAACTAGTTCAAGCTAATAGGCCTTTATGATTAAGACTTTCGATTTGAGTAGAAATCCACGACTTTGCCACTCAAAATGTTGAATTTTTAGTCGCTTTTCTCAGAAAAACCTCACTTTAGGTTCACCTTGTTTGACCAACCAAGTATACATCACGATTCATTCATGTAAATAGGAAGTTGAATCCAGGAATACATGGTTTTTATGAAGGAGTAGTAACTTTGTTGGGGAATTCACAATCCGAAGATACTTTCTGACCAAAATGTTAACAACCTTTCCATAACTAAATTGGGGAGGTGAATGTCTTGACTACCAAGGTACTGTCAATAAGAGGAGCTCGGATGACATTAGTAGGTTTAGGTGTGTTATGGGAACATAATGGTTTCCCAACTGTAATGTTGCAGCCAAGTTACTGTCATACATGTTGCTTTATGTGTAACCATGCACACACTAGACATGGTTTCGATAATTTACAGTAATGGGTTGGACTTGTCAGTGGACATGACTGTTTTTCCATCTCTCCTCTGACCATTCATGATATAAAAGTGATTGTTTTCTAAAGTACCTAGTGATCAACTATATTGGATTTGTCAGGCCTGTTTCATTTGTTTTCGTGCTTCAGTAAATTGTCACTCATCTCATCGCCTACGGGTTTCCGTTTTGTAAGTGTTCAAGTGAATGCGGTTCCGTCAATCCAAGTGAATGTATGGTAGCAAATTCTTTTGCAACGATAAGCATATCAGCATGATTTTGGCATACCGTACCGGTATGTTCTATCGCATTTGCTTCCACCAACAATTTTTATGCTTTAACCAGCAGCATTTCGTTACTCAGCAGGCTGACAAAAATACGGCAAACAACGCCAAAACTAATGCAAGGCAAGGGAAAAGTGTGAATTTTGCCTGATGCTGTGGGTGACGAACACACTAAGAAGATCGATTCTGGTTTGACCATCCAGGTGAAATCAGTCCCGAGACTCTTCGGTATAGTTCATAATGAGAAAGCAATGGTTATTTGGAAGAGGACGGAGAGCTACCGAACAGATATGACCGTAGTCAAACTCTAGTGGAGCTGGTGAGAGAAATCATAAGTGATTCATGGTAATTTAAAAGCTATGCATTCAATGTGCTATATACGGTGACAAAATTGTCGTTTTGTTGCATGAAAGCTTGCTACAAGTTGCACACAAAAGAAAGGTGTATACTACTGACTGAAAATCAGTGTCTGTATTTCTATAGCTATTAATAGAGAAGTGCTCGTTGTGAAGATGCATGCTGGACCTCTTTTATTTTTTTACATATGTACTATTTATCTAGGCTTCTCACACGCAGAAACATCGTCCCTCAGGAATATCAGTGGGGCTCATCTGTAAGATTTGTTACCCATTGTTCTTCGGCTACGTTTATCGGTAGTTCCTGATACTGCTTTCCGAGCCCACAGCAGAGTTGATGAGTTTGGAAAGAAAGTGTCTTTTGGGAATCACAGCCATTCTGCAAATATGGCGCATCAACATGCTTTGTGTGGCCAAATAAACTAAGATGGATAAAAGATGACCGCATCAGTGTGAGACCTGTATAACGAGAGTTATGATAGGGGATCATTTTCGGAGGCCCACAGGCTATGAAAGACACTAAGTATTTTTAACACGCTTTTTTACTTCTTCCGGAAATAAAGTAAATATCAAAATGCTGATGAAATTGTTATGCAATCGAGGGTTGATATAGGCCATTCCACACTGTTCTTCTGTCGACGTTCTCTTTTGTGCTCATAAAAAGAGTACGTGGAATTCTGTAAACAGGTAGACACCAACCGTAGAGTGAATAGATTTGGTAGATTTTAATCAAGATTTCGTCTTGTTGGTGAGGGTATTCTATACTGAAAAGCCAAGAAGCTCTGTAAAGCTTTTTTACCCTTATTGGGAATCATCAGTAGTGCTTATCTCACGAACCCCAGTGAGTTTTGAACCCACGATCTCATGGCTGCTAGATTGAAGTGCAGTGTGATTAGCTTTCAATTCGACAAGATGCAGCGCTACTCATCCTTAAGTCCAAGAATTTGATTGACTTGTGAACAATTGGGCCATTTTGTGTGCAAAATATAAGTATGCCCATTTTGCCTCGTTATTGAGCAGAATTTGGATTCTGAACTGTCCGCTTAGCTGACTAGCACGAAATCTTAACAGTGGAGTCAGGGGTTCCTGGCAGTCCGGAACAAAATCCAGTTCGTATCCCTAGATTTATGTAACGAGGTCATGGTGAGCATAGCTAAATATCAACACGTGAATCACTTCAATGACACTGGTACCAAGGTGATAGAAGCTTCTTAATGAGTGAAGGACATCTGCTTGTCACATAGAAATGAAAGTGCTTTATCCCAAATGAGAGCACAAATAATTCTGCCTGAACTATTTTTTGGACTTTATTCGGAGTCCTTCTGAGCGTTACACAATTTCCGTTTGAATTGTCATCCGCCGAAAGGTCTGACATTTGCTTTGAAATTTAATATGAATGAAAATATGGATGAACTGAATAATCACACATTATATGGATTGCACACATTCTGTTCTTGCGGTTTCCAGGCTATGATAATTTTGTGGAATATAGTTGCGAACTGATGGGAGCAGGCCGCTCAGTACAGCTTGGTTTCTTTCGAACCATCAAAAAGCTAACCAGCAGTCTGAAGCGCGAAGAAACATGAAAATTGCGGTGAGAACGAACTGCAAGTAGCAAAAATCCAACCAGGACGCATACCAGTCCGCGAGTTCCACGGTAAAAGAAAAACCTGCCTTAAGAACCCTGTTCAACTGGAAACAGTCGCTCTGGATAATGTTTGAGAGTGGGCTGAGTACACGGTTTATGTGAAGGCTTTTTTTACTGCAACCATATGTCATCATTAAATTTAGCAATATATTTGCAGGACGGTAGCTGACAGAGTCATTAACCAATAATACGAAATGAGACGTACCCTTACAACAAATTACTCACGGAAAAGATAGCACAATTCAACGATGAAAAGCCGGTGATTAATGTAGTTTTCAAGGTCGAGAATGATTACTGAAAACTGTTCATTTATACCTCTGGTTCCTTTTGTACTCCCCGGTCGATCGTACCACGAGTGCGCATGTTCATCGACGAAATCATGTTTTACTTCTGTCTCCTCACTCTGGGATCGGGTGATTGCAGTCCAGATCATTCTAAGATGGTTTATTGTAGAATCTTTATCAGGTGAAATATTTCAATACTGCACCACGTAAACATTAGTTTTGGGCAAACCTGTAAGCAATGACTCTCTCTGTAGGATATAAGCTAAGGCGGTAAATGACTAAAGCAATTCATATCGTTGAATTATTGTGTATGCGTGGCTGAACCCTACAATGAGAAGTTTTGCGTAAGAGCACAGACTCCTTCTTTTGATACCATTAACACTGACAAAAGTCCAGACTGTTTGGTGGTGATGTACTTTCAAGGCATAGTTCCCATGAAATCAGTGGACATTCGGAAGTAAGAAGCCCTGGCAGGTAGTCAACGCTAATTTGCCGAATTTCAGAACGTACACATTAGGGATAAACGTTCACATCACTGTTGTTTGAACAGTCGTCCTCCTGTCCTGGAGCAGTTTTTCTGGTAAGTTCACACCAGAAGCACTGGACTCGAGTTTTGCGTTTATTAGAGCTCATCAGCAGTGCATGTACTTGACGGTGTCGAGGTCTGAACTCCGGGTCGGCGACATACGAGTCAATCGTGTTACCACTGCTGCATCAGCGCATACTGGGCAAATCTGAATTTTCACGTCTGAACAGGTGAACGTGTTCACGCTTGAGCGATGTGGCTGATGTACCCGGTGGCTCGAACGACGACCCAATAACTATTCTGGTTGTGTCGATCGATTGATCCGCCTGTCAGGAATATACACTATGTTATGATTTGTCATCCCAGGATTTTTGCATAAAATTTTGTTCAATACGAACTGTTTGCGCCAAAAACTATCACGTCGATTTCATATGCATAGAGCAGATTAGTCTGGCTTCCTTTAACCTCTGGAAACTGAACAAAAAGCAGTAAAAAGTTCAGCAGAATGTGAAGCAGTCCTTTGGATAGCCCATCCATGTGACTTTCAGAACTCATTGTTTACCTGTTATTTTGTACCCACTGTGCCACTGGACATGTAATAAGTTTCCCGACTTCAAAAGTGTAGTCAGACAGCGACAGTCAGCTTAAGCTCTCAGACCTCTTATTTTTGGCCAGATAAAGTGTGGATTTCGGATGATATACTCATTATAAAAAAACTAGGTTAAACTTGAATAAAATTGCACTAAATCGGATCGCCCTCTTATGAACACCTATGACGGTATGCTAGCTGGAATATACCCGAACAAGCAGTTGGTCCAGTGATGAAATTGCATTGCGTTATCGTTCATTCTGCATGACAGATCTCTAGCCGCAAAGATACTTTCGAACAACATCAATGAAAGCAGGTTGCCATGTTTAAATAAAGGTGTTCTGGCATAGAATGAATGGAAAGGAATTGGGTATTCTCAGTGCCTTGAAGTTGAAACAAATTCTGAGAACATCTGTTTGAATAATGGCCCCTAAAGTTAGATCTTTGTGGCTTATCATCAGCTGGAGGATTCTGGCTTCTCGCACAAAAGTTTTCCATCGTCTAGCTGGGGATACCATTGGGCACCAATACTAGACACCAATGTAGACACATTAGAAAACGCACCATAAGCACATAAATACGGTAAACTATGAAGGATATGTTATGCGTATACGGAATGCGCAAACAATTTACAGGCTTTGGTGGAATTCAAAGAACAGACATTCCCACTTAATGAATGCACATGGTGACACCCCTTGATCGCCGTCGGTTCTTACTGTCAAACACTGGGTTAGAAAGTTATGAAAATTTGACTTCAGGGTGGGAATTTATCAGACTCTCTTTTGCTCACATGTTACTGTGTGACCATTTAGCTTAAGAAAGAAGGCTGTGTATCAGCCTTTGATGAATGTACCGTAGGCACAGGTGTTGAATGATTTTTCACCTAAATATTTAGGGACAAAATGTACGGGAAGGTTAACCATATTGCCTCTTTGAGCCCTGTGCCGATCATTTCCACCGAGAAGCCAAAAAATCTCCTAACCCGTGGACTCGAATCAATTTCATGTCACAGTTTGCTGCATTATGGCCGTATACAAACCCTAACTTGAGAACCATAAGCAGCACTTTCTATAATACGATGATAACTACTTACAGCAATCCCTTGTAGTAGCCTGTCATTCCTAAGGAGTCCACAATAAAATTCTCAGTCAGACACGATTGATCAAAAATCCTAGCTTAAATCAGTCCACCTCCTGAAAGTTTTCAAGAAACCCCTTCCCGTTCTGGTCAAGGTGACTGTATTAAAATCACCTCGAAAGGTCATATGCAAAACCTCCATGGTTTCAGTAAGAACAACACGGAATGAGCAAATGTGAAACATAGTTAACCGACAGAGTGGACCGGGACCAGAACTGTGATGGCGTTTGAGAGTAGCCATGCTGTGATTGTTCAGCCACGTCAGTGCCATCGTTTTTGTGAATAGTTTCTAAATAGTAACTAAACATGTGAATTGCTTTGTTGGCCTCAATGGAAATTCGTAAATAGTTTGAGAGGCAATTGCAGCGTTTATCTGATGTTCTGTGTAGCGTAGGTGGGCTAAAACTTAACCGTTAATCCAGAAAACACCCGAACGTGATCAGGCATCCGTTTGGATAGCTATCCCGTTTTCCTATTATCTACTTTCTATCTATCTACTATCTCCATAGAAGCAGATGAGTTAATAACTAGACATCAAATAGACGTTAAAAGGAAGCTTTTCCCTTGAGTGCTGTCTGAGTGGTATATATGGCTTTTAACTCAGCCGCACTGAAAGTTTATAAAAGCATTTGTTAAGCTGTCAGAATTTCAGTGTGTTGAGTCACCTGTGAAGGGCAGCCGTAAGTATGAAGGCTATCGAGGTACACTGTAAGCAACAGGTTTGAGGGCTCTGGGTTGCAAGTGTTTCCTCAACAGTTTGTCTGGATAACCATTCCTTCTATAGATGTTCACGAAAGATTCTGTTTCCTTCTAAAGGATATATCCCGAATCAATCCTCCTGGCTGTATCCTAAAAACCACCTACCGAGTCTCGTTAGATTTTCAGGGGAAAGAAGCTGCAAAATTCTGTGCTCCCAGCTCATTTGGGATTACCTGTATGCTTTGCCATCGTGTGCTCAAGTTAATATTACACTAATAAAGGACGCTTGGTTTTCATAAAGGAAACTACTCACAACGTTGCTGGAAACTCTTCAACAGCCCACGACCCGTTTCGCCTTTCTTCGGGTTCATCGGGTAGGAGGAGTCTCTGAGTTTCCGCCAACCTTCTGCTCTAATTGAACCCAAATTGGACAAACTTTGACAACTACACTCATCTGCATATCAATTTGGTTTCCACGGGAGACTCAACTGAATCTCCCGTCTATGCTGCTCTTTTGCGTCTCTGTAGCCACCTATAAGATTACGAATCCCCTAGTCTATGGTGCTGACTCATGTTGATAAGCTGCTCGTGGTCGAATGACATATTTCAATTGCTAACCGAGAGGTTGCGATTTCGAAGCGTCCTGGAGACTCTTGACAACACTTTCGTAAAAATGCTTATTTACAGAGGGTAAAATCCTATTTAGTTGTACATAATAGAATAAGAAAGTTAAAACTGTCAAGACGCCAACTTTGGACATCAGCCATTTGGAACATCAGTGTTGACGCAGACAAGAGGGCTGCAACAAAGAGCGAATAGGACGGTAAGAACAATGTTCTGGCTCTGAAACAAGGCAGTTGAGATGGATCATAAGTAAAAACGTACGACCACTAACACCAAAACAGTTTTTCGAGTGACTGTGGGGTTCGGTCAGAAACGGCCAATACAGTAATGACCACAACTAAATCAGTGTTGGGTCACTAAATCCAACTCAACCTACGAAATATTTAAAACAATAGAGAGAGAGTGCAGGACAGGGAGGGTCCGTAAAGGCTGTCGAAATGTAAGGGAAAGAGAGTTAATAATGGAAGTTATTAGTGGAAGTAAACATGCAGAACGGGGGACAAAATGCGGTTAGCAGATATGTACTGCTATCGCAAGCAGACCCGTCACCCTTTCGATCTCTGACCGGCCATTGGCAAAACTTGGACTCAACGATAAAATCGGCTGAATGTCAAGTTCCGCTGTTGAGCACCATTACTGCCATCAGTTCAAGTGATGTTGCGTAACCTTATCACAAATAAAAAGGGTCGTTCAGATCGAATCAGTGTTGTATTCAAATCCACATAACTTGTTTGAACAGTTCTCTTCCTATCCTAGTGCAAATATTCTGGTGAGCCCAAGTCAAAGGGGCAAGCACTGGAATTACATATCCTTGGGCACGCCGGGTTTGAACTCTGGTCATACTACGTACGAGACAAGCGTGTTACCACTACTCCACCAGTGGAATATGGGTGCACCCGAAGAATCGCGTCTGAATGTGAATTCCACAAATCCCGCGACCACCTACAACTAATCCAAAAATTGCCCAACAGGTTTCCATTGTCTGTAACTCTACCTGCCTGGAGAGTCCTGACAGACGGGGGGGGACAATTTACACAACCAAGACAGCTACTGAGTCGTTTTTGGGGACGCTAGACGAACTAGTCACCTCACTCAAGTGTGAACATGTTTGCTTGTTTACATTTGATAATTCAGATCCGGAATTCAAACCCCAGCACAACCAAAGATATACACTGATAATGAGCCCTAATAAGAGCGAAACTCGAATTCAGTGCTCCAACCCTTTTGTGTGGACTCACCAGAAGAACTGCGTCGCAAAAGGAGGAGGACTGTTGGAACGAGAGTGATATGAATGTCAATTCCACAAGTTCTGGAACCACCTGTAACCAATGTGCCATTATTATAGCCCGAAAGTTGCAAATAAAAAACTATATGACGTGCCCCTTATTACTTCCAAGTAAAGGAGTGGTAGTCTTTATGGTCAGTTGGATTCACTGTTGTAACGAGCATTTCCAATAAATGTTAAATTGATGCACTCTCTAGCAGTCGCTGCTGGGCTTTATTTGCAGCTGGCAAGTTGTTACCATGATCCTACATTTTCAGATAAACTACTGGGGGAATTACTTATCCAAATGGTTCAATTGTGCTATCTCCCTTCTAAAAATACAATTTTCATCCACTCTTTACAAACAGCAACATGTTTAACATCTGTGCCGCTGGATTAGTTTTACATTTTTGAACGCGCGTTTTGTAAGCTGGGTTCCATGACTATCCGGTCCCTCTGCCCATTAGGTCCACCACCGGACGCACACAACGTCGTGAGTCATATTTGAGGGTGCGCTCCACCAGAGCCACAGGGACACAAGTCTACAGCAGATCACAGTTTAAGTGAGACGACCTTGGGGGCGTACCGAGTCAAACGACCCTGAACACATCTTGGGTGGAGCAACCTCGGTGACTTTGCTCGTAGCCAAGTGGACAGCGAACTGAAATGCATTCCTGACCGTCAACGCTCCACTCAATACGAAACCAACGTCCTCCAAACGGGAGAACTCAGCTACAAAAGTGATGGACGTTGACAGTGGGGATCAGATATACACAGATTCATTTGAGTGGCGATGAATGGGAGAAAAAACCACTTGACGGCTCATCGTTTGGACCACCAATCGGAGACCGGAATGGGTGGACCAAGGAAACCAGAACCAAACAAACGGAACGAATATCAGCACACTAGCTGGATACTTTTTTTTACCATGCATCTTACCACTAGTTAACCAGCCTTTGCGAGCTTACACCACTGCAAGAGAGTCGACAAACGGTGATAGAATATTGCCCCCTAGTGCAGCGCATTAAATTCGATTAGGACTACTTTGATTTCCTTCAAATTCTAGAGGATCTTGATACCTAAACTGATCAACTCTAGAATGTCAATGACTCGGATCCAGTAGACCTTGTTAGCAAATAAAACCGCATTTATAGTTAATACTTATCACGTATCTGTCAAGCATGTTTTTGATCAAGATTCATGACTTTGCCCTCACCTTTCTGGGAACCACGGACTTTGGACTACACGGAGAAACTTTTCATCACGGGAACTTTGATAATGCGCATAAACCCATGTAAACAGTTAGTTCTGGGTCGTTTCTGTCAAATTTGACTACACACCTTAAGCGGACGAATCCACGGTCTCAACGATACGTAGCAATGTGCAACAGTTTGATGAGAAACCTGTAGCACCGGCATGAACAAGTAGCATAAAATATCTCTGGAATCGATTGCAGGAGAAATTCGATGTCCTGATTCATGAATTGGTGGTCTTGCCTCCAGTCCACAACTGCCTACCGTGTTATCCACGTTCGAGAACCGGTAGAGCAATTTAAACGACCTCGACCTTTGAAGTTCAACTTTGCCTTTAGTGAGTCTTAGTAGTCATTAAATCACCCCGTTGGATAAAGAAAACGCGTCCGCAGGCCACCAAGGTGATGCGCAATCGATGACAAAGTGTCACTGCTACACTGCTAATCAGTAACCAAATAACCCAAAACTTTTGGGGTTTTTGTCTGAAAGCAGAGAGTTCCATAGGTTTAAGTTGGTCCTAATCAGGAAGCTTTTGGTTGGCGTTGGGACAAAATAAATCGCGACATACGACTCACATTGACATGATAACCGATTGCGTGCTGGTCGAACAACCGACTAGATATTGCGTCTTCAACTTCAACAGAAGTTATTTTACCCGTATTATAGCTGATAGAATGAATTCCTGTTAGGCAGACGTATTTTGTATTTCTGGGAAAAGTTCCTCCATCGCTTGGAGGAGCTTGTGCTGTCCTTAGTACACTAAGTCCACCGTATCCACACACTGTATAACTTGCGCTAGAAAGCTGTTTGGTGCTGACTGTTACACGAAATTTGCTTCACCCCTACAACTCAAAAAATTGGCACTCAAGTCGTTAAGGGCCACTATCCTGTTCGGTACCATCACAAAAGCTCTGATTCAGAGAAATTCCTTCGGAGTTGATATGAAACATGTTTGCGTGAAACAGTAAAAAGTTACAGTTAAACGCTACTGAAGAAGCGGCACAAAGTGTCCAACAACATTTTGTTTGCACGATATTACTGGATTCACACAATTAGACAAAACTATTAATGAAGCGTCTTGGGTAATATCACGAAACGTGACCAAGCTGCTATTTCTCAACTGGTCAGGCGTTCCAGGCCTGTTCTTGTGGATACTAGTTTACAGGTACTTCAGCAGAAAAAGTTCAGTCGATTGAGATCAAGTGATCTAACTGGCCACTTAAATGTCCCATTTCAACTAAACCACTGATTTCTGAACTGTTCATTCACATATACACAAACAACTCTGACCCAATGACATGGGGCACAGTCTATCCCCAACTGTGGGATTACGTGTTTTTCAAGTAGCTGTTTGTAGGATGAAGCAGCAAGTAGTCGAAATTAATACACATGTACCATCTACCAGTCACTTGAGAACAAGAAAGGCTCAGCTGTTTTCCCTCCGATGAATTCTTCCTAAGCCATGAGTTTTATACTATGTTGAACAGGAGAAGCGCGAATTGGACCTAACCAAAAAATGGAGATGGGATAAATTGGTGCGCTAGTTAAACACTACATTATACATATCCACAGCGACACGATCCCTAAACCACGTACAAAACAGGTTGCATTTTCTAATCGCCACGCCCTGGATACTATATATGGAGCTCACCAAAACGACGGTACCCACTTTCTTTGAGGCTTGAACCGCATACGGTGAGGTGTGGTTGTGCCGAGCATCGTACATCGCCCTCTGACCTATCTTTGACTTCTCGGACAGCCGAGTAAGTCGATAGTTTGTTCATCATTGTGCTAAATCTTCCAGTCATCCTGACATCCCACACGATTCAAGTCCTCTGAAATTTATCTCACAGTCTCAGCGCGTACCGGCCTGACGCCGAGTACCAGCGTTCACAGCGATCAGTCGCCGCGAAACAGCCTATGTGTTGTATTCGCACTCAGTAGAGCGGGCCGATACTCGAGCTTTACTGGATGGCCCACTGGCCTGATTTAGCCACAAGAGGGGCCTGTCCTTGTTCCATTGCTCTGGCAACCGACAAGGCACCGTAATTGTCCCGCCGCACGATGCACTGTCTCACCCATCGCTCGCTCCGACATGCTTACCCGGATGCCCAATCAACTTGGTTGCGATCGATCGTCTTACACAAGTCCAATCACCTCACGGAGTGAGTGACATCCAAGATAACCCGATTCAGTCACGTGGTCAAGTGCTTGCACAGACGGGTACGATTGGGGAGAGGCAGTTTGCGCTTGTGTACGTAACTTGGGTAAAGTGCCTTCCGATAACTGACCGAAACGCTCGGATCTTGTGGAGGCGCACACCATCCGACAGGTGGGTTGTGCGCACCAACCGACTTGTGAAAATTGGACACTATTTCCAATCTTACTGAGGTCCCACCGCATACCTGGTTCGTACAACCTAATCCCCACAATTTGGTCTTCCAGAAATACCAAGACTTATTCCGTTCCTTCCAGTGCCACAGTGGAGCAGTAGACGAGATCGTTCAGCCATGTAGTTCAAAAATGAGCAATGACCGAAATGAGCTAATTGCCAGCTCATAGCTGGACGCGAAAATGCATATGTAGAGGGCCGCAAAATGTAAATAGAAAAGGGGTAAACAGAGAAGGGTTATGGCATAAACCAACAATGCTGCTACGGAAGTGCCACACGGCTCCCCTAGAATGAAGATAAACCAAAGAACATCCGTTAAGCAGAACGGACATGCAGTTATTAGAAGACACTGCTGGTGGGTGACTCAGCACTGTGTCCGAAGGTGATATGTTTACAATATAAGGAGAGCTAGATTCTCTAGGATATGGCGCACTGTGGGTGAAAATGTCTAAGGTGAAACGGTAGATGCAATTGTCTGGATAGATAACGGAGGGAATGTGTTTGAGTGTGTGGCTTTTCAAAGTATACAGCTTATAAACGCTTAGTGCTAAAAGAATCGGGGTGATCACTGCGGGTAATAAGATAGACCTTGTGGTGACGAACGATAGCTGTGTACGGACCGTCGTATGGTGGTTACAGGGGTTGGCGATCATCACCAACATGAATGAAAACGAAGAGGCATGGTTAAGTATCTTTTTGTATTTGTGCTAAACGGGGTATTTTACATGTGTCAGTTGACCTTATGTGACAAACATGCTGCTCAAACGGTGAACTGCGTTGACCTAATATACCAGAGTCTAGCACCATCACCCCGAGTAACCTGAGAGTAGTGGCAACTAGGACTTCCGCAGGTGAGCACTTGAGATCCCCCGTTGTTGCATAGTCTAAGGAGCGGAACTGGTAACTGCTGCAGCGACTGTGTACTGGAGAAGACCTTCACAATATTAGCTTTGAACTGGCGGTGAAAGCGTGTGACGAAGTCATTGACAAAAAATGGTATATGGTATGGCACTTCCCAAAAAGTGTTGCAACCCGCGGAAGAAATTCGAGGTGAACTGGGTTCCACGGTCAGTGTTGATGATTGCAGAGGTCCCAAAAAATATTACCCGCGACCCCACAAACTTTTTGCAATCAATTCAGCAGCGATATCACGTATAATTGTCGCTTCGGGTTAACAGGTGGAACAATCCATAGAGGTTAGAATATAAGCAAAACTATTGGGGAGGGCTCTGCCAAAGTAATATGGGCCTGTCCGAACGACGGTCAAGAAGTGTGAAATGTCCTGAAGAATTATTTCGCTAGCAGACATTACGATATTTCGCCCATGACCAAATGCTCTTACGCTTGTTAAATATAAGAAATGTTCAGCCATTCACCTTGTTTTTTCCACGGTTAGCTGGATGAGATAGAAAATAAAAACGATGGAAAACAAATCTACAAAATCAGGTGGATGATAATGTCAGAAGGTTCCTGCTGTACCCACAAGTGACCATTGAATTACCGGTTGGAAGTGGAAGTAAAGTGCCAGAATGTAAATGACTACGTTCATCCGAACTTTGCTTCAGCACCACGAGGGAAGTTAGGTCAAAAAGGAACGGCGTAGTGTGTATATGGGTACAAGATAAGGCATCTGCAACGACTGTAGTATGACAATAAATCAATCGAATATCCGGTATAGGTTGGCGGATAAAAAAGATGTCACATTTCGCGAAGAAAATGGTTTTCATGTTTGGATTGAAGACAAAAACAACTGAGTTGCGATAGCAAACGATCTACCGAAAGTATTGACAGCCATATAAGTGGCCAATTGCTCACGGTCAAAGGTGTTGTAGAGGGGGTTTTGCCGGTCAGTTTGCTGCAGGACGGCACCAAATGCAGTGACAGGCATCGGTTAATAGGCTCGGCTGGGATTCTCTATCCAGCCTGGAGATGTTGGCAGTAAGAGGTACATCAATGGCAGGTGAGATCAGGGACAGACTCTTGGATTTTTATTTCAGTAGATCAGTCAACAGCTGCTGAAGGGTTGACCATTTAAGGAGTAAAACGGCAGTAGTAGTTGTCTATGCCTAAAAATTGTCGTGAACTTTTAACTTAGAGCAGGAAAGGGTAGTCTGCAACGGCATTAATTTTCTGGGGGATGGTCTTCACACTATAATGACCAATACTGTGGCCAATAAAATCCAATTTGGTCAAACCAGAACACATACGGAGGGTGGGGCAATAAGGTGTAAGTCGATCAGAGATCAACCACAGAGGTAAAAGGCTTTCTGGAATATGCCGAACAGCAACCACAATGCCATCAATTTAGGTACAAACGTACAGAAAAAGATCGATTGTTTGAACGGTAGTAGGTTTACGGACAAATTAGTACAGTCCAAAAGAAGTAGCTGCGGAGATTTTGGGAATGTGATCAGGATACAAGGGACTGTGATGATAGGCGCGCACCAGTTCAGTTATGGAGGAGACGCGCTTCTGTATAGTCCAGTGAGAGAGTATGAATACGAGGAACAATGCAGCGGTCAGGGGCCGTGACGTTTTTAATAATCACCGCAAGGTCTCCAGTCCCTTCGGTTTTCTCAGAAGCAATGCGGACGTCCAGGGGTTACCACACAGGTGCATTACACCCAAGCTGAACATGTGGTAGTATTCCGCCTTCGAAATTTTCTTGGGTGGCAAGCGCTGTGGTCTGGCGAAGCTAAGTTCAGGCATTCCGATTAAATTTTACAATGCTAAAGATCGGAAAGTTTCATATGATATGATTTCCTGTTTTGAACATGACGGCATATCACCCATCAATACTTTTTCACCTTCTTGTGTTTGATATGAAAACGGTCTGAATTGATGGCTGCATGATGCTTTCACTGCTATTTAGGCCAAGAGATACGTCTTCATCTATCTGTCTCCTGTTTCAAGGCAAACTTCCTTTCAATCTCAACTTTTGCATCCGAAGCACATCAGGTGAGATCGGTCGCTGTGAAGAAGAACTTTACTGTGTGTATTATCTCAGGAACCCTACTGTTATTTATCCTCCAATCTTTGTAATCCATCATCTGAACTTGTTCTCTCCCAGGTAATCTCTCTATAACAATTGAGTGGTCGATAGCTTTGTTGCAGATGTGCTGCGTAATCTGAATGCCATCCAGAAAACCATAGCCGAGCATTAATAAAATTGTGAGATGTATGCTCAATGGTTATGTTTAGGCTATAATCAATGAGGGTTCTTCAAAATACATTCATTTCTGCTATGTCAAAAATTGAAGTTTGCCGTTTTCATCTTCCATCTCTAGTAAATATGGTAGGATTTCTGCACCAGACTAACTCCATGCAGCACGATCCTAATCAGGCTACAATCCCGACGAGCTTTAATTCTTTCCAGTCAAACTAAACGATTAGGTTATTGTGCATGACAGAGTACCATGGCCTTTCTTCAAGCCGCATAAGCCATTTCCTAAAAACACCTGCAAAATTGTGCAGTTGTCATGGCTTTCCTTATTATCAATTATTTTTTTCTTGGTAGCTATTGATGTAGCAAGTTTCCATAGAATATATATGCATAATCTTATGACTCCCTTGAAGAAACTCGTTAAGCGTGAATATTTGCGTAAGGTAGTCGAGATGAACTTGAGTTGTTCAGTCACACACAAATGTGCACATGAGCACAATTTCGTAGAGTGGTCTCGCAACTTAGATAAGAACGGATTCTCTCATTCTGAAAATTCCCGTGTCTCCATTATGTCGACATATTCATATGAATATGCTACGACGACCGCAGGTGAGTAACACTGATGATGGTCACATGTCTTGATGAGATGAGCTTCATGTGTACCTTGGAACACAAGCGCACACATATAGCTGTCATACACTGATTGAAGCCTAATGAGGCCAAGCTACTAAACCATCATGCTACACAGAATACAGATATTTGTAAGCTTCATCCACACCTGCCGCTCAATATATATTAGCCAGTAGGCATCAAGATCGACTGGTTGTGAAAACGTATCAACGCAACAATGGGTGACCGAAAGGCTGTGATCAAGAATGCCGACATGAGCAATGATATGCAGGACGATGCCGTACACACGGCTGCCTATGCGCTGGACAAATTCCCATTGGAAAAGGATGTGGCAGCACATTTAAAGAAAGAGTTCGACCGTAAATATTCACCCACTTGGCACTGTGTTGTCGGAAAGCACTTTGGAAGGTTAGCACAATCTGCGTCGCTTATTCGTTATGCATGTCGTACTACTATTGCGAGTGTTCAAAACCCGCGTTTGCACTTTCTTTTCAGCTACGTGACGCACGAAACACAAAACTTCATCTACTTCTACCTACAAGACCGTGCATTCCTCCTATTCAAGTCCGGATAAGTCCATCTTCAATCGTGAAGAAAACAGAAGCCGCCCAGATTTGTTGTTGCTTATGCCAAACCACTAGGTGAATTCATTTCGGTCACCTCGGTCAAATAAAACTGTTTTGGTTGATTACGGTGTTGTCTCTGGTTAGTTGTCCGTTCGACTGCTAAGATAATTTGTTTCCAATCAAACTGTAAAAACACCATTTCCGAAGAGTGAAAATAGCTTATGCATCAGGTGATCAGACACAAACACAACTCTTTGTTTGGGATAGATAAACAAAAACGTCAAGTCCTTTCCCCAAGTAACAAGTCCATTTAGGGTAGTCGTATGTCAGACAGTTCGACTGGTATCCTTAAACCGAGGAAATCGTAGCCTGTGCATGGCTGACGAGATAATCCTTTTATGAGCACCTGCTGAGATATTGCCAGGCCGTAGTATTGCTTGTAACTAATGGTTCTCTCAGAATGTGGAATAAGACATCGTGGGCTTCAGCGTGAGGCATACTGGTGCACAGGCGAATCTGAAATACTGAGGGCCATATCTAAATTTACGCCGTGTGCACTTAATTCTAAAAAAATTTTCAGTAACACGAAAACGCACTCTTCTGTGGTCAAAAGGGCCACTTCTTTCGATGCACCTCATTACTCCTCGGAAACATTCTCGCACTACTTTTCTCTTCTATGAATACAGATCCTCGCACAAGTTGACGTTGTGTTTAAGAAAACGAACTTCCATCTCAACATCTATGCCATCCGAAATTTTACTCCGATACCAATAGCTATATCCATTATAGGTATAAAGAAAAATCAATACGCTGAATTCATGTTAAATTGCAACCTAAAAAAAGGAAAACAGATACATATGCTTGCCTATTATTTTATTATTATTTTAATTATTATTACTAATAAAAGACAAAGATCCTGGATAATCTTAGACCAGCAAAATAGTTGCTTCAGTCAGACATCAAAGTGCGTGGTGAGGTTTGCAATTAAGATCACGTATAGGGCACTTTAGTAGACCGCAAATGAAGTTCACTTTGCTTCCGGTCTTCACAGATTCTGAGGCAAACCAGTTCAAGTCTTTATGAGGAGACGGGATGGAAAGAAGCGTGAAGACTATGAGATATCTATGCCAATACGGTTGCAAGAATAAAGCTTACATCGGAGAATAATGTTTGCGTACTGGAACTGACCTCATATAGGTTGTAGTTTAGTTCATTATTCAGTCAGTAACACTAATTTGTCGTAAACTACTTTGGTGTTCATTTTATGACTTTGGTGAGGGTGTTTTGACTTAGAGCATCATTAATTTGTCTGGGTTGTGTTGTCTGTTTGTATTCACGGTTTGTTCACTATTTGTCCAATAAATCCTATGGTTAACAGAATCTGCCGCCATAACGTTATCCGTTTACCGTTAGGACATCTTTAACCGTGAGTAGATCCCCAGGATTCGTGATGCAATACTGTAATTAAGGAAGTACACTGTAAAGCGGAATTTCGAGGGAGTTCACGGGAAACGCCGAAGACTATCCTTCCTTGGTTTCACAGGTATGCCATCTTGTTCCGATTCACCAATTGCTAGCAGCAGAATTCTGTATGCTTGCTTTTTGGTCTTATTTCCTCCTGTCTAAATCAGCACTCGGTGCTAACTCGTGGCACCATTTGAGGTTCCTCTCAGACTGCTTGCAGTTCACTAATTGTAGACAGTCGTCCAGGGGACAAAACGATGCACCATTTTAGAGCTTCAAATTGTACCGGATGTCTACGGTAGATGTGCGATCGGACGCGAAAATTTCAACCAACCTAGTGCTTCCATCTGCAGGAATACCGAGTATGTGGCCCTTTAGGTAGACTTTACAGGCCATTGCCTACAGAACCATGCACCAACTGACCAGAGTTCAGTTCATCTACAACCACCTGGTATGCATCGATAAGAAGGAAATCTTCCGACTCACACACTTTTACCAAGATTCCTGATATTTTCAGTGATTTTTGCTGTGATCTGGCCACCGTCAGAATAGGTTGAAATCCTTACATTTCAAGAAATAAAGCTGCACTAGCAAAAATACACCCAACTTAAAGGTCACGACATCTCATAATCTCCCACTACCGCATGCTGTATCTGTGAAGATGACGTCATTATTACGTCTCATCTGCTGTTTATGTGATCCCAAGCTCCAAAACTGTAAGATTTTTAAATGGAAGCATTGTCTCTGAAATGTCTGTCAGTTCCTCCTTCCTTTCTGATCCTTTGCTTACTGTTTGTCAAAGTTCCCTGAAATCTGGCAGCGTAGCAGTGATCACTCATTGTTACTGAATCTACAACCTTCTTTTCGACTGGCTCGATTACTCCATCGGTAAGCAATTCCATTTTTGCCTTCACCTCGCTCCGAAGCTAATCTGGATCGCGTTGATGATCAACAAAATCGTATGTTCCACGCACACACAAGACCTAATCAGAGCTTATCAGATCGTCACAATTTGACCGCTCTGTTGCCGTCGACTTTCTTGTCAAACTTGACGTATACCAAAATATAAGAACTACTCTGATCATACAAGGGTCATTCATGTCATCAGCGGTCTTTCAGTTTTCTAGAGTTTTTTCCTCTGAACGGTTTTGCTGTCAAAACCCTAGTTGTAACTTTCTGCCATGTAGAGACCATCCATAGCAAACTATGGATTTCGTCTAATTTGCCGAACACCTCCTGGCAGAGATACAGGAGTCTGACGGGGCGGGCAGCGTTAACAGTCGGGAAGTTGGTCGGAATAGCATGATAGAACCTTTCCGTAGATTCAGACAGTAAAGATTCATAGAACGTAAACCTGTTTTCAGGTAGGAGTAGGAAACTTTTGACTGAGTTTAGTTTCTCTTTTCCGTCCCCCTAGTGTAGCTTTACACGAAGGGAAGTTTGTTTGTTGAACGACAAAACAACGTCTCCGAAATTTGGGAGATTGACGGGATGAGTCAAACGAGATACTAATCGCCTGTGTTAACTAAATGTCCAGCCTTGAAAACTGAAGTTAAATGAAAAAATCATGCCATACAACCTAAGGTGTGTTCACATTCGGTTAACCCGAACCTTCTGAACCAACAACGTTTTCGTGTTCTGGAGACAAGCAAAACACCACAATTGTAGCCCGAATAATGAGGCGAAAAGAGAACTACTGTTGTGCGACTACCTTTCACAGTATGCAAGTTACAACTCATTTCACCAGCAAAAGAAAAGACTATTCTAACAAATAATCGATATCTTTTACGAATCAATAAGGCAACCATACTTGTTCGACATTCTTAAGCACATCAGTCTGTTTGGGTCAAAATGAGAAGGAAATTTCGACAAATACGCTCATTTGCATATCAATTTGGTTTTCATTGGAGACTCACCTGGAACCCAGCTGAATCTATCGTCTATGATGCCACTTCGTCAGCTGACGCTGTCGATACTCAGCTTCTAGAGCTTGAGGGTGAATTGGTCTATGGTCTCAAAATGCAACTGATTCTAGTTTTCTTTACTTAATGCCTGTATGATGGAGCAACTTTCGATGGATACTGATAGAGGACATAAAAGGCCGAGTCTTCGAAAGCTTGTATGTAGGCCCGAGCCTTTTTGGTAAACAACTTTAGCTGATTTAACACTCACCCCGCTGATGCGTGCAGCAGTGTGTTCGCCTAGGAACAATCGATCCCCAACCCAGACCACAATGCATACTAACTGAAGAAGTGTTAGTTATCCTACAGTTCATCTCGATTGGCTGAAGAAAGTTGTCGGATGTCTCGTGGTTACCGAACGCAAGGATTGAGGCTAATTTTCTAATAATTCCTGACACACGTTCAACTTCTTCAACTGGTTACCTGCGATCAATTAGTCCGCCCAAAATCATTGCGTAGGCAGACCTTTTTCTTAGTTTAAACCAGTTCTGGAGCTTCTCCGATGGTGTATCGAGTTTGAAGGAGCTTCAAGATCTGGCTAGAATGAGGTCAGAACCTTCACACACCCCATAAGGGAAAAATCCAACCGGAAACCTGGGCTTTCCGTCCGTGTGGTAGCTGTTCAAGAAGACTGTGAATGCGTAACGTGAAATGTTGGCCTGAAAAGTTTTGGCAGTATACTCTGTCTAGGAGATTCACATTGCCGATTAGCTGCTCATGATCAGACGGCATTATGTTCATTGACCAGGCAAACGATCTTGATTTCAAAGTCCTTGGGGTGAACAGATGTCGTGGTTTCCAACAAGGAAGAGAGTTGTGAAGTGTTTTTGGGCTCTTTTCCATAAAGTCACCTCATTAGCTGTAAACGATTTTGTTACCACCAGGGGGAGATGTCGACTCCTCTTTTTTTGACACCATGGCAGTGATAATTACCCCAAATTGACACTCGGAAAATACCATGGTGCAGATTCAGGGGGGAACTGACAACCATTTAATTATGTCACGAAGTTGCTAACTCATATTTCTGGTTACTGAAGGTTGAGCCAATGAATTACAACAAGGTTGTCAACGCTGGTTATGACATCTTACCGATCGGTCGTTTCGTAGTCTTGTCGATAGTGGGGTAGTTAAAACACGCTGTTTAACGCTGTAAGAATCAAAACGAATGTGTAATCGATGACTTATTCACTGGAATTTTATGTAACGATGAGGCGAGTTGATTAGATTTCTCGGTCGCTTTTAAGACTTGGAATCGGCTTTACTCTACACCTTTGTGTGCCTGAGATAAAAGGCGCGCTTTTTTTAACTGCCAGCTTAGCGAACTAAACCAGGGAACCAATACGCGCAAAACTGCTACCATGGAAGTCAGAGTTGTATTCACCAAATGGGGAAAAAAATTTGCCCATACATCGAGGGTTCGTTCTTGTAGGGGCTCAAATATGGCACCATTTAGCGAAGAGATGTGTTTCGTTCTTCCAAATATTAACCATAATTGAGTGTATTAACAGTTTTGATGCACATTCTAATTCAGGCTTAGGGAAATGTTTGGTGCCCATCAGAGGGTGGTATTGATGTCCCGTCGAGTAAGCTGCGGGTCGACGACAAAACACAGGCTCTACATAAATATATAGCTCAAGTGCTTAGGGTTGCCACGATGCTCGAAGACTTTAAAACATGGGGAGAACTAAAATTGTGACCGCTTATTACACGCAACCACAGTAAGGTTTCAATTCACATCCATAAAGTGCACGAAATGCTTCCGATCTATGGAGCACCTGCACTGCAGCTATAAAAGCAAGCGCTTCCTTTTGATGGGCGGTCAAGATTTTGTTATGTACAGTAAAAATATACTGATGTTATGTAGACATTTTACATACTACACCATCAAAAAGAGTACACGACAGCCAGACGAACAATACCAGGACCAAAGACTTCGGTTCCGCATTTGCCATGTATAAGGCAACTACTGTCCGCTTGTTGCAGATCCTGACACCTCAGACAGTCTGACGAAACTAACTACCAGTGAATCGTCAGTAAATGCGCTCGAATCATTGCTTTAACTGGAGATTGTGTAAGTAATGCACAACCGGTAGTGATTCCTGCGACTGCGGAGCTTTTGCAAAATGCTATTCACGCACTGGTCGATCCGCCTAGGTATATTCAGTTCCACTAAGTAGTGCTGATTTGGAAAAATTCAGCTATTCAATGGATCGTTTGCTAGAGATCTTATCATGGTGAGAATACTGATCGCTTAAGTCCAGATGGCTTTGACTAGTCAGTTTTAGTCTAGTAAGACTGTAGATAAAACCAAGTATACATTACTTTACATGAAATGACATGTGGTGGCGAAGCTTGAAAACCAAAACCGTACAGCCATATTAAGAAAGTCTTGTCTTTACTTCACAAACCCTGCGATTCAGCCAACAACTCACCAAGGTTAGAATTGTCTTTCCTTTGACGTTTGCAAACAAACTGTACAGCTCAGCGAACGAATCAACCACCATCGGTTAGACTGTCTACAACGCACAACTTCGGTACTGAAATGGCAGTAAGATTTATTCTACGCTAGACAGAACATGTTTGTTGCACAACAATATTTCATACCCGCATGTGAAGCAAACGTCGAACAAAAGCATGACTGAACCGCTACCGACCAGCTGGCGAAATTCAGATGTGATAGGTGTCAGGATGGATAAACTGTGTGCTTCAGGGCGCAGACAAAGACTGTCGATAAGGAAAGGGGTTTTTTGTTAGGGTGAACGTCATCTGAATTTCACCTCCCAACCGAAACTTTTGTACAGGGAGTCTTCAGGGAACCGAAAACCGTCCTGTGAACCCTTGTTCTTGCTCCATTTCCTCTAGAGTGTCTAGAAGTATTGGTAGGCATCAGGAATATGGCATTCGTATTCCATAAGCAGCTGCATACGTGCAGACTGTAGGCCCAAAGGTTTGAGTGTTGCTAAGGGGTGACAGCAAGTTCAAGTTGGTTTTCAACATTCTCCGGTGAGGTGATAGCGAAAAGGCCGTCTGCTGATGGGACGTAGTTAAGCAAATATGACCGATAAACAATACACAGTGCATCCAAAGTGCTCATCGCTAAATAAGTTAGCTCTTCAAGTCCACGAGAATACAAAGTGTGTTGCAGCTAGCCTTCCACTAAACAGATGTCATTTGGAAAGCACAGGCGGGTTTGTTCGAGAGTACCGTTTACGTAATGAGAGCTGGCTTCCTAACAAACAGAGCACTTCTATTGGTTGATCTTTTGTAAACTGCTAGGTTGAAGAAAATGACGCTATATACTCAGTGGTGGGGAGACTTGATTGACAAGCCGAGCCAATATCAGAGCTTCTGCAAGCCTCTTTCTGATAAAGACAGAAGTCACCTCTTCAGCAGCTTCCGCTGTTTCGATCATCTGTTAGTAAATAGCCTTCGACCGACTATTCGGCAGTCGGTAAATCATGGTGGATGACTTGGACAGTGGCTTGTATCGAACATCCGAATGACGCTACCGCTTGTCAGCGTCTGAGTGCTCCATTTTTCTTGCCAATGTACATGTGGTACTTGGTTCTCGGACATAAGCACCGTATCTTTCGACCCACATAGTTTGTGCAGCATTCGCCAATAAGTGAATACATGATTATAAAGGGATCGTGAACCCTCAGTTTGTACTTGAGATTCCTAATTAGCAGTCGGTCAGCACTGAAGTGCATCTTCAGCTGCGCTGCACCGAGATTTCGCCTCAGGCATGCGAGGTCGTATTACTCTTAGATGGCTCTTGAATATGCGGCCTTTCTTGGGCCTATTAGACTTATTTCTTTTATCACTGTTATTTCAACCCCCTCCGCCCGAGATGCCCTGGGTGACCATTCCCTATCACGTTCAGCATCCAGTTTGTCATTGGTACATATCCTAGGTGGTCTGTAGACTAGACATCTTACAAGTATTCTTTTAATATCCACAAAGCTATGCAACTTGATGTGCTAGTTAAGTCATGCAGGCATCCTGCCCCACCTCTGTAGAGTTAACTGTCCTGGCTTCCAGTCAATGCATAATCAACTAACTAGAAGTAAACATTGGAGTCTTCCACGGCAAAACGCAATGCGATGTGGATAGTGCTTAAAACAGTTTATGGTTCCTGAATGTTAGTAAGATTTTTGGAGACAATGAAATGATCGTCAACGTATCGTTTCTGAACTGCTAACCATTCGTTATTTGGTTTCAAAATCTCGTGTTTAAACTTGACCGTGAATTATCAGCCAAGATGGAGCTGAGTGGAGAATGAGCTGCGTAACCAGATTTGCAATGGCGATCAGCTAGATAGAATATATCCGGAAATGTATACATACCTACGTTTATGTTAAAAACATATTGCAAAGCCCTACGCGGGTGCCCGCATTGGGCCCAATGAAATATCCTTAAAGCGATCTGCTTCCGATCAGAGTGACTTACTCCAATCAAACTTTACTGATCCCGAACTTTTAATCAGCCAACATTAATCGATACTCGAAGGATTAACTGCAGCTGGGCACGATCGAAATAAATATCCGTTAATCAACGTGCGGTGAAACAGTGAATGAGACCTAAGGATATACACAGTTTATCTAACACGGAACTGGGCTGAACTCTATGTGAGATATTATCCCTGAGTCTTAGATTCCGAGTTCCTCGGGAGGGTATGATTAACAAACAATCAGCGCAGAACATCTGAGGATAGACTTCAGCATTGACCGGGTGCTCAATACGAATCTCAAGGATGGAACGCCGGTTAGCGATCCCTTTATGGGTTGGTATTCACTTGTCCGCGAATGCTCTGCAAATTGTGTGAATCAGAATCAAGAACCACGTATAGATTCACCGAACATAGGATAAGCGTTATCGCCTGTTACCAGTTGGATTCAGACCTACTCCCAAACACTATCCCTTCACACTACCACTCAGGGACTTTTGCTTGTGGGATTTCACCTTGGCGGCAGAAATACGAGGGGTCGTGTGTTTTACTGCCGGCCCGTGCAAAATATCGCTCGAACGTTTACAACTGGCAGGACGTCATTACGGATGGTCAATCGGAGGACAAACCGTCCAGGTTGCTTGGAGAGGGGGGGAACTAGCTCAAAGCTGAAGCTCAGCAGGAAAAAGGGGTCACTGGATCAATCCGGCAAAGGCATTCAGTGTAATCTATGGAGTGCCGAATCATCGGTCCAAGGCTATTCGCTAACAAATGATCAAAGCAGTCCAACCGATCGCCATTCGGATAGGTGAGCCTCCTGTTTACCAGCACACGTAAAAGCTCTGACAATGTCCTGACTCACCAGTCAAAATTCCTCACTAATGATTAGGTATTGTCGTTTTTATAACAATATTATAGCAACACAGTACAGTATTTCGATCTAGTTTTCCATTATATTGCTTGGCTTATCCGGTGAGGCCTGGTTGAAGACTGCTTTTTGCACCATACATAATCCCATGTAAAAATGTGAATATTAAACTGTTTGTATTTTTCTGTCTACCATGTTTCAGTTGTTTGTACTGCCACAAAAGTTAAAAATGCGCGTCTTATGATTATACCTATCCAGCTGCACGACCTTACGAATGAACTAGACCTACTGGTAATGAGTACTTTTTCGTGAACTACCATTGGTTACTAATGTTTCGAGCACGTCAGTTGTATCAACAGTGCATTTACTAAAGGTGACGGATATTGGAAACAGACGAATTTCTGCCAGTTTGTATAGCGGAGAATTAGAAACAAACAACCTCCTATTAGCGGAACGGTATTGACTGGCATTGCTATACTTAAGCCACGTTCCATTTGTCCTTTTGGCAACTAAGGTTTGCATTTTGTTGAGATTTATCCTAAGTAACTATGTCCCTAACTTATTCATCTCATTCGTATGTCCTGTTTATCCTCTCCACGTTCGTCAGCAAAACAAGAGCCCGTTTTTTGTTGCCAGTTGACAGATAACTGCAATCCTCACTTATGGGCAAGACCAATTACAATATCATGTCGACTTCGACACCACCAAAGCCAGTGAGCGTTGATTAGTTGGTTCTGTTTCAGGATAATAGTTAGTGCTAATTGTATTGACAACTGTCTGCTCTTTAGACCTACACATGAATGGCCACAGAAGACCTTAATTATTCACAACAAGGGAGGCATTACACTGGATTACAGCCATACCGACTGTTTGTGGAAGTCCTCCTTTAGACAGTCTTAATCGTCCTGCCGTTCCTTGACTCCTACAAGTACGATTGTGATAACTAGCTTGAACACGTGCAACTCGACTGGACGAGATTGCTGAAATACACCTTTCTTTACGTCATTCTCATCACTAGCTACTGTAAACTACCAAACTGCTTATCTATCTATTCTCATTCATCCCGATTCATCCTAGCATTAAGTTCACTTGTGTGGCTTACAATCCTCTGAGCCAATAAAACATGTAACAGTGGCGCCATAATAGGCCTCTATGTGTATTTATCATAGAGGGGAAATAAATCCACATCATCAACGCCCGAATACAAACCACTGTGGGCCAGAACAAGCTGTCTCCCGATGGGTGACCTGCAGAAACATGGAAAATTACTCCACACATTCATTCATTCATGTGACACGTGGATAGTGGACGGCTGATGGGGTGCTGAGATTACCCTACTTTTGCCCCAAAAACACAGCGCCGCACAACCTGTACTTAATGTGTGTTGCAAAGTCGGGGAAAATGATAACAGTTATTAGGTTGCATCAAACAACTGTTCGTATCGTATGCAAAGGTTGTTAGCGCACGTTGTGGACAATTTTCATGCAGTATTTTGAGAGAAGCAGGGAACTACCTCAAGGTTGGATGTTCTTCGTCTAAAGGTGGTCTTTATGGAAGTTCCCAAATATGTCAATAGAAGAAATTTGTTTAATTAACACGTGATAATTAGGAAAAGAGGCTTTTTGTATGATGGATCTTTCAAGGGACTTGACGGTGCTGCTTTCCAGACAGCGCATCCGCTCAAGCGGCCGGTAATTGAGCAACTGTTCTCAGAGTATCTGGGTTTTAACTGCACAACTTATCCATCATGATCACCAAATCATGTTCCATCTGTATAGAAAAGGCTTCAGGATTATAATAATCTTGTAAAGAACTTAATAGGAATTATTTGCACCAAAGGAGTAGACGATGAGTGACCAGATATCAGGCTAGGTTTTGATATTCTGTAAACGGAGGTTGAGGAAATCCGAGGGCATTTTCCTGGTTTCGTCCTATATATTACAATGTTCAATGCCGCCTGAACAGATCCACACATCAAAAGTAAAATGAGAAACATACAAACATCCGAGAAACTTCCATGTCCCGGACCCGAGAGCTTCACATCCAAAAATGATCTCGTAGCTCGTACTTTCAAGACAAACCAAACGGCGAAGTCTTTGTATTAGGTAAACGAAAGTGCTAAACAGTCTCAAGTTTGAGCTGTTAGAAGCTATATCAAGGTCTTGTCTGACTGATGATGTGAATACCTAAGCAAGAATACGCTATGGAGCATATACCCAAAGACTAACACGAAAAGACAACCTTATAGACGCAATACACTACTCATAAGGTTGCTGAAAATTCTTCGACAGCCCACGACCGGTTTGGCCCTTCTTCGGGCTCATCAGGTAGGCGCAGTCCACGAGTTTCCGTCACCTTTATGTTCTACTTGAACCCAAATTGTACGAAATTAGTGAACTACACTTATTTGCAAACAAATTTGGTTTTTCGGGAGACCCATTTCAAGCAACTGAATGTGCTGCAACAGGCCGCCTCATGTTTCAGTTGGTACGATATTCGAGAGATCGCGGTTCATGTATAGACGTAATACGCTTCTCATAAACGAGAGATTCAGCTAGGTTCCAGGTGAGTCTCCAGAAGAACCAAATTTGCTTGCAAATGAGTGTATTTTGCTAAGATTGAACCTTACTTTGGTGTGACGTTTGGTGTGTCTCAACGACCCATTGAGCTATACTAGGGGTGTCCGTGTGACACTCGTGGAGTCTCTCATACCAGATTGGTCAATGTTTAGAAGTGTGACCAACACAGTCTGCTGGTCTTCCAGGCTGGTATTTGGAACATGTGTGAAGGTTTGTCCCTTAAAATGGTAGTGCACCAGCGTTTCCCCCAAACGCCGCTGCTTTGAGGTTAGGCTTTTGAGCTGAAGACTTTGTTCGAGGACCCCAGCCTCCTCTGTCTAGGACTTGAAGCCCTGGCAGTATCCAAGTCCACCTATAACCATGATACCTATAACTAAGGACCGCAGCCGGTCATAGGTACACTGACGTTATGCTGTCAATGCTGATGATGACGTAAAACATCTCGTTGCTTGGGGTCAAAATTACTGCATGTGGAAGTTTGTGGTGATCTAAATGTCTGTCTTCTTGATGAGAGAAAGCGATACGATGAGCAATGAACAAGGGCAAATCATCCGTCGACAGAAAAGAGCAATCCTTCAATCTCAGAAGGAGTAATATTATCGAACATTATCGAAGACAATTTCGACCGTAGTTACAGAAAAAAATAATAACTGCTTACTAAAATTTTTTTTCCTGAAAGCCTCGAAAAGAATCTTTAGAATGTGTGAAGATATTAAATTATAGTATTTTCAGTGTCCGCCATGACTAGCACTTAAAAAAATTTTCATCTCAGCTTCTATTGTTACTTTCAGTACATCTTATGACTGATGCAGGGTTTGGAATCACATCATACCTAGCAAAAAGGTGGTCACAAAACAGAAACAGGTCATTCATTAGGCAAGAGAAATAAGGGCAAACTGGGATAGCGTTTTGATGCCTTGCTAAAACTGTCCAGGAATCACAATCAAAATGTAGCCAATTTGGTGGCCTGCTTATAAAGCCTAATTGTGTTTTTCGTTACGAGATAAAAACTCTGGAGTGGGACCTCCTCCTGATGAATCTATGGACTGAGACGAGTGTCTCAGTTGAGTCGCAGACGAGTCTCTAAATCAACTAACTGTACAGTGCCTACAGCCTGATAGGAGCACAAGAGACAGTTCATACACCATTCAAATCGAACTGTAGCTTGAAGTCCTCCAGGGAGTACATTCTTAGTCATGATTTGATTGTCACAGATATCGCCTCCGGGGATGCAGAAAAATTAACTTTGTAACATTTGAATTCAGTTATCAAGAATTTCGGCCAAAGGGCTTAATATGTAAAAGCCAAGAGGTACGGGGCCACCTTTTCGTCAGTTCTGGCAGTAACATCTTCCAGCCTACTGCTATCTTACTGCGACAGGTGCCAGGGCCGAAATGTGTTTTCCAATACGATGTCTTTGGGTTATCAGGTTTTTGTCCACAGTGTTGACAGTTGTGAGTCTAAAAAATGAAAATTTAGGGATATCAGCAACTGTGTGAGTTCAAAAGAATACGGCAGCACGGTCAACAGACCGACATATCGAACAGGCTGTAACCTGATGGAAACGTAACCTATGGAATTTTTAATTATAAAGTCAAAACACAGCGTAGTGGAATAGGTTGTTGTATTCCGACGTTTCAGTTGCCGTGGCCAACCTTTCTCAAGGATTTCTACAATCAATTGAATACGAGTCAAGTGCAACGACATTTGGGTCCACTACCGCGTCTTCTGATTGGTGCATCCCTGTGATCAGTTGGCAGTCAGATTGGGCCAGCGTGCGTGGGTGTGTGTGTGCACGTGTGATTGTGTGTGTACTCTGATTAGGGTGTGCTTCCGTTTGTTGTTGTGCCGGTTGTGATGCTTCATTTTTTAAATCCTTGCTTGAGATCTGGTTACCATGCCTGCGAAAGTGTGCAGTAAATCCAATCCAGGTAGACGGAATGCAGGCGCCATCAATCCGATTGATGCAGTTCGGCTGTGTGTTGATCTCTAAGGCCTCAGCGCACTTCCGTTCCCCATGTGACTTGAATCCCGACTGTACTATACGTGTACCGTCGAAATTGATTTGATGGTTTGACTCTAATGCGTGGAGTGCAATGGTTGAATGGCGTTCTAGTTTTTTCAACTCTATTGGGTTTCTTGGAGGAAAACGCGCATGTCGTTTGCGCTCCGCGATCCGTACATGGAGTTGTCTAGCTGTCTGGCCTATGTATTTGGCTGGACATTCTGCACAGCGAATTAGGTAGACGCAGTTTGTGCGGTGTTTCAGTTCGATTGGGTCCTTAGCCCTCACAAGGTGTCTTTGTAACGTGTTGTCAATTCGGAAAAATGTTTTAATATCATAATCCCCAAGTATTTTTCGAATAGCGTCTGATGTGTCAACTCTATAGGGTATTCCCACGGTGGCCATAGGGTTTTTGTCTTCCTGTCTCACTGTTCCGATTAACGTTCTCCCAATTTGTTGGGCAATGAGCCTCATGGGGTATTTATTTTGCTGTAATACTCTATTGAGTCGCGCCAGTTCGTCTGCTCGTATGGATTCGTCCGAGCATAGCTTCTTGATGCGATTCGTCAGCGATCCGACAACTGCGCGTTTGACGTAGTGTGGATGCGAAGACTCATAACGTAAATACCTGTCTGAATGTGTAGGTTTTCTGCGGATTCCTACTGAGAATCCATGATTAGCGTTAACCGAGAGCTTGCAGTCCAGGAAACTAATGGTCCTCTGCTCGTTCTCAGTTTCAATCGTAAATTGTATGCTACTGCACTGTTCATTCAAGCAGTTTAGAAAGGCTTGCTATTGTGTGTTTGATATGGTCGTAAAGATGTCATCAACATATCTCAGCCAGGTGCATGGTGGATGGGCAAAGCCACGTAAAGCCTTGATTTCAATATGGTGTAAGAAAAGATTAGCCACTATGGGTGATACTGGAGAGGCCATAGAGACACCGTCAGTTTGTCTGTAGAGCGTGTTTTGAAAGGTGAAATACGTGGTGCTTAGACATAGTTCAACACCAGTAATGACATCATCAGGGATTAGGGTTGTTCTCTGTGTTAGAGATGTATCATCGCACAAAATAGAAGATAGAAAAGATAAACATTCGTTAACTGGTACGCTTGTATAAAGAGCTGTCACATCAAAACTGACTGCTACGAAACGTAACCTACTCTGCCAAACAAAAAGTTGAACGGGCTTTTCAGTTCCCCACCGTTGTTCACGACAGTGAGTAAGCTCTGGTGACGGAGTTCGCCTGAAGGAAGAATTTTCCTTATTGACAGTCAGTGTGTTTGCCCCCTATCCGCTGCTTCTTTTGAGTACTGCTGTTCGAAATACTTAAATATATTGTCTGCACCGCATCTGCCTGCAAAACCGATGCACTTTTGTGCCTACTATGAACCATTTCAGTAACCAGTAGTTTCCAAAAGTGCTTCTGTAGTGTGTGAGCGGCAAAGCCTATAGGCGCCGCGGGGAGGACTCAGATGTACATAAAGTTTGCTGGAAGCATTTCTCTTGGTGGTATTTCAAATGCCTCATCAAAAATTGGCCCTCAAAAGTCTGATTTCGATAAATAATCTCAACCATTTTCCTTAAATTCTTTTTTTCAGTAGATCTGATAAGGATAAAATTGGTAGAGATCAAATCACACTTTCACTAAATTACCCCGCAAATTCAGTCACTATAAGCAGTAAAACCAGTGGCTTTTTAATCGTTTGCTATTGGTCAAAACTGAGGTTTGCAGAGTTCCGCTGCTAATTAATTCCACTCAAAGGCAAACAAGTGAGTCAATGGTTGAAGCAACAAGTCACAAAGCTGAATGTTTAAGGATGTTGCAAAGAAGAAGCACACTGGGTATTCATTTGGATACGATGAGTGGGGACAAAAGTTCGCATGTGAGCGTGTCTGCTTGTGGCGTTACTAGGAGTCAATTTTTTGTCTTTAACCACTTGGCTTGTTTGAATGAGGATGTTTTTTTGACCGGACGTTCAGAATTCACAACCTCTGTGTTTGGATCCCACGGACTGCAAGCAGCGAGAAGTCCAACAGGAACATAAAGAAGGAATTAGATCATTTTATTTGGTGAATTCGTTGATTATAATCCGTTAAACTTTTAAGGATATCAGAAGTTTGTCAGGAAAGTTTCCACCTCGGACGGTATCCTCAAACCGATTTTAGTGTGAACGGAAAGACTCAAAAGTTAACAGTATCAAACGAAAGCAAGTTCTGAGTCTGCTGGCTGGCTGATTATTTCACAACTGTCATACTGGCCCTAACTATCTTCCACAGCCTCTTACATGAGTCTCCTACACCGCACCTTCAGCGGGCAGTAACTCGACCAGCACGGATTCCTTCTGAAACTTCCATAACAGGAACAACTCATTCAAGTGTTTGTAAGCCATTACTCGAAGGAGCAATGCTACACGGTGCTTAAGCCACAGGTGTTTAGCTCCAGATATAACCGCTTTGGGTGCCTTGCTTTCTAGAAAATTTCTTCCTGAGCCGGAAATATCTATGACCATACTTGAAATATGCAATCCGCTAGGTTTTTCGTCCTGCTTATGACTCATCAGGATTCATGTCTAGCACTCCATTCCAGAATCCACCACTACACTACAAGGTCTCCGAACCCACTTTTGCTCATGATGTATGTGGAGTAGCTGCTCATAAGTGACTACTCACGAATAGTGATGTTCGCGAAAGATCAGACGTAGTAGTCATTAGTTAGTTATCAATTAGTTATTGGTTTGGACCTCAAAAATGTGTCCTCCTTAAAGAACCATGTGTTAGGCAGATAGTCACCATATCTGTGGTTGCTTCGTTCCCAAACTTAGCGTGAGCTAACTGACCGTGGTGCGGATAACAAGACAACGTAGACGAACGAGGAGAGGTCAAGTTGGGGGGCTAAAACCAGTCAGGCTCATAAAGCAGTTGCAAAAATAGCTTTCACCATAGAGTGCTAGGAGAGCATTGGCAACCGTACCTATAGGCATGCCCTGATGGATTAATTTTCTTGATCGATGCGTGGCATGCAAGACAAAACTGGTGAGATTTCCAAGTTGTAGCATATAACGGACAGGAGTTCTGTGCTGGGGTGGTAAATTTTGTTGTCGTTGGTTTTTGGATCTTTTGGGATGATAAGAGCCTCCTGGTTGTTTCAGAAGTTTTCACCGTGCAAAAGTGAATATAAAGTAGTAAATAGAAGGTAGATACCCCAAACGGCGAGCGCATGACGAGCGCGGAAGACCAATATGTGATTTATACACTATTCTGCATACCAGTTTGGTTTTGACGGGAGAATCACCTGGAACCTAGCTGAATCCCTCGTTTTTGATGTTCTAAAGAAAACCATAAACATCGGATAAATCGATAAGTCAGAGTTCGTGCAATTTGATGGAAATCGGGAACTGAGCCTATGTGAATGGCCCCAAGAAGGGCAAAGCTGGTCGTTAGCTGTTGAAGAGTTTTCAGTAACCTTATTAGTAGTGTATTACGTCCAAGACGGATACTGTTTCAACGAACGGAAACCTTTGATGACAACTAAACAAAGATTTCAAGTGGGAGAAATCTCAGAGTAGCGTTTCATTTGATAGAGCCCACGTTTTTTAGAGTTCATCTACCCAGATAACTTCTGTGAACTAAGAATCTACTTGAAACAAGGTCCACTTGGCACACTGAGGTAGTCATTGTAATTGAACTATAGTGACCGATACTGAAATCATGCTACCCCCCTGCAGGAAGAAAATGTTTGGAAGACTTTCCTCTTTGAAGCGATACTGTGGTAGATTTAGGCACACTAAAGGACGTTTCGAAAAGCCTCACTTCTGCTTGCCATTGATCCTTGCTCTAACTGGAACAGTCAGATTCAACGTGAACGTAGGATTGTTAATTCTGGTATTGTTTTCGTTCTATTCACATTCACACAAATGGGAGGATCTTATGCGGATTCACGGCTCATTAACGGCACAGAGTTATGCACTGCTCGCTCTCAGTCATCGATACACGCCTTAATTTGTTACCAGTAGATGGCCTAAAATCAACCAGATGCAACGGATAGACGCAGACCGGACCAGGTATTTATTTTGACCGTTGGCTGATGAGCATCTGTTATTCACCCGGAAAATGAAGAATTCAAAAAGGAGGGCATCTGGTGAAACTGCGTGTCATATTTTAAGACGTTTGCATATGAGAAAGTGTTCGTCCACTTATGCACCTAGCAGAAACCCTAAATTGTAATCCGTTTTAGAACCGGAGTTACACAGTACCGATGGTCCCCGACAGCACTTAAAGTGACGTGCAATGCTGTAACATAGAAGTTAACTCTTCAGAATGAATCCCACAGAGGAGCTTTTCCGATTGATCTTTTTGTCAGAAATGCTTTTTTTCGAGCTCAACAGAAATCGTTCTTAGATGCTGGAGCCTTGTTCACGTTCATCTGCTTTGAACACTACTCGTTTTTTAATCGATCGTTTTGCACCACCACAGATGTGCACAACTCATGTTTTGCCATTAATAGCACTCAGCAGCAGCGCATTTTTAATGCAGAGACAGGAGGTTTAAACTGCTTCTTAGAAATTCAGCTTGGTTTTGTTGAACCGTCGTGAAGATAGTCTAGGAGCCATGTAGGAGCGTACAACTTCACGAGTGTGTGTTTACCAGAACGGATTTGAGCCTAGTTAGTTTTTCCAAAAATTCTGCCTCTCACCTTCAAAGCTGTCCTTTCAACGTTGTGATATAAAAGGTTGATTTGTCTTACGTGATCAGTAGCTCAATAAGCATATAAATTGACAACTGGCTCAAACCTAATGCACTCTATCTCAGCTTGATCCAATTGTTGGCAAAATACCGTGTCTCGGTAATAGTTCACTCAGTGCAGGATATGCCACTTGTCACTAGCACACCACCGTAACTGTTGCCAGCAAAGACATAGATACTTCATTTTTTCGAAAAGCATCACATCACTTTCTCTACTTCAGTTTCCGCGTCTCCTTACTCCTGAACTAGTTGCAATGTTTGAGGCTATTTAGATGATCTCTTCTTTGTGCAAGCTTCATGGAATCCAGATGCAATTGTAAAAACCTTGTTGTGGTAGGTAGCACGTTGCACCGTTTTTGACCTGATGAACTCTATAGGCGTTACAGCAGTAGCTGAATCGGCGTATGAAACGCTAGCAATGCAAACGGTCATAAAGTTGGAAGGATTTGTCAGACTATTCCTGAAGGCAAATTCAGAGAGATTAAGATAGCATCCAAGTGTTCAGATTCATGTTATAGTTGTGATTGTTGCTCTAGACAACATTTGCGTACAGGCGCAAAGAAAGGTTAGAACTGTGCTCTTGTAAAGCGCGTTTTCTAGATAGAGTACGTAACCGGGACACAGTGTCGATATACACCCACAGGTCCAGCTTGCTCGTCCAAAAATGCAAGCCATGGTCAGGTCACTGATAGTGGTATGCTGTCGGAGTGCTCACGATGACAGAACTGAGACACTAAATTGAGATGTGAATCTAAGCTTTAATTGATTACCTCAAAATGAAAAGCACAGTTAATCTCCAACTTCTTTCACTGTGCTCCCACACCCCTGAAACGCAGTCGATCGATGAGCGGAAAGGATGATGGTAGCAGTATGAAAGAAGCCAGACGGGCTGAAGCCAAGTTACTAAACCACACGGTCCAATGATATTGTATCCTACTGTTTGGCTACATAAAGCCCCGTAAACAGTGCAAGTGATTACAGTATTCTGATTTGAATTGCTCAGCTGGATAAGACAAGAATGGGTGAGCGCAAAGCGGTGATCAAGAATGCCGACATGCCAAACGATATGCAGGATGAGGCGGTGCATGTAGCAGCCTATGCAGTAGATCATTTTGATATGGAAAAGGATATCGCGGCACACGTGAAAAAGGAATTTGATCGGAAGTATTCTCCAACGTGGCATTGCATTGTGGGGAAAAATTTCGGAAGGTAAGTTAGGCAAGTTAATGCACCAATCACGTGGTGTGACTGAGTGAGCATCTATCAATCGAGATGCGCCCTATTTTGTGATCTTCGTGGTGGAATCGCCCGTCTTCTGCATTGCTAACTTATAATGTCTATACAATTACAACAAGTTAATGTACAGAGGTAATCTAGTTAGGTCAGTCTCGCAAAAGACAGTAAAATACTTGGGCTGAAGGACCCCTGAAATGTGTGGAGCAAATTCTGAAATTTCAGAGAACATGAAGCCAGAAAAGCCATAGCAAACCGATAAATGTGCTTCGTGTTTTGCAGACGTGAACCGAATTGTTTAACCAAGCACTGATCACTGATCAGCTAGACGCAGGTAGGGAGTATCTTAAGCACATACCTGGTAGACGCGTGAGGCTTCAGGTTCAAAAGTGACGAGATCAAGGCAGTAGCAGTTGGATCGAAGTGCTCATGTTCCAGATCGGGGTATCTTGCCATCAGGTAGAAGAACGAGCTAACTACCTATTGTGTGAACTACGCTGCTATGAATAACCTCCTTGCTTGTCAGAAATCATGCATAAGCATTCGCTCACCCGTTTCCCAGCCAGCTGCTACCAAATTAATTTTTATTGGCAGCAAAGTAATGCTTTGAGAACAAGTTAACTGCCATTTTGAGTGTTCTGCTTTACAGCATTTTACAAGCATCTGATCCTTGATAAGAATTTCAAATAATCCCTGCTCATACATCCGTTTTTCCTTCAAACGTTTGTCAGTCATTACTCTCACTTTGTAACAAGCGAAACAAATTATTCTGTCGGGTTAGAAATACACGGAGGTTGTATATCTACTCCCTAAGGTGCGAGATGTATAAGTAGCTACTCAAACTTTGAGTGCCCCTGAATCCGTATTGATTATTTTGCGCTGGAACATCTGTGATTGCACAGGGTGCAGCACGCCACAAAGTGACGCAAATTATTTCAGGTTTGACTGAACTTCTATGCGAATTTTTGGATGCATATACAGGAATAAGCAAAACCTTTCTCGGGGTTGACATCTCGCAGTATACAAAGGAATACAACCGCTTTCTGCCTATCAATAAGCATCGTCTGTTAACAAGTTTCGGAATATCTGTGCCAGTCACCGCCTACAGAAGACTGCAGCTTAATAAAATACGCTCTCATTCAGCACATCAAAATACATAAGTTATCAACGTTAGTCAAAACAGACTGAAACAAATCCATTAGGTTGTGGCGAATGGTCATCCGATACCCAGATAGTCTACTTGAGGAACAACAGCGACCAGGTGTAGACCTTGCATACCACAGTCCATCCACTGGCCTTATAAGGTTAGCTTTGGTGGTTTAAATTCATTTCTTTTAGTGACTAGCTTCCTTCCTTGATTAATTGTGAACCAATGTGACTGAAGAGGTTATGCGAACTGGAGACTTAATAACTCATAAAGAACCTTTCACTTCGGAATTTTCACAAATCTAGAGACGAAATCAGCGGTATCATGGAACTCACAATAAATTCTCTCACTGCATTAGTTGGAGGATTGCTGGTTTACTCGCCTGTTGATGTCATGTGTTACCATGTTTTTTATCACCTTGATACGTTTTCGCCGATTACCTCAAAAATTACTAAGCAGTTCTTCCCTTAAGTGACCTTGGTTTCATTGGTTTTTCCAGTCTGTGCTCAAAATTACATAACCTCATCTGAAAAGGGTTGAGACGAAATGAGATGGATTCAACATAATCTCCGACAACAACATGGCTATCCTACTTAAAAAGCTCCTCTTAGAAGAGATTCGTTTTGTTTTGGACCTTGAAGCATCGTCACTTGCATAGTTCTCGCAGAAGCAGTCGCGTTTTTTTTGGTCGGCTGCTTTAGGCTGTTATTTATTGGGGGTAAAACCGTGTTCCTCCAACATTGCTTCCCTCCGGATGAGATGTTTGTAGCATCTTGCTATTCTCATCCTTTTCAGCTACGTCACCCACGAGACCCAAAATTTCATTTACTTCTACTTCCAAGACCGTGCTTTCCTGCTTTTCAAATCCGGCTAACAAGAGAACCCAAAATGCCATCAAGAAGCTCAAGCTGTAATCACCTGTCCAGGCATTCAAAAGAGACATCTTGTTTGAAGGCACTTCGACTCAAAAGGTCAATCTTCAAACTTTTGCCATGTATGTACCCAATTTAACATAATATAGCAATATTCTCCAAGATATTCTGCCTTGGTTATTCGGTTGGATCTTCCCATCCACGCTCACTTATCTAAGTAATTTATTGAGTCGGTCAGTGAGATATAATATTTAGGAGAGTTGTTTAACTCAAGAATGGAATAAGCTTCAAAAAATACGTCGGAAACTTTTCTTCCGTGTACGCACCGAACCTTACTTCAAAAGTAACATGACTGACTGCTCTAAGACCTAGCTAATGTGGTCGGTCGAAAGTTAACTTCTGCTGAGTGTCGTTTACACCATTTGATGCCACGTACACCAGCATTTTGATCTGTTGGGGATTCTGCCAAATGCAGTATCAGGTGTGATACGCACCAGCGTATTGTTGTATGTCCGGCCAACATATCTTGGTAGTGCCGTCCAAGTAAGTTAGGACATCGATAGCACATACACCTGTTCGGATTTTACTCATTCTGAGATTATTAATCAGCCTCCCAGCCGACGCTCTGCATCATACACAAAACGAAGAAACCCAAACTTTGAAGCCGGTTACGACCTGAAAGGACCACTTCCCATAGAGGCAAACCGAGTAGTGAAGCCCACTGGAAAAAGCCAAGGAAAAGCAACCAAATGAAGCAAGCTTTATGCTTAGCTGGGGGACCATGTATTCTTCGCCGGAAGCCTTGGAATTAGTAACACCCAAGTGTCCAATCACATAAAACATAAGGGGGATTCACTTCAGCAATGGGACTGGGGAGTTTCTAGCAAAAGAAGGGAGCTTATTATTAAAATGTACCCCCAAATGCATCTCTTTTAAGTCCCCGAAGGATTTTGGGAACAGACTGACAAAAACCTTCTAGAGAAGGCAGTAAATGGCTGCGCAAATAAAAAGCGGTAGGAGTTCAGACAAGATCAATGTTGTCGCACAACGCAAACATTGTTAATTGTGATCTGCCGGATAACCATCGTGTTTTTATTTAAATAAATCGCTAAGACCATCAAATCCACCGGTGGACTCCATGCATTCCGCTCATTAAAACGTCGCGGTGAAATCTTTTAGCTACGGAATTAAAAGGTTGCTCCCTTCGAGGTAAGCCTACCGGTCTCCATAAAGATAACTCACATGGCTATTTTCCAATTTTTCTAAGATCCTCGTGGATTTGAAGTCTGGAAGATTTGATTTTCAAGTTAGGAAATGAGGTGTCCTGAAAATCGCTAAACTGTGCACTTCTCCATCTATACTTGGATTCATGAGATCAAAGTGTGCCGCTTTGATCGATGGGTTTCTGTCGTTGATTGCAGCCTGACATTGTCACTGTGCGTGCTGAGTATGAATCGAAGTGAATTATCCTTTCAACCGATGCAGTGCCTTCGTGAAGCCGGGTGGAATGAAATCACAGTGGCAGTGTTTCTGAGGCGCCTTGAAGCTTGGTTCTTGGTCCGCATTAAAGCTATACAAACCTTGTAGCCGAATAACTCCAGAAAATGAAGCCTTAGTGTAATAAGGGAAGCTTTGGTAGCAGTAAATCTAGTGGTTTTCTTCCAAACTGTTTTGGGACGATGACTTCTAAGTGGGTTCCAAAGGCCTCCCAGTTAAGTGAAGAACAGAGTTTATTCCATAGATCCTGTCCATATTCTGCGTAAGTGCGAGTTAATCACACTGCTTATCAGTCGGTTAAGTGTTCAAACTATTAGCCTGGGGGTGGGGCGTTCGACTTCCTGGAGTTTCTTGAAGTGCGCATCGCCGATGACTTCCAATAGGGATGAAACAGCTGTACAGCGCTTTTCGGATTCTCAGCATATATTGGCTTCACATACAGGACCAAGTCTCCATCAGAATTTATTCTTTGTCATACCACTAGAAGCACTCACAGAAATAATCGTTCTCGTCGAAATTCCTCTAGTATTCGTAAGCACTTGTTTTGTCATGTCCAGTCGAATCCTTCACACTCTCTGGACGAGCCCTGAGTCCAGCTTTCTTACTGCGCAGGCTACTTGGGGGCCATTGGACAACCTATTCATCATTACATTACAGATTTTGTTGAAAAGACTATCTAGAAAGCGCAGCACTATGTGACACCTGCGAAGAAGTAGGCTGGTAGTCTGGTCTACCATACAGCTGTAGTGGGAGTGTGAACATAGAGATGAAGTAACCGGCTGATTGCTGGTTTTAATAAGAGTTTATCCGGCCATTTGACGTCTGCAAGTAGCATCTTATTATCCGGAATGGCTAACACACATCAGCGATCTGGTCAGCACTGGCAGCCACAGGAAGCTAGCTAGTACTGAGCACAATGTGTCGGAAAAGTGTATCACAGGCAATGCTAACCTGTTGTTCTCAGGTGGAAGGCAATCCATGTGAAGTACCCAGATTTGTGGCTCAAGGTCAAACATGCTGGGCTTTTTGAGGAGAATTAATTTAACGTCGCCACTGGTTTGGCTAAGAGTTGTAAGACAGATTTATGTGCTTAGTGACAAACGACTGAATCATGCAATCTACAGCGAATCCAGAGGAGTCTCACCTCCAAACTGGAAAGCGACAGGCACGGGTCAACAAAATGACTCAAGGATGCCTCGGAAAGAAGCTGGAATATCACTGTAAAATTCCATGTGTGGGAACGGCCGTAAACGGCACATGGACACTCGTGTTCGCCGAAAGGCCCCATCAACCATCCTTCAGGTATTCGGAAGGATGGTTTCTATCTTGAAAAAGTAGGTATCTCTGAAATTCGTGTAAACCGAGTCCGGTAGTGTTTTGTCTTTTCTTTTATTATGCTCTTGGTTCCGTGGCACGGCATGCGGTGCACCACGGTAAACTGGCAACAGATTTATCAAAATGATATCGTGCTTTTACTTAGGCATAAGGCATCAGACTCATTTAACGTCGTTAAAAAAGCATTGTGTTACAAATCCTCATCAGCGAAAGTTTGAACGTTACTCATGCCTCCGCAGCTGGTATAAAAGTCGAAAGAGCGCAGACTGTACTTTGGAGTTGAAATGCAAGTGGCAGAGTGCTCCCACTGTTAGTCAGAGGAAAGTGTGGGTCACCAAAACGCTTTCGATTTATTGACCTGCAGATTCTTTCTTGCGTATACAGCCATGGATAACCTCTGCGGGTTTTTGACGCTGGTTGTCCGAAGTCGATGGAAAAGCGATGGCTCAATGGAGGAGTATCCTCCGCTTTGTGAGCGATGCTCCTTCCCATCGTGTGTTTACAGAATATTCAAACCTGCACCTCGTTTAATTACTCGAAAAATGTGGTTCGATGTTGCAAACCCTGCACCAAGGTTTTATTTCGACCTTGTAGTGTAACTTCAGAAGGCGCTTATCCAACTTTTTTATACTGCTGGAAGAACCACTGAATGATAGTCTGTATGGTTATAATATTGCTACCCCGCGGGCAGTGTCGTTCATTTGACCTGCATGAACTGTAGTGCCCATCAGAGCTTTTAAGTGGTAAGGGAAATGGGAGGATACATTACTCTTAAACACTGTATGATTAGAAACACAGGTGGATTAGGACGAGACCAAAATGAAGGGAAAGCCAGAAACAGCTCCCCGATCAGTTGAAATCTTTCTCTCAACCTATTGTTTACCGACAGAGGGGCTACTTGATTGTGTCGGCGACTTTAGCGCTATTTTTGCGACTGACTGTTTTGCTAAGACATCCTGGATAACACTAACAGCTTAAACTCCACAAAATTTGGAGGGTATAAAAAAATCCTGCGCGATATAATGCAACAAATTTGTCTGGCTTCCTCGTGTTTGTTTTCTATCTCAGATGGAGTTGGCTTTCTGTTAGCAAAATCCTGCTGATAATTTACGAGTCGTCCACCTGTTTTTCCGCAAAGTCAATAAGACAGTACGGAGGTGATCAAACATTCAGTTTCGAGGTCGACATACACCAACTTGATAATGTTGCTTTCAGCTCAAAAAGACTACATTCATGATAACGGACGCAGTAACCATATGTACTCAAAGATTATCTAACAATCCGGTGACTTTTGTGACCGGGGTTGTGTCGTGATAAATGACTGACAAGCTCGTTCTGCCATACGGAACCATCAACGAACCCAAAAGCTTTATAACATCATGTAGATTGTCCAAATTACTGCTTCAATGAGGGTTGAGTTCACATTAGCCTCCTCTAAGCACGAATGCATTCAGCGCATTAAGGGCGTCAGTCGTAAAATACGTCTAAGTCACCTAAATAGCAATAACAATACTGTGAGCAGTGTGTTCTGTTAGGAAAATGTGCTGCGATTTCTCAAACATCACATAAGGTCGCCTTTGGGCGGCACATTCATTTGAAAAATACCAAAAACAAGAGATATAGGCAAGATGCAGTTGAGTATCCCGTGAAAACCAAATTACTTTACAGATGAGCGTATTTCGCCATCTCCATTTTCCTCATCCGAAGATATCGGTAGAGCCGGTCAATGATTACAGTGACATGGTGACCTCAAGTCAGTCGGCAT
>SJOL01006436.1:534788-550275 GCA_004794785.1 Opisthorchis felineus
TTTTTTACTGAATATTAAGAAAGCATACCACGTGCTTAGGTAGTTAATGCACTACGAACTTTTCATTGTGTTTGTTGTGCAGTTTGCGAGAGATTTCTGATTAAAATGTAGGTTTTTCAAGACGCACTACATTAAAACTGGACAGACCTCAAAATGCTCTTCCACATCTGAATCAAATCTCAGTACATCACCATACTGAAGAATGCAACTGACTTTAATGATATTTCAAACCGGTGTTTCCAAAAGGTCGCTAAAATTCAGGCAACACATTCCTCAAGCAGTGGTAGCAAATACTATCCAAAGCGCCACCGTAAAAAGTCTTAAGTCATTCATTTCACTACGTGACTTCATAGAACCACAACTATGCGATATGCTAAGGCTGTGGAAGCCGGCCTTATAGTGCCACTGTTTTTAATAAACAGCTTCACCCTACTACACACGGACTTTTTGTGTCACAAAAACGGTTACTGCGCCACAATCACAGTATCACGTACTGAAACCTGGCAGCACGTTTTCGCTACTGTCATTCTTGGGGAATCATATAGATTTGACAGATGAGTCAAATCCATTTTCTAACTGACAGTTATGATAAATGTTGCAATACTATTTGACAGTGATTCATCATATTCCTTGGCATATCTGCACGTGCCCGACGAAATCTTACCGAAGGAGGAGTTCTCAAATGTCAGGGAAGAAAAGTCTGGCCTTCTCCGAGTCAGTAATGCAGGCCAAGGAAAGACATGTTTGGATGGGTTCGTGTAAAAACACATTTTATTCAACCACCGCATTTTTTGGATCCCTGGGCCTGCTCACTGAACAACCCAAATACCAAACACAATACTTAAGCTACAGCCTTTTCTGCTTGTCAGAGCAAACGAAATTACTAAACTGACTCTGCGAAGAACTTTCATCTCCAGAGGCGCAGTGGATAAAACAAAGATTTGGGACAAAATTGAGTCATAAATACAAAGAAAACAGTTAAAACGGGATCTCATGTCCTTCTGTGGGTGAAAAACGGATGTCAACACTTTGATGGTGGACCTCGACAAGATTCCGACCGCGGATCCCCCGAAATGAAAAAGAATCCATCAAGTGCCGGTGATTTAAATTTGGATTTAGATTTTGATAAGGACTAAAAAAGGCGATCTGTTGGAGAAGAATCACTTTATATGAAACATTAAAACGAAAGTCACTAAGAAAGCATTAGTCACGGTTGGTGATTGTGACTAGCAGGACCCCTAACCCGATGAAAACTTTCTGAATTTGAGCTTATTAATTGGCTTCAAGTAATCAGCTCGAAATTTGCTTGATGGTGCTTTTGACTCAGAATACAACTCGGAGGAGAGCAGTTGATGAGTTGGTCTACCCGGCCCAAGGCTACTATGTGCAAATCCCTATGGCGCTTAATATGACCAAGTTCATCATGGTCGTATGAAGGCAAAAAATATAATCCAGAAGTCCGGAAATTTCACAGTGTATTAACATCATTTATAAAACTTTGAGATTTTGACCTTCACAGTGAAGGAGTGTTGCACATGTTGCTCATCTACTTCTTGAGATTGCAAGGTAACAGTCCGAGGGTGGCTGGAAAATCATTGAAAACTTTTCGAAATAGTTCATTTGTTAAAACGCGAAGTCGTGCCTTTATACTTTTTTCGGTTGAAAAGTGATAACAAGGACGAGAGTTTACAGTCCATTTTGATAGACATGTTGTAAAAAAATCAACCCAGTTATCTGGAATTTAAAGTCACTATCCATTTCACAGGACTATTATTAAAGGATTTTTCAGCAATATTTGAATATTTTTCATTAATGTTTTGCTATAGAGACAGGTGATTTTTCCTGAGAAGCAGTCCACTGCGGATTTTGTCCTGATTAGAAACTCATTAACACTAATTAGGTGCAGTAGTATCGATGTCACGTTGGTTCAGCTTTCGCCACAGCGCCGCATGGCCACTGACCAAACGATGCTTCCGTAATCATCGTCAGCTCCAAGGCTCATTGACTTGGTCCTTATCAGGGCAGACGTGAAGGCCGTGTGAAGTAGTTCCCAAGTGGCCACGTTCCCTAACAAATTCTGCATCCCGGCTAAAACAAGGAATCACTTTAATGTGCTGTAGGCTGAGCAATCGGTTGATCACAATTTCACTTCACCTAAACAGCATACAGAAAAATCGGAAGTGCATCCATAATCGTTACTTGTGGTGTAGTTTCCTGTTCAGCTCACTGTCTTGGACTCCAGTATTAGCTATATCAAACTGACCTCAATGCCATTTATTGATAGCTGTTTAGGTGCACTGATATGATAGAATCTTACTGGGGCATCTGAAACCACAGTGTTTGATACCATAGATGTACATGAGTCAGTCCTTCTATGCTGCTGTAATGATTGCATTACCGCTGCAAGGATATCTCACGTTCAGCAGGCGAATTCACTTATTCCAATGCAGGAAAACCAAAACCTCTTAGATATTCGGACTTCTAAGACTTATGACACCAATTTAGATAAGTTCGGTTGCACACATTTTGTTTTATGCTGATTCTGTGTGGCACTGAAATATGTGAACCAAATCGACCTTGCATATTTGTTTATCGCTAATTTCTCATACAAGCCACTATTGCACTGAGCACTGTATTGATTTCACACCAGTTCAGAAAAGCATCCGGTAAAATCCATAAGTCCTGGTATATTTACCCGTTGACAACAAGAAAGTCAGTTTTCTCTGCTTCAATAATTCCTCACCGTCCTATCCATGGATCATTATTCTACCAGGAGCAGATTTCATTCCGATACCGAATTGCAGTGCATAGATTTTTGGGGACAATGCTTGTCCAATAAGGCTAACTGAGTTTCGATAGTTTATGTACAACCTGGTTCAGCAATATGGTAACCGAAAATGGACCGCACCACCTTGGGTTACGTAAATATGTGAAGTTGGAGAACGGGGGTGTTAACAACCGCTGTCCCCAGTCAAGTAGTCGCTCGAATTCGCCATTTCGGAATGCCCAATGACTTCTGCTTCCCTAATCGCAAAAAACATGAGAAAGCAGTTCCAGATCAAATTTCGACAGACCGAAGAATTCCCGGGAAGATCCGAACAATTGCAAAACTGGAAAGACTCACTGACAAACCAGCGTTTGTTTATGTTTTCTGCAAAACTGAAGCAAATCACCGACCATTGAGAACGAATAGACTCAGTATCACTAGTCCAATGAAAATTCGCTTTGCTAACTTGACCAGTCCCGCGTAATCGCGGTCAGGCAATTGATACAAATTTGATCGTTTCGTTCATTCTGCTCCAGCTTGCTGACCTTAATAAATTTTTCCGTCATTTGAACTTTTACCCAGCAACTGCATCGACCAGTGAAGTGGTGGTCACCATCTAGGTTTGTCTCAGTACCTATGTGACATTCCTTAATACCCTGCTTGCCAAATCTAACTCATCACTTGTGGTCTTTGAACTAGCCTGAACTGTAAGCTTATTCAACCATCGCAGTTCCCAAGATCATTCGTAATTTTTATCCTTGATGCTGGCAGCAGAACCACGGTTTGCATACATTCGCTATAAGTTGACTTGAGACTTGACCTAGAACTCCAACAGTGACACAGTGCTCGTCTTTCCCGTTTACACAACAATTTTTCTCATGTGTTCTCTGTTGTCCAATGAATTGTTTCAATCTTAACTACTTGCCAAATACAGACTACATCGTAAAATCAGGACAAGTGCACCTGAAAGCTGTCATTCTTCCCCCTTGTTCTGTGATGCGCACTTTTCTTCATCCCATATTAGGAAAACGCAGTCCTGAAGAGCAAGCCAGAAGATAAGGTAAATCCTCTGTCAATGTAGCTGTGTGTGGTACCGAATATTGTTCGGCAGCCCAAAGTGACTGGAACCACCAGGGATAGTAAACATTCTTGAGACATCCAACAGCTATCGGCGGACCATTCTCCTGCACCCTAACTGAACCGCTGGATGTGCAAATTAATACATCTGTCACAGCGTATTCCAACCCGGGAAGCTGTCATGTCAAAAAGCTCTGTGCATTGGATTCTTGAAGAAAGCAATTTAGAACAGTTAAGTAACGGTCTTTGGTTGGCGATACAGAAGCATGCTTTCTATGCACTAAACATATTGACATTTGGTACACTTTACTTTCCTATAAAGCCTTATTCCGTCAAGCCACTATGGTGGACTACCAGACTCTAATCAATAGATACAACGTCAATGGTGAAGCACACAGTCCCTGGGCTAGTCAGTCTAGGTCACATTTTTACAACCGTGAGTCTCAGTTCCGGAGGTGACCCGTAAACGCTATGAATTGTGCTCTTACTGGCATATCCGGAGAACAAAAGGGTAACAATTGCCAAAGGCGATTAGGCACTTCTATTTACTTGTCTATTTCCTCCCTGTTTTTACCGTAACTCGCACACTCACCAAGAATGGCGTATTTTACCATTTGAAATACTGCTCCCAACAACCTCAAACTCGCATGCTCTGAAAGAAGGCGGAAAACCATGGCGCCATTTTTTGCTTTTACGCATCCAAACTTCACAGGTTCAAACTACCAAGTGGTCGCCGTAACTGTTTGTTTGTGATACGCTTAAGTTTTTCGTGCCATAGATTATGAGTAACCAAAACCAACTTTAGGAGTAACGGCACATTAGTTTTGCTTGGGAACTCTAACAGCAAAGCAAAAGTCGTTCGATGTCCTCAGTCTTCGCTAATGTGCAAATTCAGTTATGCTTTCGCTTCTCCTATTTACAAAGACCTTGGATGGCGTAAACTACGGGGACAGCTGAGGGAACTCAGGAAAATTTAAGTGGCATAGATGGGCAACTACTCCAGGTAATCCACCAATTACGGTGTGCCGTAACACTTTGGCGATGACTGTCGTTGGATCTTGCACGGTTTCACCGTATGCACTAAAAATTTAAGCCGGAAATCAGGCCAGTAAAACTGCTTTCCTTGTAGTATACTGGAATACATACCCAAAATAGGTATCAGTTTAGATAAGCGCGTGCTTTTCTACCAAAGGCATCTCTCTCATGTGCATCCATTTCCCGCCTGGTAAATATTTTGCTGACTGATAAACCTCGTTCCCTCTAAGTATCTTTACTTCAAGAAAAGTTTGATTTTACCCACCAGCGCTGTATTCACTGAGTGCGCCGTTAAGGTCCGATAGTTCCACACATAGGCAGAGAAACAAGTTGCATTTTGAAAAGAATCAGTACTTTATAATGCACTATGCTCTCTGACTATGCTCCTTTTCACTTCACTGGCAAAGCTAATGAAACTTTTTGCGCTGTTTTAGCGACCTGAAAAGGCCGTCCAGAAGTATAACCTATAATTTTTCCACTTTCAATTAGTTGTGAGTGTTATGTGCAACTCATAATAACGGCACATCTACAACAAATTCGCTAACAGCATGAAAGTCAGATTCAGAACAAATCTGTAGAGAATTTCTCATGGAATCTTCTAACTAGGGATAAAAGAGTAACTTGATCTCGATCTTGACTGCAGTGATTAGACAACATTCTTCTGTGATCAAAGGAAACGTCTTGGAAGCTTGCTCATCGAATAACAGCACCACGTTCGTTTTTCAGCTTCAGTGCACATGGATTATCACAAACTTGAGAGTATTCTTAAGCATTGTATCCGTTTCTTGATTGAACCCATTAAGTAGTGATTAGTGAATCTTTGGTCATTGAGCCGCTTGGATCATATACGCTAAAGCGAAGAATTCATTCCGAATATTAGAGACTCGCTGTATTTGATTTATTCGGTGGTCGACTTACAACTTTGGGGCAGTGTTTAATTGCAACTGCTTCTTAAATATGGAGGACTAAGAAGTACATGCAGTTGGTGATGGTAGTTCCTGCCTAGGAGTCAGCTGCCTTGGACCTGAAAATACAGCCAATGGCACATACAATGCCCTCAGGATGGTGCAGTGTACGGCAGTATTCTTCTGGATTAGTTACTTCATTGTATCACAGAGCACAACGGGAACTAACCATGCAGCATCATTCCTGAAGTGGTTTTTTAGTTCGCCACACCAGCTGGATATTTAGCAGTAAAGGATAACCCTGCCTAATTACTCCTGAACAATCTCTCTCTGAAACAATGATTTCTCGATCTATCCCAAACGTTTCTCAACTGACCGAAGACCTCGTGAAAAGTAACAATTGTTATAATTGTTATAATCATTCAGTTGTAATACACTTTCGGTGCTGAACCGTCATGCTGCTCGAAAGGAGTGCGAGGTCTGAGATACTGCCAGGTTGCCCAAGCCTAGCAGGAGCAATCGAGATGCCAGGGCTGGGCTAGAACCATAGACCTTCCGGTCATTCCTTAACCACTGAGCTATTTCGAGCTCATGACCTCACGACTAGTTTGCCCCAGAGAGTTGGGTGTCAGAGTTCCCGACCAACAACATTCATAATCTGCAATGCTTATGACTACCGAAGTTTATTTGGTAAACAGCTATGACAATACTAACGTGTATCCAGAATGACACTGATGCCAAATAAAGGAATGCTACAGATATGTAGCGGTTTTGTAACAATCCTATTCCACCCGCGTTCCAACCTTGCAGTAGTCGACAGTAAGAATTTGAGTAATATTGTGCTAGATCCTCCGGCTTCATTCAACTGGCTCCAACCACTTCGCCGAGGGTCGAAATAATATTGAGTGGAATACGTGGATGACGATGGTGCCAATTTAAGGTAATCCGAGAAAGTCATAGAGCATAGCAAGGAAAGCATCTTCAGCTAAATGAAGTAACTTGTCGGGTTCACACTAAGCTCGCGCATCAAATCATCTTGCATTCTAAGGATTAAACCTGACCCTGAACATCCATGCGTATAACAGACACGGGGCACTGTTTAAGGTGACTGAAGCGCAGTTCCAAAGTAACACTGAGACAAAGTGAGCACCCAACATGATCAAGTTTCTAGGATGGAGCAGGGCAATCACTCTTCTCGCATTTATGAAGCCTAACAGAATCACTTTTCACAGACAGCTCCATCTATTCGGCTTACTGATAAACCCACTGTATCACTTCTCACTCGCCACATTTGATGGTACGCACTGACCGTACTTTCACGACTGAAACCATAAACGGTGGTAGAAATACCCGTGATGGAACTTTTACCCCACTTTCTTTCTGTCTGATAAAAATGGATCATCGGTTCTTAGTTGTTGATCAGGTGGATGTTGATCTGTTCGCCAAGCTTGGCAACTGACCTGCAGACGTTTCGTCACCATAAGAGTAGACATTATCAGTGCGAAGTTAGGTGGATCATCGGTTCGCTCAGGCTCACTAATAGGTTGCCTGACTGTCAGATGTCACCGGTAGCGGTCAAAGTAGAGAGGAGGACAGCCAAAGGCAAAAATTCTGCCACGTATTTTAGATCGGGAATAGTAATGCATGACTAAGATGCGAGAAGTGATATTTGGAAAAGATATCAGATTAGCATTTCCGGCTTTGCCTAAGGGTACGGAGGTCCGGACCAGAAAAAAGGGCAAGTGAATGATGCAAACAAGAGGAACACGAGACTAAGCGAAATCGCGACTAAAACTGTGGGGACATTCGAATTAACGCGGTTTTCTGAAGATGAAAGAGAGTTTCTCAAGGTTTAAGAAAATCTTCAATCTATACACGCTTAAGCAGTGTAATGGAAAAGAGCACAGAAAGACACATGTGCTTGTCGAAATTCTCATGTAGGTTCTCGGGGTCGATGAGGAGTTCCGACAGGATTTTCAGACGGATAGAAACAGAACGCTGATAAAAATACCATTGGTGGATACTTCGATGTGGTAAAATGTGAGTTGACTTCATTAGTAAGGCAGATATCTTGTTAAAGGAACTTGAAAAAATATGAGAGTTCTGAATCTAACGATGTAGCGAAACCCAGTGCAAAACTGTCGGCATACTTTGAAGCCTAGTAGGGCTGTCAGGTCAGCGCCTTGAAATGCTCGGGCACTGATTGAGACACACCACTACCTACCTTGTATTTTAGTGGAAAAAACTAAGTAGACGGCCAGAAGAGAAATAAAGAACAGACGGTGGATTCGACAATACCTGCTTATGTGCTGAAATAAATGAGGACAAAACCTTAGGAAACTTAATCGGAAAAGCGAATTAATTTTATATACTCATCTGGTTTTGACGGGATATTCACCTGGAACTCAGCTCAATCTCTCGTTTATGATGTGCCTAAGCAACTGAATGTGCCGCACCAGACCGCCTCATGTTTCACTTGATATGATATTCGAGATGTCGTAATACATTGTATGGACTTAACACATTACTCATAAGGTTGCTCAAGAACGGCAAAGCCGGTCATGGGCTGTCGAAGAGTATCCAGCAACCTTATGAGTAATGTATTACGTCTATAGTTTTAGCTTACTTTCCACTTACTCACGTATTGACTTACTCAAGTAACTTTCAGTCGAAATAAGATACATAGATAAAACTGAAGTCTTTTATATTATCGACAGCATTTAGTGATTTGGCTTGCATTCAGAAATGAACCGGCGCCCTAGTCCGTTCTTCTTGAGGAAAATGCAAAGTACCTGCACCGGATAAGATTGACCGCTAAAAGTAGCCCCTGGTTTTTATGGGCCGACAGTCAGCCGACGTTCAGCGTGAGACCCATTTGTAGTGTCATTGTGGCTACGAATCAAGTTGTTTGACAACCAGGAGGACCAAACTGTCCTCACGTGAAACATAACCCTTAAGCTTTATGTAGATATAAGTTCTGGCGCTACGTAACAACCAATCCATTGATCTTTAGCCTACTTGGAATGCTCATGCGCAGCTCTATGAGCTCTACGGGTTTCAGTTAACTAAATTGGAAAAGTTAGCTTTTCAATATGCTTCGAACTGTTGTCTTCGAGACTTCGCTGTGTTTGTGTTCCGCTAAGTGACAGATTCATGTCACTCACGAAACCTAATAGCTCACGTGAGAACTTCCTCGCCCTTCAATAAATCTTGCCCAGTTTCATCCAGAGTAATTTCGTCTGTATTGCAGGTCTATGCGGGTGAAAGACCGAGTCAAGTGAATCGCAGTCGTCCTTGCCAGTAAAGAGCTGGGTAGGCATGCGCTTCATCACAGGATAATAACTGGCCAAAATGTTATACGGGGATTTCAAACTCACAAGCTAACCAACAAGTAGTTGTCATGAAATTTGTACTTCCAGTTTCACGCCTTAACTCCACCGATTTCTCATACAGAGAATTTTCCGTTTTTGCCAAGGGGATATGCGTGGCTGGATTTACGTGTCTATTCTTAGGTATCATAAAAGTCTCAAGATCTCCCCAAGGTCAAATTTTTTAGTATGGCGGATTCCGTTCTGGCTGGAAGACATATTGTGGACTTGAGAATAAAAGAGCTTCAGGCTTTTTACGACGTCCTGTATCATTCGTTCCTGTATAATTTACATAAGAAAAAGCAGACATCTTTTTCGATTCAGAGTTTGTGGTCAAAAGCTCCGACGTGAACATCCGAAAACAAGATCCGAGACCAGCTGTATCGGTTTGAAAACTGGTCTGTTTTTCTGTAGGGGGTTTGTCTTCACAAACTGTTTGAAAAATGGAACGATATACAAGCTCGTCAGCAGTCTGGTGCCCAGCGTCTCGCTCGGTCAATCTGTACATGGAGGCCGTTAGCGTCGCAGCTACAGAATTTGAAATCACCAGACAGAAGTTAGTTGGACCCCGTCCAGATCATCACCGTAGATCCAGAAGAGCGATGACCCCGAATAGGAATCCCGCTACTAAAGGTGATGAGATGAAGTAAGTTGTATCAATTATGACCCGAGAGTTTCAGCTTAAAAGTATTCTAATCATCATCATTCTCATTCTCACGATCCAACATAACAGTGGTCCTTGTATGTCGTTTATCGCGAGTTTTTTGCGCTGCTGGATGTGAAGAACCCGACTGGGAGTCATCTATTTCAGACGGACATGTGTGTAGCTTATTTGACCTCTCGGCTAACGCTATTAAAATAGTATACGTAGAATTTCAAAAAATACACTCATTTTCATATCAATTTGGTTTTGACGGGAGACTTACCTGGAACCCAGTTGAATCCCTCATTTTTTTATGTTCTTAAGCCCCAAGAAGGGCGAAACCGGTCGTGGGCTGTCGAAGAGTTTTCAGCAACCTTATGAGTAGCATACTAATTATACGTAGGATTCTTCAGATGATAGCTAGTCGGTGGAGAATGGCGCGTACCTTTTAGAGGTTTTCGGTTGAGAATGGTTTTTCTTCATTTTTCTCTAGGCCCTCAAACTTGGCCCGCGTATACACCTTTCACCTCTCGAGGCATGTATAGGATCACTTGTCCCAGCGGAATTAACATCAAGGACAGTGTGGTGGACCAATCCATAAGAATCATTTGAAATCCTCGTTAGGCATCATCCACATGTTGTTTCAATAATAAAGGGGGTGCAATCAATCTCGAGAGCCTGAACAACACAAGTTCGTCTGCTCTTATTGTGACTTATTAAGTAAGCGCAAAACGCCCGCAAAGACAAGCCTAGACCTCATGCTGCTGTATGACTCAGTTGTGGTTTTTCCCCGCCAGCTGCTTACGTGGGTCGATAATTTAACGAATCTTGAAGACACATTGCCCATTGTAACTAGTGTGTAGCTCTCAGATAAGACTCCGAAATGGCCTAACTATAGGTTTTGGTCAGTCCCTACCAGGAAAGACTAATATGGGGTCCTACGGGAGTTGCTGGGTTTTCCAATCTTCTAACCAGTGGAACGAATTCAAAGTCAACTTTTGACTACTAGTGAGTAGTTTCAGATTCCTGTTTGATTCTTATCCACGTCAATCTCAGTTGAACTGTGGTTCTGCGGCCGTCATGTAAATTATCTGGTTCGCCTGGCCCACATTTTAATCAGTATGCTTCAAAATGCAGCAGCTGCTCAAACCCCAATTATCATCTAGCATAGCGGCAACAACTGTGTACAAGCAGCAGCCGAACTGTTACAGTTTATCTGTTTATTTGGGCCCACTCTTCCTAGAAGGAAGTGAAAAATCCCTCTCTCACAGCTGGGGACAGAAACTCGTAGCCACTCCAGTTATTCGGAGACGCTTTTAATTACTCAGGGCAGATTCCTCTTGAATGACTGGTCAATGCCTTTTTTTCTTGCAACCGCCCCCGCAGGCGCTGGACTTATCTAAAAATCTGAGAATTGATCACTTTTCATAGAATTGGTGCTTTGATTGCTGATTTTTATGTACACTGTTGGAGAACGATATCGAACGAACAACTGCGAGCAGTTTCCACAATTTAAGGCTTGACATTTCAGCATTTCCTGAGAGCAGTCTGTAAGGGAGTGTAAGAATGAAAATTGACAGGAGGAGCACGAGAATTAACATAAATGCGGTTACCATAGTGGGTGTTTTTGGTTGATTAATATGGGATTTGTGCATCAAACTTCCGAATATAAGTATCACGTCCGTACCATCCAAATGACTGCGACTAAATGAAACGGACCATTGAATGCACCGTCCTAATGCCCTAGAGCTAAGCAAAGTAGAAATCAGTTGTGCACAAATGAATGGAGATGGTCTAGACCATCTAATTTTAAACTTCTGGGCTCAGTGCTACCCTAGCTCGCTGCGTGAAAATAATCTCCCTCAACGGAAATCCCTCCAATGAGAGGTTGTCCTCCTGGAGAGTACATAACAACACCTTCAGCGGGTGTGTTTCATTGTGCGATCCTTCCGAAGAGCGACCACCCTAATTAAAGGCCCAGCATTACTTTCTCAGCGACGACCTGTATTGCGGTAATCAAAGAAATATTGGCTAATGCAAGGGGTGAGCGTATTGAACAGATACCAGCATGCAAGCAGTGGGCCCACAGGCACTTAGAAGAAGACTGGAAAGTGCGGGGTCTATGTGAACATTTAGAAAAAGGTGTTGACAACAATCAGAAGTTTCTCCGTTGTCTCCTACTTTGAAAACGTCACAGGAAGAAAATGTTTTTATTCCATATTTCAATAGACTGTCCAAATTTAGTTGTGTAAACGAAGGCTTCATTGTACCATTCCGACCAAGTGTTGTCAACGAGTCGGAATCCAGACCAGCTATTTTACCTCGTTTGCTGTTATAAATGTGACAGTAGGGCTCTTCTAAAGACACTATTTGGGTAAACAAACACTGTATTCAAGGGGCATGGCTGTTGTATGACGATAGCATAATCCTGTCAACTACAGACGGGCGGAGACCTCTTGCCATGCTTACACCCACTCAGTAGCTACCACCCGTCAACTCACTTCAAATGAACATAAATATGTACAATGTCATGCACGATAATGCGATGACAGCTATCTGAATTCTGTGAGCATAACTATTAAAATCAGTATTAAGATGGATAGAACGATCGTGTTAGGTGGTCAAACTACTGATTGTAGGAAACTCAATTATATCGCTCCTTCGTACCCCAGTTTCACTGGTGTTAACAGATTCCTGTCCTCATCTAACGACACCTGACGGACTGTAAGAGTTTTAGTGCATCTACCCGTGACCCTTTAGTCAACGCTTCTGTTTTAGCGGCTTTAGTATAAAGATCTTTACCCAGGATAGGCTGTGTGACTTCACTGCGTCCAACTAGGATGCAGTGTGTTTGAAAAAAGTTGGGAATGCATTGGAAACGCAGTATAAGTAAAAACGATTCCAGCAGTGACTCATTGTCGAGAAATCCTATTAGGACTTCTGGGTTGCACAGAAGTACATGGACGTTATTCTGAATTGTGAAAATTGTAAAAAGTGCCAAGCATTAGTGTTCGTTGCTTTTCAAATGTTTTAGTTAACCAAGTAAGGTCTAGGTGAAATTAGCAGGCTACTTTCCAAATGTCAACGCATTTTTGAGTAGACGTCAGATATCCTGACGCTCAAGAGTTCAACTGATAGCAAATGAGGACAATCTCACTTCAGATAGCATACATCCACCAAATTCAAGTGGGATTTAGGCATCCAGGACAGGTCGCCACATATATGGTGGATTCTGAGTCTCTGTGGCCTGATTTCTCTACTGATGTATCATGACTCAAATCACATTTGATGATTAACACTGTTTAGCATGCTGCGGCGGTGTGGACGGCTTGCAAAGGGTCGCCATTTAAGGGGCATTCCGGAGCAAAATTTCACTTCATTGTACAAGATATTATATTTTGTAGTGGACCTTTCAAGCTACGCACACAAAATGAGAGGTCTTCTGTAGCCGGGCCGGTGGACGACGACCCGAAAATTTTACAAGCAGTGATTTGAGCTATCAATTAGGCATCTAATTAAGTGGTGGCACTGAGCAACGGGCTAATAGTACCAGTGGGAGTAATTAGTGATTTCCATGGCATATGATAACGAAAAAAGGGAATACGTCTTGAGGTCGAATTTGTCAACAGCTTTTTGTCAACTGGCCCAATGCAAATGAATGCAGTCATTACACGCGATTTCTTCGAGTACTGCACCTAGGTATACCAAGGCTACCGTCACAAAAATTAGGTCCAACGGCCTGATAACACAGAACTAGCATGGTCTCGACTGTCACCTCCCATCTTTGCTTTTCCATGCGACTAGGCTTAGAAGGCGCGCAGGCAGAATACAGAACGGTTACGACAGGTTAACTATTTTGTTGTGTGAGTTGGGAGTTTTTAATCAGATGGATAAACGCGCTGTAGATCCAACCCCAGAGTGTGTCGTGCCGTCTTGATGGCGGCAGTGCGTAAATTACGGCCTTGTGTTTCTCCGAAGTACTGCTTTCAGGTACCTTGGGTTTACAAGGTAGCCGATTTTTCTGGGCCGAAAGGAATAAACCATCGCTCGCCTGTAGCCAAGCTAAAATAAGCAAAATAGGTGGCTTGGTCTTCACCACAAATCACAGCTGCTCCCTATATGCCCAAGGCAAAAAAGTTAGCTGTTGATCCTTCCTTTAAGAAGAACAAATGTAATATAGATTGTGCGCATACACTGAAACATTACAGTGTCTTCTATGTAGCAATAAGCTGACTTGTTGCTTTTTCACTAAAAAAATGACTGGGTGTATCTTCAGGAAGTTTTTCATCAGTATAGGTTGTTAAAAAACTTACACGTTTCCCGATTTGTGGCCTGAATGTGTAGGTCTGTTGTCATCTTCTTTTACCGGTTCTAACTCCCTCCAATGTAGAGCGTTTTTGTTCACATATGAGATTAAACTTGACTGCAGTGCTTGTAGTGCAATCGAATATTTTCCGGCTTATCTGGAGTTGGTGGATGAGTTTTGTCTTTTCAGTTTGGCATCATCACTGTTTGAAGAGTCTTGCTCCCGACTAGACACAATCGTTTCCCACCAACTTAAGGAATTGCTCTGCATGCTGTGCTTTGACTTTCCTACACGGGTAGTGCTGCGGATGAAACAAGTCACTGATTCAGTCCACTCAGAAGTTGGTTTGTCAGCCCTGCCTGTATGTCTACAGAGCGGGAATTCCGTCCTTGCACTACTTTTCTGTTAAGCTGGGTAATTCTCAATGGAATAGGTGTCTCACTGAAAGACTCTGATCAATGGATGCTCATTCGCACACATTCGCCCAAGATGGGTAGCAGGCGAAAATGAACATCCCGATTACTAACCGGGCTAGCTCAGTTTCACTCAGTAGCTGAAGACATAAATGAATTAACCAGCATCAGAAGTATGCTTTTACATACCAAGCCCAGAGTTCCCTGACCTTGACACCCGGTTACACAAACGTCCTCACCATTATTACCGCTGTTGCCTCTCGTCAGACAGGCTGGAACTCCAATCAGCCTGATGAAGTGGCCTGCGATCCCGTTGTGACCATCTACAGAAAACGGGATGCTTCGTTTTCCTGTTTTTCCAGTTTTCACGGATTCGGGATATCCAAGTGATTTATTCGATATCTTACTCTTTTAGGGAAGTTTGTCCTGAAATTCCCACTGCTGGTGACGTAAACAGCGTGGCTTCCCAGCGAAGATTGACCTCATTAGCGGGATCGACATCCATTTGTATTGGGACAGGTTTGTACGTTGTCGGTGTAGTTTGTGTTGATAATTCAGCTATTTGATGGACAGTAAATCAACCTATGCTTTGCTCTAGTCCTAGTTTAAGGGTGCCAAATTATGTTGCTTTGAGATCAACGGGAGGTTCATAATCTGCGTGAGCCAAGGCAAGGTACAAATGAAATTCTAAACTTTTCCGATAAACTCGTGTTCTCATGATCCCTTAGCAGGAACTACGAAAGCACACAGTGATTTGTAGAAGCTGAAAAAATATGAACAACCTAGCACAACATTTTGAGAAATATCACGTCAAACAAACGGCTATATCTTAGCAGAGGGTGAACTGTAAGAGTCACAGTGGTTTGTTACAATGACTATTCCAAATCAGTATTTGTAAAAATCAAAAGGAAAATTCGATAGTGGAGGCGCAAAGGAAGATCCGTTCTGGCCGCCACCCCTCGAGTTTCCCACA
>SJOL01006436.1:554033-565199 GCA_004794785.1 Opisthorchis felineus
TCGATTAAAACACCACATAGTGCTGCAATATTATTGGTATGAGAACAACAACAACCAGTGGCACGGAAATTTGGTTGCTGGATCAAGGCAAAGCCGGAGCTTCCACGTATCCCTCACGCTGGCAGCAAAGGTGAGATGGAATGGAAATTAACGCTGATATATTATTATGAGAAAGTTCGAACACGGAGTTTTAAAACAAACTGTAGAACATTCACCATCTCCTAAGACCATAGGATGATGATATTTTTGCTAGCTATGAAGCTCTCTGTAAAATCCTAGGACTGCAAAATGTTTTTAACACTGTTCACAACACATTGCGTTTTACTGGGAAAGAGGAGCTTATTGGTAAAACTCGATTTCTCGACGTTGCAGTGACTGGAAGCCAAGACAGTTCATTCCAAATATGGATGCACAGGAAGCCCACATGATTTGGTCAGTATATGATTTTCTACAGCTTTGTGGATATTAGCTACTAAAGTAACCTCGTAAGATATCTATCTGGCCTACGGAACTCCTAGGATCTGCACAGCTGATAAACTGGATGCTGAACTGTGGATAATCCGGAAAATGGTTATCCAGATGAGTTCATTTGAGCCTCTATCAAGTATTGAGCTGCCTTCAGAAGCGGCAAGGCTCCATAAAAAGTGGCCAGATGCCTGACTGCCTGTTTAAGCCGAAAGTTCAATGAAGCACAACTGTGGCCGGCTTCTCATTAAGGATCTCAAGTGCCACTTCACGATTCTTCTGTGGTCCGGTATTCAGTTGACTGCGAATGTTCCGCAAACCAAGTGGATCGAACGACACAGCACTTATCCATTTGCCGAAAACTAGAACATTCCAGCAAGTGGCAAGCGCCATCGCCAATCATCTGATCCACACGACCACGATCACTCCGGTCAAGACAGTCGGCGAAGTCTATCGAGTTACAAATATTGGTCGAAGACTATACACCAATGAATGACCGAAACAGCAGAATTGATCTCCATTCCGATAAGTGACCATCCTCTATGTCAGCAACAGACACTCCAAATCTTGAACGTTGCCTTGACCTGCCAATCTGGCTGAGTATTAATCAAGTATCAATCAAGTGAGTATACCGCATTGTTGTTTTTATTCCAATAGTAAGATGACACTGCCTAGTATTTTAATCTTCTTTTCTACTTTGTCGCTGTACTTGCCCGATGAGGTGCGAATAAAGATGCCCGTTCGCAAACTTGTATTTCGGGCACCGTTATCAGTAAATATTCAAGCGACAGTTTTTTGTGCGCTGCTGTTTTCTTTCCGTTCTCTGTGTATTGAAGACCTACCGTGAGGTTCACATAATTTTTTGAGTTTTCAAGAGTCTGTCATTCGGTACTAATTCTAAACGTCGTTTTGAACCGTTTTATCTGTTTTCAGAAATTGAGTCTTGTGCTACTTAATATTTGGCAAAACTGACTCAACCTACGTGGTAATTTTCATGTGTTCATGGAGCTACCTGTTCGGGGAGTTCTGACAGGCGGGTTGCTCCGTCCACACGGCCAGAATATAGGTTGACGTTCAATATATCCGGTGAGCCAAACGTGGCTCAGTGTACGAACATATTAACTTGTTTGGAAGCCATCATTCAGCTGCATCCGGTGTGCATTAGTAGGGTGTTGGTAAAGCAGTCACCTTGTAGGCCTGATATCCGCTTTGCTAATTTCGGCATGATTAAGGACTTGCTTGTTCAGAAGAACCTATTAGAGCGGAATTTGAGTGCTTTTTCTGTTCGATCAGATCCACCAAAATGCCCACACCAGGAGAGCAAAGGACAGTCGAAACAAAATTGATGAAGATGCAGGATGTGCGAATCCCGCATCTCCTCAAAAATATCGTGGTTTCCTCGAATTTGTTACTCTCTCTTTGAGGAACCTCTCCCCTAAGAATCCACTCTCTCGCTCCAGCACCAGCCAAGAACTGATAGGCAGGAAAATTTCGGCGGTTTCAGATTTATTGCTCTCCAGCCACACTGAAATGTCAAGAAATTTGAACATCCTTCGGCACGGAAATCGATTTCTGTGTAGCCATAGTGCGTCAACATGTTCAGAAGAGAAGTAGAGCCCTCGATTTTACCTCGCATGCGCATTGCCGATTCTACTTAATGAGCCTGAAAAATGAAATCCCCGTAGAATTGGCTGGTCCCGTAGCTCGTGTGTAATCCGATGAACCATTAGAAGTACCACTGAGTGTGAGCTAGTTTATCAAACCAACACCAAGAACAATTCCAAGTAGTATGAACTCAATGAAGGTTATGACTAACAAACTATCGGAGTGACGGTCACGTTATAGAGAAAGAGATATGCCCCTCCCGATGACCAAATTATGGAGTACAGTGCTCTTGAATGGAAGTGACTTTTCACAACTTGTTTTCTTCCGGTGTATTCGTGGATCACTTGTGTTCCGGTTTGTATATCCTTGAATCTAATTAATCATCGCAGAATGTTTTTCTCCCTCCCAGAATGCTCCTTCAGTCTTTATAACTCCATGTGACTTCAGCCCTAAGTTCGTCGTAAGCATATTTAGTTCAATTAAATCGTGTTACGGGATAAAATTATGACTATAGTTTCGATTATCCAGTGGGTTTCGTAGTTCAAGTAAGTACAATTACATCATTGTGAAGAAATAACAAGATATCTCCCATTAAGAAAAAAACCCAGTTTGAAGTTGAGAATTTTCAACTGATCGACATACATAGTTAAAGAGTGATCTTATGATCTTATTGGTAAATTACTGTAGGGAGCGTGACACTAGATCACTATTGATCATTAGGTAATTTTGTTTTTTTATTTTAATGATGTAAGCGCTCTCTAGGTGATGCTGGGTTTGCTGGGACGTTGCTCAAAGGAAAAACCAAAGGTACTGTAGAAGGAAAGACCTGCAGAAAATTTACGTGGATTGGTCAATACATGAACTTTAAGAGTTTCGTTGACCTTTCAGAGGAACGAAACTTATTTCGCCGTCTGGTGAATGGCGTCAAAAGGATGTGTCCACTGGATATTCCGGACCATAGATCATTCCTTAGAACAATAGTTTTACCCATAGTACTTTGCTCGAAATCATATAAAGTTGATACTGGTGACGGTAAAACAGTTCGCCGACAAAGCCGCTGTATATTCGGCTACTCGTCAAGAGCAAAGGCGCTTCAGAAGGCCTTACGAATCGGATAAATTAGTAACCAGAAGAGCATTCAGTGCTGCTGATCTAAAGCTTTCGTTTTAAAGCTCTGCAGTGCTCAGTTCTAATGACAAATTATCTGTCCTTAGCTAATCAGTGATAGTTCACTCAATTGGTTGCGCGTGCTGCGTAAGCCCTGCTGTTCGCACGACTAGACGCCTGCCACAGTCAACCGGTGATCATTGTCAGCAATCTCCCTCAGTGGGTATAAGGCGTAATCTCAATTCATTTAATATATATGGGTCACTGCGTCAGCCTACCTCAGTCATTTAGTACCATTTATTGAGTTCTAACGGCTTGATCGAAAGGAGTTCGGCAGTTTACGCAGAAAGAGGCCGATTGGATCGCTATCCGTCTACTGAGTCGAAATCTGTGTGTGTAGAAATGATTAAATCAAGCAACCCGATGGAACTGGTTATGGACTGACGGATTCTTTGTGTCTGTACAGATTTTGTGTTTGTATTTATTCATCGACTGGCAACTGTAACGGCTAGATGAGAGTTGCGGAAATCAGGTGTTCTTTGAAATCCCTATTTCTCAGTTGTCTTATGTTGAATTCATATGCCTTAGTGACATCTGTTATTTATGGCAATGCTAAAATAAATTTCGGTATTTCGAAAATTCCATGAAATTTGGTTTCATTCGGATCATAAGATTTACAGAAACTCGGGCGATGTGCTTACGTGCTAAGCCCCAAAACGGGTGACACGATTGTGCGCTAACGAGGTTTTTTAGCAACCTTATGAATAGTGTCCCGTCAAGAAAAAACTCCACGGGTTGTTTAGGGAAACCAAAAAGGGGGCCTAGTTCCCTACGGGCATCTGATTTATATTACCGATTTTTCAAGAGTTACATTTCAAATGGAGTTGCATAGAAAATACCATGAAACACAAAAACCATGTCGGCTTTCCTTCAGATCGTCAGATAAAAATGCCCAGTGGGAAACTGTCCACTAGAAATTGTTGATTTGGGCGCACCTCACGGAAGATTACCAGTGAAGAGACCATTTCGTTTGCTTCTTCATTGGTCGCAACCGCAAACTATACTTACCGTTTTATAGAAGTCAGGACTGTTCAGCGTATTAGTGCGTATCTTTAGAAACACAATAAGAAATGATGCTAGCGTTTTTACGCCTCTGTCTGTCACTTCAGAAGACTCGAAACACCACGTAACGTAAACGAGTTTAAAAGTGATAAGTAGATCCCCACCAATTTGGAGGAGACTCTAACGCGAATCCCAAAACCAGGAAGTTCAGACGAACAAACCAAACACTAAATTTAGGCCAGGGGTGTCTGATCACCAGTGTCCAACCTGCACTAACGCGACTCGCCCTGGTTGAAACGCCTTAAACTGCTGCTCGAATAAAATGACGGCGAGTGGCGTTGATGCTATAACACGATCAAGATTTGACAGGCCCCTTTTCAGGGATGCCGAAAAGGGGTTTACCATTTGTGACTTTCATGCAGTAGTGTGTCTGTGGTATCTATCTTTGCACGGCTCGGGAAATGGTGCAAACGAGTATCAGAAAACTTGTGGACAGATTAATGTGTTTCTGATGCTGCATTTGTGACCTCTGGATAACTGTAACAGCTCTTATGCAACACTCTTGCCTGCGTCAGACTCATCTGCGGCGCTTATCACTCCTGTGCTCTCCGTCATCTACTGCATCTGTTTCAATGAATTTCTGCTGTGTCAGTAACCCAGGAGCTTCACCCTACTCTTTGTAAAAAACGAAGAAAAGTTCTGTGATGATTTTTGGTTGATTTATATTGAAACTAGCACATCTGTTACTATGTTCGGTCAGGTAATACGTCCTAGGATTTATTTGCCTGTATAACGTCATAGCAGTTGGCATTGCTTATAGAACTGTGTGAACGGATGCAGGTTGATTCGGTTATACTGACAACCATTGCGGAAAAATTCTTCGATTCTGATCCATTTACATAGACACTGTTATTCGTACGGACAGTCACAATCACTTACGTACATATGACAAGAAAGTAGAGTGTGGTTTGAGTGTACGTGATTTTCCCTACGCTAATATCATTCAGAAGGCCCGGAATGACATCTAGCCCATCTACGCCACCTTCGTGCGTTTGTCTGTAGCATGGGATTAGGCCATAGGTTTAGTCCGATGTATAAAACTGAATGCCGACTGATCGTGAGAAAATCATTCAATTTCAACCTCTTGTCGAAGCAGCAGAGAGAATATACTATATGGGTAAACATAACTGCTATGGCATGGTATTCTTTACAATAATTTGCAAGGTCCTCGTGACCCAACATGACCTGCTTACATGACATAGGACGGACATGGAGGAGTTGACGGCATGATTTGAGACAAGATCAGCGGGTGAAGAAAATCGACAGTGCCGTTATTAGGTGTGATGACAAAATCAGACTCTAGTACAATGGAATTAGTGTAACTCCTTGTCACTATCAGAGGCGCGGATTAGGGGGTTGTTAGGATTGGATTCCTCACTCCTCAAACCCAAGCAGTTTAGAATGAGGATCCTGTTTCACACTGATTAGGAAAACGGATATAGAAGCAAACGCTTAGAATCGCCGCCGGAATTGTCACATTGCACTACTGTTGAAAAACCGGTGCTTCATATTGTCTGATTTCAGTGTTTGAAATGAGCCTCAAATGGATTCTTACAAAAATTCACCGGGAGGATGAGAATAGAATTTAAGGAAGCGGGTCACAATTTCACTGAAATGTGGCGCGAAAAAAGCCATTTCCCTAATTTGATCTGCCGAACTAGCTTCAGTCAGTGATGTCAGAGAATGGTCTTGTGTGAAAGCACTATAAAGATCGTGACAATGGGGGTTCCGTCTTTTTAGGATTTGGTATACAAGAATTAAGTCTTGTCAGGATCACCGACATTGTCCAGAGAATACGCCAAGGGTGTTTAGTCTCCCAATGTGCTTTAGGCTTACAACAGCCCATTACTAGCTAGGTAGCACCCCTGAGGTGACTAATCCCATTTTGCAAGTGATGAGACGCTTGTGCGGAACATATAAAAGCGACAGGAAGATCCGCCAAAGATCAAATAGCCGTTCCTTGACGTCATGACATACTAGAGCTGATGGAAGAGCTTTTCGCATGTACCTTCGGTGTGGAGGCACCTGGGGCTTAAAAGCATTCGCCGGTGTCTGTCACTTGTGATCGGCGTGGCTTACACTTTAAGCTGTTGTGCAAACATCCAAAAATTTCCAGCTGTTTGTAATTCAATACAGTCATGCACGTGTAAAAAAGGTATTTCGTGAGTATGCAACACGCGGATTAAGTGTCTGAACGGCCAGACAGCAAAACGCTCCATGTTGTTCAACAGTTTTCTCACTCCATCTTTAGGCAGACACTAGTTAATATATGCGATTTTTATTCAGTATGGTTTCGGATCGACAACGATCCGCCAGCGAAATAGCGAAATAATTCAATATTAAGTGCGGAATAAAGTTAAACAAACAAACATCCACTCAAAATAGTTGTAAACTTACTCACTCAAGCGTCCATCTTCTTTCACCATCTTTCACCCTCTACTCACCACATGTCCACATCAGTACTTTCTTGTCAATTGCACCAGTTAGATCAAATATTTAACTAGTCTGTAGGTGCAGTTGCACGCCACTCAGCTTGAGCCAAACGGTTCAGTTGGACAGAAAAATGTGATGAATGCACGCTGTTGAATCACGAGCAAACCTTGTGGGATTCGTGAAACATGCAACAATTTAGCACAAACCTTCAGCAGTGGGCGACTGCATGTACTTTTTTGGTGAATCCCCTGCCATTAAACAATAATGACCCTGCTCAACCTGCGGTAGAACACTCCTGTATCGATCGAACCGGCATGCGACTATTGAAACATTTGCGAGCACGAGCTGGGCCAAAATGAGCTGGGGTGGTTATTGCGCTCGCGAACGCAGCGCATTTTGACGCCGCCGACGATGAAAAACATGTTTTGCGAATTGATTAAATTAACTGTCAGAAACGAGTAACTGAAACTGCGCCGTTGAAAAGGTCGGATTCATCGTGGCTTTTAACCATCGCATTAAATCAAACTGGTCTAAATGTTTTTAGCTGACCGATGAAGTCGGATACCAAGGTGCACGTAGCTGGAAAAATGAAAACATAAGACACCTGGATCAGGGTAAATGAAGCGAATATTCTAGACAGACCACTCCGAGGCTAAACGTAATCTTATGACACACATTTGCGACGTCATATAGAGTTACTTTGAGGATAACTTTTGATAGACGATAAAAAGCAATTTCTTATCCCGCAAGAGTTCATCGACCGGACTAACCTTGTATCACCTGTGAACCATTAAACCTTTGCTCATCTTTTGTCTAGCTTACTAACCATGAAACTCCAGACGGAGTTCATGGTGCATACTGGATACTGAATCGGCGTTTTAGTGTAGACCATACATAATTGAGAATTAAGCACCTGTAGAAAAATTTGTCGGTGAACTTAAAGAATTTTTGACACTGATTGTATGGCGCAGTTATCAGTTTGCGTGAATTGCCAGTTAGGTGTCCTCATTTTAGACCGACAACCTACATGGCATGTCGGTTTCAGAAAAGCAGGTTTGGCTGGTCTAAAAGCGAAAATCCCTACGTTCAGATGCTGTAAGTGCGCAAAAAGTGGTGTAAAGCAAGGAATAGGAATAACTGAAAACAAGTGATAACCCTACTTAGCCCCTAAAACCGCTCACAGAACAAGGGTTGACAGCGTCGAGCTCACTTTTAAGACCAGTCGACTTTACTGATGCGTGTTTTATCACGGATGAGGTATGAGTTCGGTATGGTAGACCTTTCAGTCTGTGCGGGTATGTACGTAATCAACAAATGGAACTAAGTGATAACCAGCGGCAACTCCCACGTCACAAGCGTGCCGAGTACCGCAGCCTTCAGTGAGGTTCCTAGGGGGACGTTCGTGGACATATTCTATCAATCTAGGAGTCCACTGCTCATGTTGATTGTTCTACCTTCCACTGTTAGGCAGCGTTTAGAGCGCAAAGTCACAGATGCATCCGAGAATAAGCTGAGGGTAAACGTGATAACGTATCAAGTGTGCCCGTGCCTTTCTGTAGCCAGTAACTACTCTCGTAAAAGATGTTCGTTTTTGAAGGATAATATGGCTGAAGAAAACTAATCTTTCTTTGAATCAGCTCTCTTATTTTTGTCGTTCCAAAAAAGAGTCTCGGGTACTTGTTTTAATCACCCAACCACTAGTGAAAGACGGCTTAACCCCCATCAATACACTACTCTTCTTCTGTGTGTAGCGTAACACGCAGCAATACCAGCTACCTCGAACTCGGGGAGTGGAGAACTTACCGATATGTTCAGTTCGCCTTATTGGGTCCTAGCTTTCACTCATACTTATCACAAACTGTCCAAAATCACTAATACGCGTGTAATCTATGGATTTCACATGCATATTTGATAGAAGATTGTAAGCTAGGGTCTAGATTATAGACTAAGTAAAAGATATCATAAAAATTCTGCATTCCGAGATGATTTTGTGCTTCTAATGTCACTTCTACAATGAATTGCTCTCTTCTCAATTCAGAAGCGCCCAAATTATTATGCAGTGGATATCATCTTCATCCAGCTGATCGTAAAGGCTTCTGGACAAGAGTACTATCAGGATTGATACGGCTACTTCAATTTCGGATTCACCAACTCACAGGAAGTATCATCGTTTATTTTTGAAGAGCATGTTCACAGACATAAAAAGTAAATGCAAGTGATGAATGTGAAAGGGTTACAGGAGAATATGAGGTAAAAGGCAGAAACGTCTCTTTCGAAGTCAGACCACCAACAGTTCCAGTCAGATAAGATGAATCCCAACGTATCACAACTTAGTGATACTGTAGCTCCAACCGCCGACCTTTGTCTGGCTCTGACTTTCACCACATTACTGGGAAGGCGGTGGATATCGCTAACGCCGAAAATCCATGTCTGAAAACTGCGCTGAGATGAATTAGTGAGTCTGATAATTTCAGACTACTGTGGGCAACGTTATTCGCCCCTCATTCGATCACTTGGTTTACTTCATAGGATCACATCCTTGATATGAAAGTTTCTTGCGATCCACACACGTAGCCTGAATTAAATGTTCTCTCTCACAGACTGACGGCTGCTGCACGCTCCGTCTCGGCTGCGAAATAAATTGGTTGTGGCTCGGGTACTTCACCAATGGGACGACTCTATTCAGGCGTAGCTATCGGGGTTGTTCGCACTGAAATAGTGTCATTCTAGCCCGAAAGGTCAGGAACGTGTGGTCATAACCGGTAAACTATGTATTTGACGGATGACTTATCGAATATATTTTGCCAGCTGGTTAATTCCATGGTTTCTTTGTACCGGTTTAACTGGAAGTTCTCAACGTTCCCGATTCGTCTGACTTCTGGTTATTCTTGGATGAGGAGACTTCATCATCATCGCCAGCCTTGGTGTCAGTGAACCTGATGATGCAGTGACTATACTTCACCGATGTTGGGCAATGACTGTGCACGCCATACATGCTTTTGAGTTAATGAAAGAAGCCTTGTACAAGCCCTCTCCGCTGTAGCACTCAGGCGTGACCTCCATCGCTTAGAATTAACTGATAGCAACGTAGACCGCTCCACATCCACACTGACTGATTAGCGGTAGTTCCCTAACATGTAGTCGAATTCCGATTGGTCTCGTGAACTTCATCCAAAGAGGGTTATGAATTGCCCTCTTTGGGTTGTCTTGTGTAGTGTAGGTATTGTGCGTAAACCAAGCTTAAAACTGTGACATGCACGTTCAGACCTGTTGTCTTTCCACGGAAAGTGACTTGTTTGCAAATGACGCTGTTACCCTTAGTTTTAGGTGTTTGCGGAACTTGTAGTATTCCCGTTCGCATCACTCGCGTCTGAACAGTTGTCCTTCCGTTACTTTTAACGTGCTCTGTCGAGTACCGTAAATTGGTCCATGCCACTCTAGTCAGCTTGAAAACCTGTCGCCACTTGTTGACCAAACCAACGTCACTCCTTAACTTTGTGTGCAGCAGTGACTCATAACCTTGAGATTTTTTCCTTCCCTGGCTGGGTGAACATACCACTCCATCACTCCTTCAAGTGAAGCACTTCTCATCCTTGTTGACTGGCAATTCGTTCAGTTGTCGATCTGAAGTGGAACGTGGAGAAAGTGTTTGAGCGAATATCCCGATAAGAGATTTATACTGGATATTGTGATATGCAATATACTCAGCAACTGCGCATAACCTTCCATTGGTCGATCGTCACTCGTTCCGTGGGACCACGAATCGAATGATTATATGCGCTTATAAATATTTGAGAATGTCTCCTCCAACCCCCTTTCGGAGCAGATTGAAACGCTGTATTTTCAAACCCATGCCCCCATTCCCCTCTAAGTGACATTGCGAAAAAATATGGATGTTGTTAACAACATTATCAATCCTCCTATGCAGCTTTATCACGGCGACCGGAGTATCCAAACTGTTAGTTTCTTATTAGAAAATTACTTGTGTTCGTTAATCTGCCATATCCAAAGTCGATGCTTCATCGCCTCCAAATATTTGTATGGGGATGCAATGCATGGCTGTGTTGTTTTGCTCCTAGTTTTAAACTGGTATCGTCGTTTGTCGATGCTCGTTCCAATGAATTGTTCCAAATTACTGTCTACTTGAGTTATCAAGATACAGAATACTACTTGATGCTGTCTTGTTCATCGTCAAGCCTAATTGATGAGATTGGGCATGTTTTGGAATTATCCGTAGCTACTAGTTACATCTACCTCCATTAAAACGCAACAATGTATCGGTTTTTATCCATCAGAACGAACCAGTTCCCCCAGACTATGGATCGCATGACCCAGATCAGAAGAATGTCTATCGTTTTATTCGTAATCTCTTCCAAATGGCCCAGCTTTCTCCCGAGTGTGCAATCGTCACCATGGTAAGTTCTTAAAAAGCCT
>SJOL01006436.1:581514-637698 GCA_004794785.1 Opisthorchis felineus
CAAATACCCGTTTTCTAATTACTTCGTTACGAGACCGTTGAAGTCATCCGAGACCAGCCACGCTTCTGAGGCATCGGTGGCCAAAAACCTGAAGACATCTCACGTCCGCAAAGGCCATGTCTCGCAACCATACAACAATATAGCCCTCACTGTAGCCTGTCACACGTGACCCTCGAGACCCAACGATATACCTTTTGATGCCGTGACGTAAATTATCAAACGTGATTCGAGCCTTTGAGATTTCTGTGCTAACTCCCTCAGATACACTTCCGTCAGAGATAATTTAACTTTCGAAATGTGTGAAATTCTCTACAACCACCAGTGTTCCTCCTTGAGTTGTAAGGGACTTGTTCAGAGACTTCACGTTCTTAAGCACGGCTTTGTATTTCGTAGGTGTACTGCGCATGCCGAAAAACGGTATGATGATGGTGAGTTTAGTGAAAAGAGCTTGTGCTTCGCCATCGTCTTCAAACATGAGGACGAAGTCGTCAAGATCCCTGTTGAACACCACTTTTGTAGAGAAGCTTTTAGAAAGCTCAGTCCCACGGTCCCACACTCATCGAAGTGAGCGGACCGGATTATATTTACAAACTTCTGGAGCATACCCAGTTGTGTGTGGTCAACAGCACTGACCGATAGACAGAATTAAACGCACCCTTGAATTTAAGGAACAGCAAGATCGTGGGTCGTCTGTACATATGGTGTTGCTGGAACATTTTGTGGAGTATGGAGGTGTGGTCGATGCATCCTCTAACCTGTTGAAATACCTCTTGGTGCTCACGGGTCAAGGATTCGCATGTTGCCGTAAGATGACGAAGAATCAGTAATGCCAGAAGCTTTGTTACCACGGGAGTCAAACTGACACCCCTGTGATAGCCATATTCACTGCGAGTACCCTTTTTGAAAATTGGCACCATTATCAACCCAGTCCAGTTGTCTGAGATGGTCTCTTTCTCCTAGATAGACACAAGATGGCTAGACAGGTACAGACTGAGGAACTGAATGCCATCTTCGAACAGAGCAGTTGGGAGGTCTTCAGGACCAGCAGCAATATGACACTTGAGTAGAGATATACACTCGGACACTTCTGAGGCTGAAGGAGATCCACTATCACAATCAATCTTTCTGTTGAACACTGGCGTTCTGGATTAGCAGTAGCAGACGGCCAAGTGAATTGTTATTCGACGCACTGTACCCAACAGTCTAAACGTATTCCTTTGCAGGGTATCAGAGGAGCGGGTTCAGTTGGGTCACCGTTAACAGCACTATGGAAATTGGGGACAGTATAACAGATGTCACATAGTTGGCTAATGCTGTTACTTAACCGCCTGTAGACCGGGGAGTTGGACGGGGCGGAGAGGGCAGAAGGCCTCGTCCTAAAACATACGGTTGGTAACAACAACTGCAATGATTCGGAGGGCTGTACATGAGAGTTATAAACTGTAAACACAGCTCTCAATCTGTGGAAAGCGACGTAAGGGACCAATACATTCAACTGAAATTACGCAACAAGAAAGAGGAAATACAGAGAAAACCTGAAGTACAAAAGGTCCGTAAGGGTCATCGAATTATTAGGGTCTTAAACACATCGAACGGACAGAACAGATCAAAAAGGACAGTTGGCGAGTTCGCACTGCACCGCGAAACCACATTTTAGGGTGAACGCTGTACCGCTTACAGTTACACCTCAGGGTGTGCGCAAACCGGTCCATACTCAGACGCAAAGAGATACAGGTAAACAGCAGTCAGACATGAAGTAGAACGACCTTGGAATGTGCTGAGTGGAGTGGCACTGTTCTCCTAGCTAGTGGGTGGAGGGTTATTATTCCATTTTGACCGTCCATGTCCGATTCAAGACCAACTTTCCCCCTAAAGGAACAGATGGGTGTAAATTTGGGGACCAAGCATACACAAAGCCTGTAGGCATGACTGTGGAGTACGGCTATCGTTAACGAAATGGACCAGTCATAGGACAGTACTGTTTAGTTAGCGGTCATTCCGGAAGCACGGAATCGTCAGGATAAGCGACATGAGCATTGGATCGCCTGGGCACATGCACACGTACAGTACACAAGCACACACAATTTCGTAGATGAAAGGTCAAACTTATATCCACATCACCCTCCTTAAAACAGTCCTTCTCCTGCATTTACTCTGGTTTGTTCACACCATGGGGTTAGAAGCGCTCCTATTAGAGCTCGCCAGCAGTAGGTCCGGATATAAACCGCGGACATCTGACATGTGATGCTTGCGTGTTACCACTACCCTACCAACGTACGCCGGAAGCGTCTGAATTATCACGACTGAACTGGTTAATGTGTTCACGCTTGAACAATGCTATGGACACGCTATTGATAAATTAAGGTTTAGCATGTACACTGACACAGAGAACAGATACAAATCGATAAAACACATCAGTGAATTCAGGCTGATTTCACAGCAACCTTGTCAGTAGTTTCCTTTATGAAAATGTGCTTTTGTTTATATTTGCCCGCATAACGGTGAGGAGCCGCCACTCGGATGGTGACAAAGAAACCATGAGTATGAATAAAAGACATGATTGAGGCTTATTCACCACAAACCTTCGTTTTTGACAACTAACTGAATCTGTCATTCGTCTGTTGTTTCATGAGCGTGAGCAGAATGCTATGAAAATCCGAGACGCTCTTATTATCACAGCAATCTTTCAGAAGCATATGTGAACAATGGTAACGTGACATTTCCTCCTGCTCTACACAAGGCTGAAGTCATACTTAGCTACCTTATGGGTTTCCTGCCATATTCACCTGTGAAGAATGTATTGGAAACTCGACGGCCGGCGTAATTTCCAATACGGGCTCATAATATTCCCCATCCCCATGCGTCACATCAGCCCTGTGTGAATAACAGTGTGGATGACACTGATTAACTACTTCGGATGCTAGATGGTGATCATGGAAAAACATACTGGTCCTCCTAATTTAGGTTGGCACATTTGTTCATCTTGACAACTAACGAAGCTCGAGTATCAGAAAGAACTGATTTCCCGGCTGAATTGTGTTTTTAGTGAATATATTTATTGGAAAATAATTTGGTTGAAAACTCAACACTGTTCACAGGTTAGTGAGAGTGTGAGGAAGCATCTGCGACCAATTTATGAATGTCACGCAACCCTTGTTATTCGCTGTCGATGTGTGACCACGATGTGTGACCACCCAAACATCTGATGGCTCAGAATTGCAAGTGAGTCGCCGTTGGTAATTAATGGGTCTGCCGTGCCTGTATCCGGATGTCTGGAATCTCGGCTCAGACAAAATGTGAACACTGGTTCTGAATCTCAGTAATTAGTCACTGGTGTGTTGAATATGGCTGGTGCAATGGCAAATACGTGCACTGTAGCCGTGATTATTGAATTCCATGGGGTCTGAGATGGACCAACTTTCCTGTTGATTTGGTCAGTTAAACTATCCGTCCATCCCAGCGCATGATCTTCAAAACAGCCTACGTTCTAATTGCCTCCGTATGTTTAAACAAAAACGAAGGGGCTTTGATAGCTCTACACATGCATTACAGCATTTTGTTTTTGTTGTTGCCGCTGCTGCTTCTGCTGCATGAGTTATCCAAAAAAGAGTTACAGAATAGAGAAGTGATTCGCTGTGAATCAGGCGGCTATTGATCTGTTCACCACATCTGGTAATTTGCTTGTAAGCAAATATTTTGATATTCTGCCTACGGAAGTGATCACCACGATGAATGGGGATAATTCATCTCGTCTATGAAGTGAGATGACTTTGTAGGAATATTAAGGTGCGTCGTAGATGAGAAGGGGACACTGTAATTGACTCTGAGAAACTGGATTCTATTTCGAAAATGCCCTCTTGGAGCAGTGCAGTGCAGCCTTTCCCTTAGTGACACAGAAATAGCCTTACGTAGGATGTGTGGAAAAAAACTTTTCAGGAGGTTTGGACAAGAAGATTGGATAATATTGGCTGGGTCCGTCTTGCTCAAAAAGGATGCGGGTGTTTCTTCCGACTGTGTGTTTTTATTTCATGACAATTTCTGAACACCACTAAGTGATCCCATAAAGACCGATCCAACTGACATCTGGTTTGACAGCTTGAACTTCTTCGCTCAAAGGAACATATAAAACCATCCCCTAGTGTGTTCGGAAAAAAATCATTTTTAAGAAGCTAACGTGACCTACAACTGGGTCGGGAGTACATAGCTCTGGATAGGAACCTTTTGATTAAAGAAATTTTGAACGCTAGTAATAAGCTAATCACACGAACCACGGTTGTCGAAATTCTTTCAGTTTTGACAGTCAAAACAAGCAACCGCAGCGAACCAGATTCAGGCCAGGTCCCTGGTGAATCAACAACCGGTACACTGTCAGACCAGGGTTATTTACTGTGGAACTGTTTATTCTCACTCCAACGGAAATCATCGTGGCAAGTAGAAAAACATATTCTCCACTTTCAACTTTGGTTCACGAACCTTCATATATTTTCCTCTGTTGCAATTGACACATTACAATGAGACATAAAAATGCTACTGAAGTTAAATAAGAGTCCACTTTTTCGGGCAAACTCAAAGTGGAACTTTTAATGGTACTCAAACACTGCATGTTGGGATACAGGAAAGCTCATTTACACGAACTGTGTCCTCTCAAATGGAACTTATTCGATAGGCGTACACGGAAGTTGTCAGGTAACTCATTAACTATAAACATCCGGTGAAACTGCAAGCCTACGGTTTGGCAATTATCAGGCTCTCTGTAAGGATGGAGAAAAAATTGGATAAAATCCGAGTTGTCCAAGCCGTCACATTGTGCCCTGGTAACAGCTGGCGAGAACAAGAATCACACATTTGAATTCAAAGTACACCGACTATCTAAGACAACCGACGGTCACCTAAACCATAAGTAAAGCCAGTCTATGCTGAAAATCCGAGGAACACTGTACAACTGTTTCATCCTTATTGGGAATAATCAGCAGTGCGCATCTCACGAAACTCCAGAGTCTCGAACAAGTGACCTCCCGGCTAGTAGTTTGAACACTTAACCGTTCGGCCACGAGTGGCGGATCAGCAGTGTGCTTAACTCGTACATGGACAGGATATAGCGCCGCCCACTTGAGAAACCAGTCAACACGTGTGGCCACGTGAAGTGGATCCCGTGACTGAAGGATGAGCGGCAGAAGAATTTTTTCATGACCAAACTCGAGACTCGAAAATTAAACGCACTCATTACACGGTTAACATTGTATTGTCGCTACATGGACGACATCTTCGTACTTGCCGACAAAACTATCAGCACAACAGACGTGCTAAGCAGTTTCAATTCAGTCCATGCTAATTTCGGGGTTATATCGAGCAAGAACAGAACACACGTTTAAGTTTCCTCGATGTCAGTATTAAAAAGAAGACTGGGCAATAGAACGCAAAGTCCACCGAAGGCAAACGTGGAAAGGTTCGTAAATTCATTTCGATAGCTTCATTCAGTTGCAACAGAAGAGTAATCTAATTAGATGCCAGACTGAGAGAGAAGATACGCTCGTCCGACTGCTTACAAGAGGAACTAAAGTTCTTAGGACGCACATTCCTGTAGAATGGATATCCTGAAAGGTTCGTACTCAAGACTAGGCAATTCGTAAAGCCAAAACTGAAACAAGGTTCAGTTGGCAAGAAGTCCGTCTACATTAGGATTTCAATCAAAGGCTACTTGGTTACTGAACTAATTATCAGAAGGCCAAGAAACTCCGTTGATACGAATGCATGGCTGCTAATCCTTGTTTCAGCTTCAATTCCAGCCCCATTGTCAGATTCCGGACAAATCACCACGTTCTACCACCAGTGTACACACATTTGTATGCTCGTTCTGTGCATCATGCGTTGGTCATACGACAAGGCGTTTGTCAGACAGCATTCAAGAACACAATCTCATGTCTCTGAGTGGTAGTTGAAAGAATCCAGGCTCAAATGCAATCGCGTCACATTTGGTCCAAAGCAGTCATGTCATCGACAAGGAGTAAGCCTTCAATATTACACACCGGATACTTCTGAACCGATCCAAACTATAATCGATCGCAGAGGCGATTGGAACCCGACTGATGGATCCACAAATTTGCGTCCAAAAGAAACACGTGCGTCCTGTGAACTTGAACTGGCCTGCGAAAAATCCGGTCCCGTAAGCCTGTCTGACATTGACGTCACTTACTTGATTCCGTGACACATTAAACTACCCCTCATTCAAGACCCCCCCTTCCTTTGATTTCTATTTCACCAAAGTGCATCTACTCCCGATTTTAACATTTTTCACGATTTCCGGTACCATATAAATTTGTGATGTACTAGCCAAAAGCAAAAATTACAGAAAACAAGCTTTGTTCGCTACCTTCGTTCTTATCATATATATAGACTTCCCTTCGCCCATGGCAGTGAGTTCAAGGTTTTCTGTGCCAGAATTTCTTTTCAATTTCAATAACTTAATTCGTGTGGTTCGCCAGCACAACGTATTCCTAATCTTATCATCATTATCATCATCGACAGCATGATATCAGGGTTCAACACCGATGGTTCGCTGCCGTACAACCATGAGTGTCATGGTTGTACGTGGGCTGGGATACTCTCAGGGCGCCCACACCAATACAGGAGGACGATTAGGGTCCTCAACCGAAGCCTTTGGCTCAAAAGCCTAACCGCAAGGCAGCGGCGTTTGGTGGGAAATGCAAATGCATTACCATTTCTACGGAACAAGTCGCCACATGTTCCAACCCCTAACCTGGAGGACCGAGAGACTGTGTTCGTCAGACCTGTAACTACTGACCAACCTGGTATGAGAGACTCCGTGAGTGTCGCGAGGTCACCCCCAGTATAGCTCAATGGGTCGCTGAGGTGCGCAAACCGTCACACCACGTAAGGTCCAGTCTCTTCGTAACAGATACAGTTTACCCTCAAGTTTAACACATCTACGTCGTTGCAATGACTAGCATTGAGTTTTTTAATTTGTCTCAATTTTCAAAGTCGTTTTCGAGAAAAGTTGATTATATTCCCATATTTCAATTAAATGTGAAGTAACCAGGCCCGAACATAGTAAACCTGACTTAGAGCGATAGGCTTCCTTACTGAGTTTTGTCTGTGTGATGGGATACCAGTGAATTTTCCCAGCAAAAGTGATCAGCGATAGGTAAATCCAAAACAGAAAAAGTAAAACAGCAATTAGTGCATACTTCACTGTGAATTTGATTTCAGTAGCCTCAGGGTGACTGGAAGATAGGAAACTCATTAACTGAACTTCGTACAGGAAAGTGCAAACATGGAGTTATTAGGATGCATTCACACATTGATCGCAAAGCATGTCAGGAAGTCTGAGGAGATACTAGAGGGGTCGCTGGTATACTTGATTAAAGCACTGAGCAAGCGGAAAGGCAGTCTTTAAAAGGCTACTTGTAACCATGGAGATGGGATTTTCCGTGGTTTCAGGCTTGGTTTGAGGAGGCGAAATCCTTCTTTGGGATTGGAGGGCGTTACAATGCTACGGGGTAATGGTGGGTCGGTTTCCATCTTCGGATTGACCTGTCACATCGAGTTACCTCGATCAACGCCTACAAACAATGGATAATCCCGCATATGGTTTGCGCTGAGTAGCATGTGCATCTATCTCAAAGTCCTGTGGCTCGTGTAAATCCGAGCGAATGAGACCTTGGGGTGAACAGGGGGGGGGGCAGTTCTAAAGTTACCAGCATGTGCAGCTGTCATGTGGGTACAACTGAACATTTGAGCCCCAGAGTGCATGAAAACGGTCATCTGATGCCCGCATATATTAGGAAATAATCCTAGCTAGTGCTTGGTATCGTTCAGTTCCGTCCGAACAACGATGGTCACACGGAGTCAACTATAGCTTAACACTGCGGAATGTCCGTATGCACTCATAAATAGAGCGTGATATGATACGCCAAAACACGACTCAAAACAACACAATACAATATAATACAACCCAAATAAAATAGATCTGAAGTAACCAAACTTTTGTTTAAAAGAATTGTTGCATAACCAAATGCAAGCTGTCAGTCCCAGTAAAAATTAACTGAAATTAATCGAGACACTTGGTGGAAACATACCTTTGGTGCACATCTGAAACACCAGATATCTTGAGTATTTCTACAAAGTGTATCACGGGTAGGGTCCATTGATACAAGTTTGAGTGGAAAACCACATTCTGCGGAAAATCGCGGGAACACCATTATTCCATCGAAGCAAAAGTTTAAGTGCATGATGTGATGTCTAAACAACAACCAACGCCAAACGAGTGTGTTCTTGAATGCGTTTCCTGTCGCGTCACTTCCGGTGATTCAAAGAAACAGGTTTTTGATTCAGCTTACAGTTGCTTTGCGATCCTGGAAAATCGGTGCGTCATTTGCTATTACGGGAAACAAATAAGTAAATCACAATAGCTGATGTCCAACTGAAGAGCAGAAATTTAATCGAGGCTTCATCCTCAAAGTGAATTCTGATCTGACAAAAACCCGAATCTCACTGAATAACTGTTCCATCCTGTCTGAGGATAACCTACGGCACCTACTTCACGAATACGTAAGCTTAATACCATGAACTTATGGTTAACAGACGAACGCTGTCCCATGCTTCCAGGGTTGACGGTCTGACTAACTGGCGGAGAAAGCATATAACGCCCCTATCCTTCAACCGTATAATTCTTGACTGGTTATTCAGTTAACGAGTTTTTTTTGAAGGGGAACCTAGGCGAGCTGTGAAAGTGTTCCCTTTCTGAACCGGTCACCTATTAATCATCGGTTATTGACTCGTTCGAATCTCACCAGATTTTCGTGAGATGCCGGATTTCCTAACAAGCATCAAACGGTAATGCAGCATTTCTCGGCTTTCCGCCATAGACTGACATTAGTTGCATGATGGAATCCCAATTAAAAATTCGAAATCTCCTCACCGCTGACAAATCGTAAGTAATCCACTCAGAAATTAAAAACCCACTAGCCATAGAGAAAGTTAGTGACCATGGCGCCGGAACTCATGACGTAAAGTGAGTGATGAAGGATACAGCCGTAGTATCTTGTCTGGATGAAGTCTGCAGCTGTCGGCCGAATGGCATTCTGTTCTGATGTTGTACAGAAGCTCAAGGGTTCGAATCTGTCAATAATTCATAAGATGCACATTGGTAATGACTATCAAAAGGAACATGACAGCTAGGCAGTTTCCTTCACGACAGACTGACTTCACTTGCACGTTAACTTCCGAATTGAAATTCCAAACTCTCCTCACAGCTGACAGATCTCAAAGGAACTTACGCTAGTTTTCCAATTGCGGTTAGCTGTTCACTAAAATGGAAAACAAATGAAACAAACAAATGGATCCCATCCCATGGAAGTAAACACGCCCACCGAATGGACAGCTTCAGCTGGAGAGATTTTCTAATCCTGACCCCTACAAGAAAACCGAACCCTTAGAAGTGAAAATGAAAAAAATTTGGACTCTCAGAAGTGGCTGCCTTACTACTTAACAGGAAACGTCACCTTGCAAATGTTCGTCACTTATAAACCAAATGCCCTAGTTGACTCACGTTAGACGAATGACGCTTTAAGCAGTGCTGGATTGCTTGAGTCGGTAACCTGGTCTAAGGTACATGTGCAGCATGATTCTTTGGAGCGTCGTGGCGAAAATACGCATGGAAGGTACTGAAGCCGCAACTTAGGCTGGGAAGACACGCGGAAAATTGTTACTTATTGAGTTCTTATTAAGTACATTGATAGCTTTGTCGCTATCAGTGCCACTGAGTGTCTTCGCAACCGGAGGCATCAGCTTGGCGCGTACACCGAACAGTTGACTGTGGATTGCTTCGCGGTTCCGAATCCAGATGATATATGACTGGTGATGTATGAGAGCAAATGTGTGTTTCTGAATAAACGATTATCCAACATCCTGACTTCTTGCTAAGTTGGTGCCATCTCTTGAGTGGGTGAAAATGAATGCAAAAGGAAATGAAGCTACCGATGGACACTTTGAAGCCTAGTTGTTTGACTCCGAGGCGATAACGAGCTGCAATGGTCTTCAGGAAGATGCATGGCTTCTGACTGTATTTGGAAGACTGTTGACATGACGATTAAGTAGGATAGGCGTTTCTGTGGGTACCTGCAAATTCTACAAACCTATCATACTCACTTATGGCTTGACGGAAGGCCTTCTGTACCCGTTAGCCATTGCGCATCTTCGTTATTAGACCCTCTCAAAAGGTGGTGTGCTACTTGGCGGTTTGCTGTTATTCGCTTTTTGCTTTCCGAGTAATTTTTGCGTCTTGACCTCCTTCGCTGCCATTCTGAAGCAGCGGCATTACAGTGGCTTTCCCCAGCTTCATTATGAGGTTTCCTGGCCTCACTTTATTCCAAACTATAATACAGTACCTACTGTCTGATGTCTGCAGCGTTTTGATGTTACCAGTTTATTTCACTTGAGCGGCACCCAAATTAGTCGTTAATAGTGACTCAGATGACAGGAGCTCAAGAGGTCGTACGGTTGAACTTAAGTCATAGATTGCGGACTTCTTATATCCGACTCATTAACTGCATTCTTCGCAAAATATGCCTTGGAGTAGCGTAAGGCATAAACTGAGGAATGTAAAATTTTCTTTGCTTTGATCAAACGTGAGGGTGTAACATATGGACATTCCTAGCCTTAAGTATATCGGAAGAAATTGAAAAGAATAGTAAAATGTCACATAACCGTCTGGAGGTGTCATTTTCAGAGGCAACATGCTTTTTGGGTTTATATTTTTCGTAAACGGGAGCTGACCTTATTGTCCTGATCAGAATAGCTTCAAAGAGCTCGGTAATTCAGTTTACGCCTCACAACTGAGGACCAGCTGACAGAATTATGCAAATGACCGACTTACATAACACGCGTAGATTTTATCGGGTCAGCCTGGGCAATCTGTTAAGTAGGTGTTCCGTTATCCTTGTGAAAGGCGCGTTTCAGTTCTGCTGATGTAACAGTTATCAGATCTTCGGCTTGACTGGTGGATGACATGAGGAACAGTGTCTGGGACGTTTCTGACAACCAGATGAAATGCGATCTTTCGAATGATTGAGGTGAAACGTTTCTGCCTTAAAAGATAATTTCAGCTTTAAGCTGAACTGACTTTCCGAATAACGCTGTCAGCTTCAAAAATACCAAAAACGCACGAATACGCCTTTACATTCTACGGTGTGGAACTGGCCGCATGATGGTTCTTGTTTGTTGTGTAGCATTATGAATTTATCAGGATCCTTGTTTTCTTCCGGAATTTTCCTCGAGAAATCCTGCGCCTGTTGCATACATGCTATCAGCCCTGTGGAATACAGCTCATTCCGAACCTGGTTTGGGTGAAAACTGTGGGTATTATCCACTTTAGGTGGACTTGAGGTAGACTGAGGTTTGCATAGTTCTGCTAAGACTGTCTTGCATGTAGACATAGTGCTGAATGCCTAATCTGCTAGAGCAAAGCGAGATGTCACGGCGTTAGCTACGTGTAGCGAAAAGTAACAAGGCATGACAGGTGACGCACCAGGGGAGAAAAGCAGCGTGACAAACAGCAGTTCATACGGGACACTATCTTCCGGCGACGGCTAGTGTAGGAACGGCTGACAGAAGACAATGGGAATGGACGCGCACACAGACTAGCCGGTTTCCCGGGTAGGAATGGACCTATTAGTTCGCTACAAGAGAATCCAGTGACCAGGCCTCTAAGGCTGCTAAACTGTCACTGGATTCGCGCTCTTCAGAGGATGAGATATTTGGGTCGATATTTTTAAGACGATCAGTCAACCAGCCAGACTGCTCAACGGGGAAAAAACGAAATATTATCGATGAAACGTCCGTAAGCATTGGTTTTTCGCTTTGGATAGGGCATCGTCAGCTGGAGTATATTAAAATAGACTACCCATTACAGCAACATCTATTTCAATTGGAGAGTTTCCCTCCGAAGTCAAAATGTATATTTTCGGTGCAAAGCAAAACAATGTCTTTGAGAATTTGGACAAGAATATTATTATTGGTCTAACGTTCCATGGGTAATATTTAATGCTCTGCGAAATGATAGGGTACGGCTAAAGCCATACGAGTCCCTTGAAAACAAAGTGTGCCACTTGGCTCCTATTAATCATACCCCAAACGAACATTCAGATTTGTCCCTTGTTTCATCAAGGGAGCAAACAGGGAAAGAGTTGGAATACAGAGCACTGGAATCGATTAATCCGTGATACGAAACGAGTGTTTTCAGCTGTGTTTGAATAAAATTTGTGAATCAACAGCTAATTACCTCCTAGCTTCAGTAACATGCGTGTATGCCTTTCGCTGTGGTGTTAACTAGTGCACCGATGTTTTTACAAGTTCCTGTAGCATGTCCACTACCTGTGACGTAACAATATCGCATAGAATTTGCTTGTCTCTGTTTGCCCGTAAGAAGTGTTATTGGGAATAGCCGAAGTAATTCAGTTGGCCAATAAACACGCATGGTTTCACATCAAAAGTTTCTATGTGAAATAGGCAACATGTGGTACCCACAGGTTGCAAGCAAATATGTACGGTAGATAGATAACCGGAAGTTAGATATGTATGAGAACGATTTGAAGTTACTAGTAATAAGTTATTTTTAGAATGCTGGAAGTTGCCAAGTGGCATTCTGCTGTTTCACAAAGATCACATACACGCTGTACGACGTTCTATTAGTGACACATTTATCCATCTGCATAGGAACAACCTCCGCCCAAAAGAGGCTATTTTTTATTTGTGCTCCGAAAAAATACTTTACCACTTATGATATTCTCAAAGAAAAACCAACTTTACATAAGGGATTGCTTTTAGTCTATCCCATATTCAGATGTGAATAACCAATTGTTAAACGGGCAAAATGTACCCTAGCGGGATGAAAACCATGGCTACCTTGCAACATCCTCTGCAGAAAAGTCTCAGTACAACGGTTACAGAAATCCATCACCAAAAGTCGTCTAAACAACCTTAAACACCCTTGTCATTCTGGACGCCGGGAATCCGATTTGATGGAGTGTCTATGCCATACGCAAACAAGGCACTTAAAGCGTTCACCGTCAATTTGCACAAGAAATTGGTTTGCTTGACTGGGGGAAACAACCAAGAATCCGATCGGTTGCTTCATTCGATCATTTCGTTCAGGGTCACCTTCAACCGTGTCACCTAAGTGGATGTAAATTTAGTTAACCTAAGGTCACTGAATCATGCCAGAACACACTTGCATACTGCACGCTTCCGCACCATGCCGTCCAGCTGTACTTGTCTACCTGGAGGTCATAACTCGGCAAGACACAAGGAAGAAACGGTTTGAGGATTTAAGTGAAAAATACATTCATCTACTTTCCCCAGCATCCAAATATACATTCATTCTACGGCCAATCGTACGAGCTGAGTTGCAATGCCTGGTCACTTTAGCTAGCTGAAATTAACTGATCAAGTGTGAGTATCTACCGTTTTTCTAAGGTTATGCTTCTGTACTTTCTGTGACGCTTGTTCGCCGGGATATTCACAGCCATCGACTCAATGTGGCCGACTTATAGATAATGCACACACGAGCAGGAAGAATAAATAACTGAGACCTCCAAGCTTGGTACTGAATGTAGCTGTGCTTGGTTTTACGCCTTAACGGTTTGCCATCCACCTCCCGTTTGACCTTTAGTGGTGGCATGGCTAGAAAGGCACAGAAACCTTAGTTGAACCGACTATCCTGGGCGCAGGATGGAAATTCATACGGTATGTTCCGTGGCATACAACTTAAAAGCACAAGTTGTCCGGCGTGAGAATGTTGCAGGCGCCTCCACAGAAAGGCTACGCGTACGTATCGAATTCTGAACTGCCACAGTGACCATGCAAACTGTCACAAACAGAGCTTCATTTGGACACTATTCAAGCGAATTGAAGCACACTGCAAGAGAGTAGAACCCAAGGCAAAAAAGAGATGCCTATAAAACATCTTTCAAAGAAACGGTTACCCAAGAAATTTAATCCGAAATCCATGAGAAAATGCAATTCATCCAACTCGTCGACCGGAAGCACAAGCAAAACAACCACACTACCATACATCAGGAACATTTCAGAGATGACCGCAAGGATACTACGACAGTATAATATAAGAGTTGCCCACATGCCGACAGACACGCTGCGAAGTGCACTATCCAAACCAAAGGGGAAACTTAAAGCAACGGAGAAAACTAATGCAATCCACAAAATTCGATGCAAGGATTCCGAAAACATTACGTGAGATAAACAAGGAAGAAACTATCAACTACAGTCAATGAACACAAGCCCGCTATTAGGAGAACAACTCTCGCTCACTCTATAAATGAAGACCGGGAGGGACACGAATTCAACTGGAGTAATGTCAGTATACTAGGATAAACAAGAAAGAAGAAAAAACGCGAATTCATGGAGGCGTGGTACTCCACTGATTCAGAAATAAACAGACGCATTGATATCAATCCTGTCTATCAACCTCTGAGGACAAAGGAAATCCGGAACCATAAAAGCCTGATCCTAACATGGATTCAAAGAAGAAACCAATAGAACCAAAGAGAAGGGACATTGGCGTTAAAACGGCAAATTACTTGAGCCGCAATTTCTAGCTCTCATCAAGAATCACCTAATCTGACTACCAAAAGAGCCCAAAATAACGTGAGTCCCACTGAGAGAAGACCTGCAAATCAACCAACCATGCTCATGACTATAAAATGTAAGTTGGGTATAGACTAATCAGGAAGAAGACAGCAAACTACTAAAAATGAAAGGCACGCTACCAATCAATCAAACAACAAAGTGGTGGACCACGCTGCGGTACAGATCACGAACGGACCAACCGGAACAGAGAATAATGGATGACAATTTCAACAGCAGTGTGGCGACAGAAAGCAAAAATACGGACCACAACGCAATACAGATTATGATCGGGCCAATCAAGACCCTAGTGGGATGATCCTCAAAGACCAGTCAGGCTACAGCTTAAAGCTGCCTTTTGTAAACTATATAATCGTAAGCATGAAGATAGGGATTACCCACCCAACAGCGACTGAACCTGCCTCCTCGAATGGTGATGAAACGTGTGCAAATCAGTTGCCAAGCTCGGCCAGCAAATCAACAGTCACCTCATCAGCTACCAAGGAAATGATCTATCTTCATACTCCCTTTGGAACGCGCAGTCCGCTTTTCATTCACATATCCCGATGGTGAACGGTCTGCTCGCATTTTTGGTGGACAGTGTGGTACCTGGTATCATCTCGTTATTGACCATTTGCAGTATTTCATCTTCATTGTCCTTTCCCAACGGATGACCCAACAAAGATCGACCGGTTTACAGCTTTTAATGAAAAACTTAAGATACTGCTCTAGCAGCACAAAAATTGTGGAATGTCTCCACTCAACAGCGTTTTACCAGCTTTGTCTGCCTTTTTGTATGTAGTCATTCGCCCTTCATATTAGATGCTTGCATTCTATGCAGCTTACCCTGAGAGAAGATTGGCTGCATTTCGAAGCTGACACCAATGTCAAGCAGGCTGACTATTTCATATCATGAAAGTAATGGAGGGGTGAGGGTTCTACTTCTGAACGACGAGGATGTCTCTAACAATTAATCTGGGGTGCAATTCACACTTAGGTCATTCTTTTTGGAACTTGTAAGAAAGTGCATTTTCCGAAATCTTGATCCGAATTCGAACTCGCCAGTTTCAGCAGAGTCGACCACCCAAATTTTGCGCCTGGAGATATACCGGAATGTTGATAGCTCGGGTTAGTTTACCGGTAGTTGATCAGGAGGTTTTTGATGTGATCGCTCGATGAACATGTCAACAGTCAACTAATCAACTATCGATAACCTTTGTACTCTTCGCTACTACACGGTGGTACCTTCCTGTTTTGGTCAGCCATCTGTCTTGCGGTTTAATGGTGACTAACACGTCAACTCCACAAAGGATAACCGGTACAGCATTGTGGTCACCTACGCTATCTCGCGCTCTTCCGAAGGAATACATACACAAAATACTAAAACCCTTGGGTGAGGAATGATAACTCATCAAAAGTGTGATGGGAAGTGGTCATTACTAGCAGGAGGCACCTTAAGAGATTCATCTGTTGTCTACTGGAATGGTTCACCGACTAATCTCGGTTTGTTAGTTTTGGCGTTTCAAAGTGTGCGGTGGATCTAAAACTGAGAGCGATGCAAAAGATTGCATGGTTTCGTTTGCTTAGCGGCCTGTCTGGTTTGTTTCCTCTCTTCTCTTAGTCTCTGTAAATTCAGCATATAACCATCGGTGAAGCTATTTGACACTTTGGGGATCATTCTCAAATGTCCCCGCAGTATATTTAAGATTGAATCAGAGTAATTTTTTCGATCTTACTTTCTAGAGATGAACACAGTGCGCCATTTTTCGACCGAGTTCCTAAAGCTTGGAAGATCGCTCTTCCTCCGCTGAAGAGTATGTTTACGGATACTGCCTTGTTCCGTCTACAAGAACATTACAAACGACTCAAGCTCCCAAAGAAAACTAAAAATAATACTTCTTTGTGCAAACTTCAGGCAGTATTGCCTGGACCCTGACATGGCAGCATGAGGTGCACTATGACTTTTCCCCAGTGACACGTTGAACAAACAAACAAACAAAAGTGTGAATATAGATAGGGCTTATCTTAGGTAGAAGCAGGTGTCGAAGGTATTAAAGTGTTTTTATTAACCCAACACTAATGCTGAAAATTCTCCGACTGCCCACTACCAGCCTCGACCTTCACAGAACTCATCAGCTTGTAATTTCCGGGGGTTTCCTTAATCTTATTTCCTACATGATGTTTATAAATTAGATAGTCATCCCTCTAACACCAGGTTCGTGTGCAAATTAGTGTACAGATCCATCATGTCTATTGGTGTTTTACGGTCTATGGAAGTAGTCTGCCGATCTTTGTTAGGCTCGGACGCTGCTCTCAAAATACGCCGAACAAACATCAATTTCCACCATATCTTGATCGAATGGTCAAACGCAAGGCGAGCTGGTAAGCGACTTTGTGTTAAAAAGTGCGAATACCTTTCAGCTGTTCGTGATCGATGCTACTGGATCAGGTGCCTGATGTGTGCCACCAAATGGGTAAGGAGTTCTCTATACTGCTAGTCCATCCATAGACCACCATAATTAAGAAAAACTGGCACAGTCTGCGCTTACCAAGTGATCAAAACATTCTTTTTCGGCAAGACTTCTACAGAATACTTTTACCTCAGGGTGGTCAATATATGATTTGTCAGCGGTGTACACTCCTTAAAAATCCTCAACTCCTCAAAGTCGGACGGATAGGATTATCCCAATATTCGCGTGCAGGATATTCAGGGGCAATAAGCACTTTAAAAACCGAATAATCTTGATCTTTCTGTTACTCACGAAGTAATTTAGCTGCACCGAAAGTTCACAATGGACAAATCCTGGAAAAGCATTCGCTGTGTCAGCAGCTTTCAAACAAAACAAAGTAGAAAGCTTATATATATATATATATATATATATATATATATATATATATATATATATATATATATATATATATATATATATATATATATATATATATAATCACGACGGACTATAAGGTACATTCTATTCGATTCAGTATTGGCGTTTATACATCTGGAAAAAGTTGGCCAATCATTTGCCACTGGTCCCATAAATCATCTGTGCTCGAACATTGATGTCTGCCTTGCATCGATTTATCCCCCTATTCTTTGGCTGTTGAATGATTAGAACGGAGCTTGGGGCTCGAGTGAGTTTACAGGTGCTCATTCCGTGTTAGTCTACCTGCTGGATTACAACAACGTTGCAGGAAAGAGGGTAATGGATTAGGTTGATTATAAGACACCAGTAGCACCAGGTAACTTGTATTTCACCAGCTAAGCACTATGGTGGTAAATGCTGATGGCTCATAGCAGTGAAATCAGTAAACGAATGTCAAATGTAAACAAGAACTTTGAAACAACCCCATACTAGACTGTAGTGGACATGTGTGTGGTTTGGCAGTGAAGTTTATTGTTAGATTCACCTACATGATATGTCGCACTTTATCTGACATGAGGTGAAAACAGTCTACCCTGTTCACACGCTTCAAATTAACGTGAATAACATTCATCCGCGACACGTACAGAACCTGAATCGATATTCTGCCACCTAATTCTCGCAGTGATGGATAGCGGTGGTTTTGACCAACATTCCTGCTCAATTGTCCTTTATAACTTCTGTTGGCAGATGTGAAATAACAACAACCTAAAGAGTTGAGCATTTTGAACGCAAAGTGGTCTTCACTGTTTCGTTTCAGAAGGGCTTGGTAAACAACCGGTAGTTTTTAACTGGGCAGTGTTTCACTTTTGACACAAAAGCCAAGTGAGTATGCCACCAGGTTGGCCAGGTTTCAAGGCAGACAGAACCAATCAGTAGGACCTCTTCAGATTAGCACATCAGATCAGTATTGAATGCCAGTTAAAGGGTCTCGTCGGTTTATGTGGTTGCCGATGGCTTGGCGAAGTTTCAAATTATTTTCGATCGGCTTTGGCTACTTAATCTTCCGATTCAAAGTGCTTCAATTGATGAATCACCTTGGGTGCCACTGGTAGATTTCGTTGGTCTGTGTGGACTTGTAAGTGCTACGACAATTTAGTTGAGTGGGGATGGTGGGTGAGGATAAGTGCACTTCAGATCTAAGCTACTTCTGTTGATGACTCCTCTTCCTGGTCCCCACTTTGGTTCAGAAGTCTGCCGACCTGGAAGTTCGGTGACACGCTTTCCTATGGATCCCGACGAAACAAAACACTTGGGGTAATCCGTTCACAACAATGTACTATTAAGTAGAACATTAAGCCAACAGACAACAACCCTCAACTTTCCAAGCCTCTCGGGAACGGGTGCAACTAACTGTATGCCAAATAAAGGCTCTTAGGTGGCCGTAACGAAGGCCAAATGGCACACACCATTTAGGTGGACGCGACCGTGTCATGGTCAGCAGGGAGCAGTTGGATGGTTAGTCAGTATGGTCGACACAAACAGGACTGGGGAGAACGGACACGGGCTATGGTCGTTACGCTCTCGGGCAGGATGTGGTGCGGGCATAGACAAAGGCAGCCGCGGGTGGTCACGTGATTGATGAAGCGACAACAACAGGCACTGTGTGAAAAGTCACGAGCACATGGGAAATGTTAGCGAAGGCTGGGAGTAGACGAATTAGCTGTAGGATTGGAGGAATTCTAAACACGAAACTTCATTTGAAGTCGGGTCACCAGATGCGTAGAGGAATTCAAGCCCGGGTCATCCTTCCGAGACAAAAAGGAAAAAGAACGAAAAGCTACTCGTTGGAAGCATTGAGCAAAATAAAAAGGGATACATCTACTGTTCCCATTGGCTATAATAACTAATAATAATAGCAACAATGAAGCGTTTTTCTGCGTGGACAGGCACCACAATCAATAGTGAGTAAGGATGTATAAAATTTGATTAAATATCGAGAGCTTTCGCTGAGAAGAAAACTGAAATACGTTTTCAATTGAAGCACTAAATATTAGGGAAAATCTTAACTGGAAGCCTGACAGTTAAGATATTAGCACGATCTAACCCGGGATTCGTAAAAGTCAAAGGTATGAGTGGAGATTGCGTGAACAGTAATGAGTTATGTTATGTGAACATATTTTTAGCCATACGACAACTGTCCTTGTGGACGCAGGTTCGATGACGAGAATTGAGAAGAATGTACACGGTAAGTAGTTATACACTGCTGGAGGTTATGCACTTCGCTGTCACAAATGAGGACTCTTTCATACCGTTTTATAAACATCAGACATTTGGAATGGATGGGTGGGAATCGTTAGTGGTATTTAAAGTATCGGGGGTGAAATAAGTAGCCGGTGGGACATGGTGTTTTGAGCGATGTTATGACGCAAGTAGTACGCTGGAAATGGGTTACAGTGGAAAGATGTGAGGATTCGTAGGCATGTATATGTGGGTGGTCTGGCGGGCCATTTTGGTTTCATCATGGCTTAAAAAGAACAAGCTGAGATCTTCAGTAATATTTACGCAAACCTTATTTCGTTCAAAGAAGCACCCACTGAATTTCTTGTACATTTCATGGGAGACAGAATTTGACTGGTGTTATTGTTTTGCTTCTCAAATTTTGTCTCAAAATGTCAAACTCGTGATGCCCAACAAACAAACTCTTTGCAGTTAGGCGAGTCGATTTGAAGGTGAAAGCCACATCACGGCTTGTCCAAACAATTCGCAAACACACAAACACTTTCAGTTCAGGCTCGTGTAACCGACTTAATGTCCTTGAACTCGTTGCCTTAAGTTCCATTGTCAGTGTGTTTATTTGCATACGCTGGTCTGCTCCCGTGGGTCATGTTTCTTTGCTTTGTTTTCACAATATGGTTCCTTGGAAAGGGTTAATCACCCGCACTGATATCAACGTGTTAGTTGTGGAACACCATGTCACGGCGTAAATAGGCAAACGCAGACGAACGAACCCATAACTGTCAGACCAAAAACGAGTAAATCTGTACACATTTCAGTGTCATCGGGATCTAACTCCAACAGCTAATGAACGCAGACCACTATCCGTGACAGAAAGTCAAATGTATGTAGTCAAGACGCGCGTACACCTCCCCGATGAACAACGAATCCTTCACTCAGATTACTGTGATAGACTTGAATTGCAACATGTAGGCAGTTGACATAGCAACGCCCAAGTTGATGCAAAAGAAACGCACAAGATATCCCTGTTAAATTAGGTTCATTGGTGTCAACTACTTCTTTTCAACCTACCTATCATGATACATTTCTCGCTCTTGGTATAATTACTTTTCAAATTTTCAAATAAATTACTCATCCATCTGAGGATAAGTGTCCTTCTTACGATAGTAGAGTGACAATACTAGGGTTCTATTCTCCTCCCAACTTCTTTCCATTTCTCACGTGTTACGCGGTGATCCTACTGAAGTGCTAACGTCTTTAATCTCATCTAAAACTACGGCATGAGTATGTACAACTACTGTTGTATAGAGCACAGGCATATTCACATTTGAGTCTTCAGTGAGCTATCGGGAACAACTTTTTTACAGAGTTCGGAGCAAACTCCGGGTGAATGTATTCCTATGCTGATTGGATGGTCATATGGTTTCAGGGTTGGCTGTTGCCAGGCTTCATCGTGTGAATCTCTTGTTAACTTGAAGGTGTATCTGACCCCGTGGCTAATGGCCTGTTCTCCGGAACTAAACTGGTGGATGCTAGCTGTGTGATGCTGAATACATAATACCGAATAATAACCCTTTGTGTATTATGTTACCAAGTATTTTGGAGTAAAATCTCATCGACCCACGACTATCCGTCTCAAGCTGACTTACTGAAGATTAATGGTGTCCACCTAACCTACTAATCGTACATTTTAACTTGTATACATTCTTTGCGTGTCCCAGAAGTGTTAAAGGGCATAGGCGTAAATCTCCAGCCTCCTGTTGCCAAAAACCGTGAAGGCAAATTTAAGCTGTCCTCAGTAGTAGCAGTTTTTTCGGTACAAAAGTTTCAGTTGCTGATTCCGGTAAATTACGTGTGAATCAAGCATCATTTTTTTGGGTTTCTTTAAACCCCATCTAAGAGCCGTTCTTCGATGATGGGAGTTGAAGCGATTAATCGAATACATATCAAACTGGAACTCTTTTCTTGTAATTTGCGAAAATGGTATACTCAGCAAGCACGAAGTTCCAAGAGGTTTTCTTCAAACATTGTTGTGACGAACCATGTAACAGAATTATTTGAATAACCAAATCTATTCTTTAGTCCACGTTGGGAAGTAGGGATGAGGGAAGGTCTTCCAGTATTGTATATGTCAGTAGAACTCAGGTTAGTGAACGGAAAGCTTCAGTCGTCTGGTCAGCGTTGGAAGCTATCTACAAGCAGCCGAAGACCTATGGCCAAAGCCGTATTTCCCAGCTCTAGCTATTATGAGCTGGGTCGAACCTTTGGGACTTTCGCTTTCTAGACGCCTGTAAGCAGTTTTGACGTAAAGAACGATAAACCCATCCTCCTGATCTCAAAAAACCAGTGTTCAATGGTTTGTTGGTTTTCATCGGGTAACATCGCTTGTGTTCTAGTAGCGGTTTCCAGATGTCCAACAAGCTCCTGAGTCACAGAGTTTTCTTAAAGTATGACAGGTACTCCAGTGTCGCTAAGATTGTTTTTGTTTTACAAAATGCAAGAAATGCTGGAATGGGTGTTCAGAGCATTTGTTCTTCTAACTTTTTGCTGCTTTGGAAAGTGTAGTCATCTACCCTTGTGGTCTTCTGTAAATCAGTGGTCCACACTGAAATATGCACAGCTCTTCAGAGGAATACGACGGCACATCGAAGGCCGCCTCAAAGACCCAGTAATACCGCGTATTCCTGGAAGAAACTTATAGTAAATGCAATCAGAACGGAAGCTCTTCTCATTGCTTGTTGGGAATGTGTTTCCCAAGGGTCCTGGGTTAACTCCGGGCAGAAGTGTTCCAGGAAAAACATTGACGAATGAATATCGTGAGGAAGAGAGAGAGAGAGAGAAAGCTTTCAAGTCCAAAAAAGTTGATTGAGAGTTTTCTTTCGTTGAACGAATGATTGAAAAAACGGCTGGCTAATTTATTGCTTGGTAGCGTTTCATCGTGACAAAATTTTCCTTAGGACCAGTGAGCAAGGTAAAAAAAGGGCGTTCTGAGGTACCTGGGTTGACTTGTTCGTTCTTTAGTTAACACCTGGAACGTGTCGTGGTTTATTTTAGCCACTTTTTGTCACAATCGTTCCTTAATCTCATTTTGTCATTTGTGAAACACAGGTTTTGACGAACTGGACGTCTAGCAGACACCCAATTACCATTTTATTTAAGCTCTTTCTGGTCACGTGCTCTATGGCTGAAGCCCACAACGTTCGTTCACTTTGATTGTTTACAAGGCTTTCACAGTATAATTTAAAACAACAGACATCGAAAGAACAACAGCTTTTCAACCGAAAAGTTACCCTACGCCCGGTCAGTAAAGTTTTGATTGCATAATTTTCCAAAGTTGTGGAGCAACTCACACCGCTATATCCATGAGAATGTTTTAAGAATATTCTGGTTCTTTTTTAAACTAAGGTACCCGGATATCGTTTTGGTACAGCAGCTACTGATGTTTCACCAAACTTCTCAATGTACGGTTCAGTGGACTGACCCAACCATTGAGTGATCAAACACTTCCTCTGTTTATAGGACTAGCAGTGGGATTTCTGATTAAGCATAGGAGCTGAGGGTTATATTTTACTGGAGTGTAACAGATTTCTATTTCGGATGACGCCCAAGGCGTATCTCGGCTACGTGTTACTACAAATTCAGCTGAAATGTTGTCCAAACAGCTTAGTGCAATTCTTTTGAACCGGCGCATCAGACCACAGTCCGCACCACGAATCGTATATATTTCTTACCGAGCTAGGCTGCTGAACTGACTGGATTTTTATCAGCCTGTCGTTGGTGAAAGATAAGAATGGCTAAGGGCATTTTTTGTATTGAAACACATTATCTGAGGTATTTCCTCTTAGTGTGGTGAAAATTCAGTATGCTAATAGCATGCCGGTTCATTGTATCCAATCTGCGGCGTGTAGGAACATCATGAAATCGAAGACAACTTATGAAAAAACAAAGGCTCTTTCATTTTCTTTGGCTACTGCGTGGGTATCCCGAAATGAATAGATTACATGGATGTATCTGCAAGTCGAGTCAACGCCAGAAGCTAATGTTGGCCGGGCATTTATTTGACAGTCATCGCTGTGCGACTGAGTGACCTATGGTTTACAAACAGGAACCGATGTGACTCAGAAATTTCCTTTACTGTCCCCAGGCTGGGTCAGCTTCCAATAGTCAGGTTGGGCAGAACATTGGGTCGCTGACTTCTAACGGTTTCGCCCAACAAAACCCATCAGCTTTCACCTTGCTAATAAGACCAAGACTTTGAAAACCCAGGCTGAATAACTTCAAATCAATTCAGATCCGCTTGCGGGACAGCCGGAACTAATCTGCAAAACTCCACCCAAACACCGGAAACACTTTGTTTTCGGAGAGGCCTCACTCGACAACTTAAGGTTGGAACCTGGAACACTGGGAATGACTACTAGGTATGAAGACTAGTAACAGGTCTCAATGACGGACAGCACTTGTTGCCAAAGAATGCAGACGGTATGGTGTCAGTATTGCGACGTAAAGTACTGAATGGCCCGTCAGCATGAATTTTGAACAGTAAGAATTAATCTTGCATCAGCTAAAGTGTAAACGGTGCATTGAACATAATAAAGAAATACAGTCGTATGCAGACTGTCGTCTTCACAAAGAGATCTGTAGCGCACCGATGGCCTATGAATCCAACGTCTGCAGCCCCTTCAAGACATCCAGCCCGATCAAAGTCACACAGCAGCTGGAGATACACTAATTGTGTGCGGAGGGGCTCACTTCGCCACAATGCTCGATCACCGGTCAGAGATCTCAAGGGAACTGACTAAGTCAAATGTTGAAACATACGGAATAGAGCCATGCATACTTTCATTCGACTTAGGATAGATTACAAACGACGCTTTCGTGAAAACAAAACGGGAGAGTCGAACTATACAATTTCGGTGTAGAATGGCTAAAATAAGAATCTTTGCACCTAGCCCCTTCAGTATGGAGACCAACCTACCTTGTGGCGCTGGTCAAATCCTGACTGATTTCCTGGTGAATCAGAAGGAAGCGGATAATTTGCATGAAGCAGTTTCAAGAAACACTGGGGATTTCGGGGATTTCGGGAATTTCAGACGAAGCATAGTCGATTTTATTTTCTCATTCGAAAAACCACAAGGAAAATGTCGTGAATACAACCTACCAGTACACGTACCTTTCGTGGACTTCGTAAAAGTCTTTGATCCGATGAAAAGAATGTCACTGTGGATCTTGTTTCAGAGGGTGGGTTGTCAATCTTGTCAAGTGTGTTCACTCCGGAAGGAAGCCCAATAATCGACCTCGTATAACGGAGTTCAACCTGTTATGCATTTGAAACAAGGCTGTATTATTCGGCTTCAATACGTGGGGTGGTATTCCGAAATCCAGATGTTGTAGCCAGTGACAATCGTCTGGATGGCCGCTTGTTCAATTTAGAACGCTTTATTGCCAAACCAAGTCTACGTGACTCTGAGGTTGGTATGATATCTCGCCGACTGTTGGATTCCATGAAACCTTTCTGAAGTCAAATATCATGACCTAACGACAATATTCGTGTCTGCAACAACCGGTATGGGCTTAAATATAAATATTTCTGGACAAATTCAGTTTCAAGCCAACATATTAAACTTCAAGAGCGGGAATAATCACTTCAAATGCAGGAAAGCCATTCGCGCCACTTTTACGAATGGTTTACTGATTGTTCATCGTCATCTAAGACAGACCACTGGGATGAGCTTCAAGGGCTTTCTTCCCCAGCTTGGTTTACATAGAACACTCGCGCGAGAGTTGGCAAGCTAGTGGGACCGAAAACGAAGACATCGCTATACGGTCACGTCGGTTGAACGGCATTCATCCAATACGGCTGAATAGTTCTGAGGCGTCGGCCACAAGTTAGGAATCTTAACCACGCATCCCGTGCTCGCTAGGTGAAGTAATGACGCGCACGCGGTGTAGCCAAAAACAAATTAGTTAACTGCTGGATCGATAACCTGTTGATTTGTACACAAAATAGCAATGAAGTTACAGCCATATCGGTAGAAAGCGTGCATCCTCATTGGAAAAAGGCATCGATCATGCATTCTTAACTTCAGTCAAATTGTCTGAATAATGTGATTAGAGTGGTTCGAGACGCGACTGTGGACTAAATGAGTATTGCGGTTTGTTGCTGTTAAAACAGTCCTGCTAATACTCAGTGTAATAATAAATAGCTGTACGAGCACACTATTTTCCAGAATGCCAATTGGGACAACGAGACGGGTTGTTTAATTAAGTTTATCTGCCTAGTTCTTAGATATGAAATTACTTAATCAAAGTATTTCCCATAAAACTTGAGAGGAGTGCTGTCTGTGAACGGGATGAGTGTTTGGATGCGTTTCTCATCCCATGCCCGTAATTTATGCGTCCAATCCGAAGGAATGTAGAGCTCTTAGGTGACCGGTTAACTGCCTGTGGATGGTGCATGTGACAGTAAGACTTCGTCTTCTTTGATGAACAGGACATTCCTGGTCTGCTGTCTGCAGTGTGTCCTCGGGACGCAGGTCTCTGATCTGCCATCACACAAGTATGCTGGTTTTATGGGCTGCGCACGAACCTTGCACGTTGTATCAGGTCGTTCCGCTAATGAGCTAGAGGGTATTCAGATAGTCACTGAGGCTAAATACATCAATCCTGTTTTTTTTCACCAGAAGAATCTCACAGAAGGACGGTTCCAAATGGACTTGCGACAGGTGCTCAGTGGCAAGTCAACAGAGTTCAGCGTTTACTGTCGAACAAAATATCCGCCTGCTTCGCTGATTAGCGAATCACCATTCCTACAAGGCTGTCTAAAAGGATTTCCTCGAAGTTCATGCGGCACGCGGTACCCCAGATAGGCAGTACAAGGCGTTGTCCGTTTTATGTACCTCAGAATCCTCTTATTTAAAGACCTTAATTTTGACAACGACGCAAAAACGTAGCTCTACTTTGCATGTGACTGTGAGCCAGTTGTCCAGAGGATATAACTGAATCACAACGACATGTCAGTTTGTACTTCTAAGAACTTGAGACATATGTGCTTGCGGCACATGTCAAAGCGAATGGAAATATATCCCTTTTGGTGGACAGTTAGAATTGGTTTTTTGAGGTGAAGTTGAAAACCGAAATAACGTACGTACGTTATCTATTTTCAAGCTGGACATTTTATTAGCGTATATCATTTAGAACAAATTTTCATGAAGGACGGTGAATCAAGCCTTTGTTGGCTCTCTTCGGATGTGCACGAAACATCCTGATTCATGCTACCAAATTCCTTCAGTGCTGGGTTACTGTGATTCTGGTTTCCGATTTTAGCCAACGTAGCCATTGTCGCTGTTTTCTGCCATACCGATGCAATAGTGCATCTAATACCTCAATAAAATGACAATAAGGAAGACGTAGACAGTTATTAGTATAAGTTCCAACGGACAGCGAAACCTAACAACTTCTGTCCGAGTCCGTTCAGCGTTATTCTACCTCTGATTAATCAACTAATAGAGTAGTTACGCAGTGACCCGAGGTTCAGGTTAGTAGATATCTCCGAAACGGATGGCCAGTGGATGTCAGCAGATGTTTCTTCGAAGAGATGTTTTGAAAGCCGCGGGTGATTGTCTAATATTAACCAACCTTTTTGCCATGCCACAAAAACTTCGATATCAAGTAGGTGACCAATTTCAAAGAAACCCATTAATCTAGGTTGTGCCTATTACCCTCCTTTTGGGCAAACGTTGACGAACTAGATGCCTAGATGCCGGCAGTCCCTGGTGAAACCTCAGTTGTTTTCTTTGCTTCAGCTTGAAAACCCATTGCATGTAGCTGGTAAAGTGCTCCGGTATATGTTTGTGACCGTTGTCCATGTTTTGTCAAAGTGGTCAGTGGATTTTTCAGTAAACCGGGACTTCTACTTCAGAACGGACATCCATACTTAGTGAAGTGTGCATGTATTTCGTAGTTCCGGTGCTCCTCGTGAGAGAAAGTTGAGCTCAGTTAATGTATCATAAGTTAGCCCATCTTTCCGGCTTTTCAAGGAAACGAACATTTGCTTGGCCCATTCTACCATCCGCAGTCGCTAGCTTTAAAAGGACGGGTATGAGGCCGGGAAGTAGAAGAAACATCAAGCAAACGTGCGCAACATTTTGCGGTCATACAGAGCAACACACGGTAACCCGCTACTCAGCCGCAAGTTCCCAGACGAAGTGTTCTCAGGGAGAAACATGCCCTTACCTCTGAATATAGTGTTACCCACAAAGTCGAGAAGAAGGGACACCCTGAGTAGCTGTATTATGCATCGGAAACGTACAATATGAGGTTCAAGTTGGGTGCTTCATTTGGACGCGTCTTACCGTTCCTACGCCAACCCAAATAGAGTCACCTAATATCTTCACCTATGTTTTGAGCGATGAGGGCGCTGAGACTGAAACTATAGCTGTCCCTTTTCATCAAGCCCCACATCACCCCAGATCCGACATACCTTGCGTTTCAGGTCAATTATGAAGTCTTGTTGCTAGTCCTCGTTTCATAGTATACTATCAGTAGCTGAACCCTTTCAAAAAAAATTTGTTTAAGGATGAGTGGTTGTTTTCGGTGTCCTTGCGACTAATCGGCCCACACTGTTGTTTGACGTAAAGTTGGTCGGTCCTACGATGAATGCATTCTGCCCCATTCGACCGGCTGGTGAAAGCCCTGCACGAGTGAGGGAGAACAGGGAGAACTGCAATGACACTTGAACCGCGAGTGAAAGGACATGCTCCTAAGTAAACTTCGACTGTTCGAGGCAGTCCACTAGCACGCACTCTGTGTTTGGATGGAATTCCACTCCGTCTGGCACCAACCATTTTATCAACTATGGCTACCAAGTTAACATTCCTTCAACCTAAAAATTAGTTAAAGGTACGCGACCCTAACTGTTGACTTATGTTACTGTTGGGTCGATTATATGATTTAATCCAGGTATATGTTTAGAAAACAAATGAGTCAGGCGTTGCATCTCTCCTGATCTATGCAACCCGGCTGAAAATTTTTGGCCTATCAGCTAGAAAACGAAATTCCATTGCTAAGTATTGATTTATACTTCTGTCTATCCGCGACTTATGTGGCGCGTACCGAGGCAGATAGTTGCATTCTTCCACCGTTCGGCTATGCAGGATGGTTTTTCTACCAGATCTAATTCTGAAACCAAAGGTCGTGTTTGATACACCCATAACTCAGTAACTCATACGCTGACTGTCTGGGAACCCATAATCATGCACATTCGAGTATACCTTTCCTAAAATGATGGTTGCTCGTCGCGCCCACGAACAATGGTCCCTTCATGTCCTTTGGCAATGTTATTCTGTGTCTCAGAACTGGGTGGATAAACTTAATTAAACAACCCGTCCCGTTGTCCTGATCGGCATTCTCGTACAGCTATTTGTTATTACACTGAGTGTTAGCAGGACTGTTTTAACAACGACAAACCGTAATACTCATTTAATCCATAGTGCCATCCCGAACCACGCTAATCAGGCTATTCAACCACACGATTGAATTTAAGCACGCATGTCGTGTCTCCGCCTTGTCGAATCAGGGTACACGCCTGCCACCGATATGGACGTACCTTCATTGCTGTTGTGAGTACAAATCAGCAGGATATCGATCCAGCAGTTAACTAAGATGTTGTGGGCTTCAGAATGTGCGCAACATTGCTCTATCTAGCCAGCACGTACATGTCTGTTTCATTCTGCATAGGACAGTAGCACTGTAAATCTTTCTTACTGATAGCCGACGCTCGAGGACTATTCAGTCGCATTGAGTTAATGCCCCTCGACTGACATAACCGTATAACAATGTCTTGTTTTTTGGTTGCACTAGCTCGCCTACCTTCATATGAGTGTTCTATGTACCGAGTTGGGAAAGGAAGCCCTTGAAGCTCATCCCAGTGGTCCGTTTCAGGTAAAGTTGACTAATCAGTGAACAATGAGCAGCGTGATGGGCCCTCCTGCGATTGTGGTTTCTCTTGAAGTGATCATTCCTCCATTTGAATTTGAAATGTTATAGGACGTTCACTTTCAGTCAATGTGCTCCTGTTTGGCCTGTTTGGGATGCCCTGATACTGAGGTTCCTGCGGCGTTGGCGGCACACTGACCACGGACCAAATGATTGACAAAGCGTTGGAATTTTAAATTCTGTAGGATAGCCTGGCATTCACAAGAGTTCAACAGTATGTTTGGAAGATTAGCCATCTGCGAATTATCAGGTACCGTGCTATCCTATTGTCTGAACTTATGTGCAGCTGCAAGACACGGACAGTATACCGAAGTCACATCCTTCTCCTCTACCGACTCTAACTGCAGTGTCTTCCGCGGACCATGTTCATACACTGTTTCAACCGAAGTCAACCTGGCGCAAAGCCATACACGCAAATGTGGAGCACTTCAACATTTCAGCATTTCAGCATGTCTCTTTATTCTAACGCAAACGATCCGTTCGTAGGCTGCTCATGATGAGCCCACCAATACTGATAAACGTACGTAGCTGTTCAACCTGTGGAAGCACGTGTACGCACTTGCAGGATACCATCGATCCCATTCTCTATCAGTTGTGAACTGTCGACGGGTAAGTTTGTTCCATTTCCTAACAGGCGAAGACATTTTCCCACTACGACCATACTGCCTGTCTATTCACGACAACGGAAGTAGTTCCTCCTGGACAGTCACCAGTAGATGGGATAGTATGGTATTGTGCTGTGGAAGTGCGACAGTATACTGAAACGCGGACAAACTGATGGATTACACCAGTACCTCAGTGCTCAAAGCCGTGTCAGTACTCATTTTAATCCCACTAAGCCCAGGTTATCTGATGGCTACCAGCATCCGTGTCGGAGTTTGCTTGCCTATCCTATTTCTTCGGGTTTACATCAGGTTCAAATGAGATGGGAAACCGGCTGTTAGTATAGCTATGCACAGGCGCTTAGTGGTTCAACTACTGTTGATGGGTAAGTCCATGTCGGATGGCAGCTAACCAACCACACTGCCCATGATATGAACAAGTGGAAGATGCAAAAGCCCGACAAAAGCTCAGCTTTCTGCTCAGCATTGTGATATATGTTTGTGACCGTTGCACTTGAAGGCTGGCTGGGAGCGCGCCAGGTCAGGCAAAACAGATTCTTTCCTATCCCAGCAAGCAAGTTTTGTATCGGGTGAGACCGCTCGGTAATATGCGCGCGTGAGTACCGAACGTTCATTCACTAGTGAGCACGCTGTATATATTTTTAATTCGTTTTCAGTTGACCTATATTTTCTCATCAGTAAAGCTAACTTTACTCATGTTGTCACTTCGACCTCGAATAAGCTGGAAACAAGTTGAAAAACAAGCAACTTTCTCTTCTCTCTCTCACAAGAGTCGGGTCATAACATTGGCGTCATGTATTGCTGAGGTCAACGCAAAGCTGAAAACATAACGAGAGAGTGACCAAACAACAAGCAGTTTTGGGGCGGAAATACAAGATCATGCAGAAGGTGCGACACTTTATTCCAGGAAGCTCGCGGACAAAAGTAATGCCCTCGAATTCAGTTACTTCATACTAGAAGGACAACAAGGCAGTTGGTGCACCAGTGAGCCCAGAGATAAGGGCAAAATAGAGGCCGCCAAAACCTAACCAAATGTGTGACAGTCCGGTTCACGATTACACCAAACTACAGCACGCTGCTCAGTAAACTTGTGTGAAGGCGTCCGAAAATATGAAATTATGCCAATCAGCAAAATGCGGTGCCCAGTGAAGCTTCATTTTGAGTATCCGGGGCATCCGCCGAATAGAATCTGTGGGGTAAATAATTTTTTCCTTGATCCTTAAGGAATGGAGCACTCCGCAGTTGAAAGGACATTTCACGTAGTTGTGTATTTACAACACAATTAGGCTTCAACATGTAGCTACAGCACTGGTCGCATCCAAATCCGACGGTGGACACGTATCCCAAAAAAATACGGAGGGGCTGTGATGGTGGGATCGCCTACGTGCTTCGTCAATTAGATATAGTCCTCCATACTGAATATTGTTGTTTTTATTCACATCGTATTGATTATGTGAGTTGAATGACATTCACTCACTCGGCCAGGTTAACTTAGAAAAGTTGTCATCTAGGGGCCGGAAGTAACATGCACTTTTGCTATATATCACTTTTGCTGTGCTCATTAACGAGGACGACTTTGGTACCATTTGTTTCTTTTCATCATTTTCAAGCAGCGAGTGCTGCATAAAAACAACCGATATGTCTGTAAAACCTGTGGTAATAATACTGCCCTTACAGGTTTCATGGAAATGTCGCTGTTACAAGCAACTCCTCCAACGGATCAATGGAACCCACGCATCCGAAAGGAAACCTGGGTGGATTCATGTAACTTTCCCTCCAAATGACCTTGACCGGTGAGTCACATTCCACTCCACCGGACGCCACAATATTTTTCTGTGACTTTTCCGCATCCAGGGTGTTCAGGTATCGAATACTGTCGACGCTGAAGTATTTGCGTGAAAATGTGTCATCCTGATCTTTGGAATCTCTATGTACGCCGCGCAGCTACGTGGACCTAAATGGTCTTTGTTTGTCTACACAGAAAGCTTACTTGCAATAGCGGTTTGTAGGGACACTTCCTATCATGAATAAGAGGCAGGATTCATGCACACAGATGAAAAGTATCTAGATTTTCCCGACTGAACCGGTAGGGATATTGTATCGAACACTGTGATGAAAATTAGTTCGAGCTTGTGCTTCTGAGACAACTTGCATCGAAAATTACCAGTGAAGTGTTTCAGAGTACCAGCCTTTCTCTGATGATTTTCGTTCATTTCCTTAATGTTTTGTGGCTATTCCGTCTACTGAATGAAGACTGAAGAAGGTTAGATCTGAGATAAGTCCAATATTACTGCGGTAGAAGTGCATTCACGTAAACCAGCTATCACCAAAAAGGACTGCTGCTGGTTGCAGACAAGTCGGCCTATCCCGAAGAGAGTAACACTGCCGGAATTACTCAAACAGAAACGACGGATTCGAACAAATATTGGTACTGGATTACTGCCGCCGACGTGCAGCTTGACACGGTCCCTTCCGACAGCTCAGAGGATGGGAAACGCTGGAAGCACTCAAACAAATACACATATAGCGCTACCCCATCTTCAAATGAGCAGCGGGATTCGGGGACAAAGATGGCACACATTCAAAATAAGGGACGGAAATTTCACACAAGGTGTCAATATTTACTGCTATGTGGGCGGGAATTTACCCACATTTAAATTGAATTGTCGTTTGCCTGGCTGACAAGTCCGAATAGACCACCTACCAAGTAATAAGTCTTCTCGTTACATCAAAAGAACCCTACCATTTTTACAAAGGATTTTTGTTCTAGTAGTGATGCTCACAGAATGCCGGTAACCCCGTCCATTCTGAACCCGGAGCTAGACTAACCGAGTTTTCATTCACGTTGTTCCAATGAACTAGGATGGGGCGAGATGGCCCAAGTGGTTAGAGCGCGAATTTACTGACCGGAAGGTCCGTGGTTCGAACCCGACCTCTGCATCTCGAGTTCCCCTGTCTAGGCTTGGGCAACCTGGCATTATCCCAGCCCTCGCGCTTCCTTCGGGTATCGTGGTAGCTAGGCACCTAAAGGGTGTTACAGCTGAACGATAGAATGAACTAGGAACTACAATACTTCTTCCCTAAGGGAAGCATCAATTGTTTCGTACTTCAAGGAACTGCCTACGTGGGTGTCCGACTCAGAAGAAAGTGGAATCGAAAAAGTCTATGAAAAAATTAGTTTCCAACCACTATAAAGTTGTGAAAAATCTTGCGGCAGAAAAACTTTGATAAAATGGAGTTCGTTTCGATATTCCAGTCAAATTGCTGTGTATTGCAAGGTCTCTAAGCTGGAGAGATTCCTCCGGCTACGGTGAGATTCACTTGGTTTCAACAACGCTTTTTTGAATACTCACTGCTCATATCCTCGTTTGCGAGAATATATATATCTATATACCTGATGATAAGGATAATTTTAAGCTTCCGAATTTTTGGTGAAAGCTGTCGTGATCCGCTATGGGGCATGATTTTGAGCGTACCCCCCTACTGTACTAGCAAGTCAAACGAAATATGTGAGCTGCGGTCATCCATAAACTAAGTATCGGTTAGCTCATCACGTTTGATTAAAATCCATGTCATATCGCTTTTGCAATCGAGGTTTCGTCTCGCTAGTGAAGTCAATGTACGCATAGGTGGGAAACAGCTGTACAGCCGTCTCTTCCTCTTTGGGAATCATCGTAACGAGTCTCCAGGGAGATTAAAGCTCTCAACCCCCAGTTAGTACTTAAAAACTAAACCGTTCGCTAAGGAACAACGGATCAGCAGCGTGAATAACCCGTACTTGGACGGGAAATAGTGCCACTCACAGAATTCACATCACGTGTTGACTAGCTCATCAGATAGAATGCCTGTTCGTCGTATCAATCATTCTTTCTTCGAATCGCCCTGGGGTTTCGTAGGATGCGCAACGCCAGTGATTCTCAGCGAGGATGAAACCGCTGTACATTGCTTTTCGGCTTTTCGGCATAGACTGACTTTGCTTGCAAGACGAAACCTCAATTGAAAAGCTCCCACATCTCCGCACACTAGCAGCAAATTGTTTCGCTTTGTTTACTGAGCGAAATGAGGTCAAGGTCACGAACTTAATTCAAAATCACGTGCACGGTGATTGTCATTTTTGCGCCGGAGTGTTATTACTTGTGGTTAATTTGTTCGCTGCTCTCACGCAAGATTCATACTGCAAGAGAACCATTGCGCAAAAAACCTTCTCTGGAGTGGTTTCCTTCGAGAAATTCTCACGTAGCCGAGGGCTATCACAATGTGAAAAATCGGGAATCGAGGGTGTCCTCAGAAAAGGGGCTACTGTGGTGTCTGGTGTCAGAGAGCTTTACTGAAAGGGCAACATACACAGTGCAGCATAATGTCATGGTTTACGGAAATTAACCTAACTGATAGGCAAACACGTGCAGTCTCCTTAACTTACGGTAGCTTACAGTCAAAAGCAAAAAATGTATACAATAGCATTCTTTTTTCATCCAAAAAAACAAAGGACGATGACGAGAATTCTGTATCACAAATGTCCTCTTTTTAACTTCTATTCACAGCCAGATATTTCCTTAAAGTCACTGCTTAAATATTCAATGACTTGTTTTGAACTGGAAAACTGGCATCAGGGCTGAAATACAGATTCATTGGACCAGAAAACCTTGCGGCTTCCAAGAGAAATAACGTGATTTGTGGCTTATGCAAATCCTGTCCCCATAGGAAATTCACCCGTAAATTAGGGAAATCCGGTTGTGTCGTGGTTGGACACATTTGCCAGACGTAAACTATGGTCTCCACATAGAACTTGTCTGCTGATTTTACCTATCTGCATAAAATAAGTACATTTGTTGAGCTATGTCAGGGATTTTAGATCCACGTTCGATGCTTTACAATAAGTGTACAGCAGGCTGTCACTGGTTCGTAGGAGAGGTAAGCCCGATTTAATTTCACTGATGTTTGTCGGGTAACTGCAGAGTTCCACTGCCCACCTTATTGATTACGCCATCAACTGGTGAATTTTTATGAATTCTGAACTGACGGTTTGAATATAAACTAATAAACCTCACTAAATCCTTCATAAAAATAACTCTTGATGAAGTTGGAATTGACGCTAGTTCATGTGTGTACAAAATTTGGTAAAGTAATGGCAATACTCTGTGCGTAGAAAACAAAGGTCAAAGTTGTTAAATTAATGCAACTTGTTGGCTGGTAGCTCTCATGAACAACCTCAAAATAAAACAGATATTTGGCAAAACTTTTAAGTGAGCTTGAAAGTTCTGCTAGCCTTACGACTTTCCAACAGCTATGTGAAACGAGAAACTGGCTATTTTCCTTGCGGAACATATATACTTTCAACCAGTGAACTATTGTGTATTTTGCTAAACCCCATCAGTGATCTAGTGCTCTAGCGTGATGTATAACCGTCACTTCACCCTGTGGATTAGACGACCATTTAGGATGACGTTAAATCCAGCATGATAATAGTGTTACTAATAGCTGTGACAACTCAGCACAACTTACTCTGTAGGGCACCAGTAAGTTCGGCATGTACAGTGACTCCCCTCCTAAAAGAATCATCATCACCGACAGCATGACATCAGTGTTCAACACCGTCTTAAAAGAATACCTTCTCCTGAATGGACCTTAGCTGCTTTAATCGTCAGCAGCATCTTCGCACACGGTTCGTCTGAGGACCGGTTGCCTTTTTGAGGAGGTGATCACAAAAGCAACGTCTCTTGATGGTCTACTCTGAGGGTTTTTTCTAATGCACTTATGCAAAAACCATCCTGTCAACCTAGTCGAGAAAAACTCGCTCCATACATTTCGGGGAACGCATCGGTTTGCATTAGTTTCTCTCACTTAGGGCCAAGTTTGGAAAGGTGCACCATTCAGACTCTTAACGTAACTTCATCAATTATCCGCTCAAATTACAAGTTTCGTGATAGATTTGATGTTGAGTCTAATTGCAGAAAACTGTAAATCTTTGATCCTGATGTCACCATGACAAATCACGCCATCTAAATCAACGTGAGTTTGTTTGTATGTTGCGCAATCCTCAGCTATTCCACTATAGTAAGCTGTAAATCAACCCACACGTCTGTGCTGGTGCATATCTTTTGTCTGGCGTTTTTCATTCGATTCAAATGGTATGTCGATTCATCAGCCGAACAACGTCGAACCTGAACATCGTTACCTTATCAGACAGCTTTTCTGATGGCTGTAGGGGTTTTGTGTGAACGAGATGTTATAGCGATCCAGAGTTTATTAATTCGGCATACAAGACTTGCCTGTGATCGACCAAATTAGCGCCGTTGTTACCATGGTGATTAGTGCATCATTGTGGTACCCGAAAGGCATGAGAGTTAGCTACAGCGGATAATGCACATTCGTAGATGGTATAAGGTTTACAGTATCTATCGCCTCTCCGTTTCGGATGATAAACATGCTGTAAGTGTTTACAATGATCTATGAATTATCAGTTTATCAGTTTTATCAGATGTGATGTGATACATCCTGAAAATCGAGCATGTACCTCCTCTAAGAAAAGTGCATACTTCTATGCCTGGACGCCCAAGCCACTTCCGATTTAGGCAAGCACAGTGTGCAGCGCTTCGACAGTGTTTTCGAAGTCTTGCTCGGAGCAGCTAACATAATTCTACTTGGAGACTGGTTGGATAAGTTGACTTTAGTGCCTAGTAGGGTAACTTTTGCTCTATCACATGCACTAAACCGGTCATTACGCTAACCGGATTCCGCTGAGATGAAGAAGTGAACAATGAAAGTCTGCCAGAAGTTAAAGCATGCCTTGGTGGTAATGCGAAATGAATTAATCAATACTTATTCATCTCCCTCATACGGAGGCTTTTGAATGTTCCATGCCAGAAACATGTTGTTTTTTTACAAATAAGCATCATTTCATAATATAGTTTAGTTAAAGATGAACGAATATGAGGGTATTAGTATTGGGTATGTGAATATAAGCGAATGGCAAAACCGCTTTTGCTGCTTTTCGGGGACACATCCTCATGCCCTCCTCTCTCAGAATCACCAAGTCAACCTGTTTACACCTTCTTTCGAGGAGAAACCAATCAAAATTCGGAAGAAAAGGAATCGCTATGATCAGCCAAGTGCAGAGGCAATGAAGCTAGTTCTTGTTGAAACAGGAAAAAGCAGTGGTAACCGAGGTTGCTGCCATAGCAAATTGGTATCCCATCCATAAAGGATTATTAAAATTTGACTCCGACAAACGATCGTTTGCAGATCAAGAAGGGAGTTATGAGTAGAAAAAAGTAGGGTCTATCATTGTGGTACATCTGTTTCGTTCCACAAAATGGGTAAGACCTTTCGAATAGTTTGTTAATGAAACCTTAGCCTTCAGAGCATCATATCATTACCACAGCCACTGTTTTCCATTTTCCACACACACACACACACACCGGTATAGTCAAGTCTTTGACTCTTCTCCGCATAATCCATTTTACTGACAATCTCTTCGGCCCATAGATCTCGCTGTTTCAGTTATTACACTGACAGTCACGAACTGCTTTTGCATCATTCAGTCAAAACTGCCAGTTTTGATCATGCTGGCTAGGCAGAGTGGGAGGTCAAGAGGGTCGTCTACCAGATGTATTTCGGTGTCGTTTGCAACATCAATTCAAAGACTGTTCTTGGTTGGTTATGATCGCTTACAGACTAGCACAATGGGACAGAACCCCTTAGGTTAGTGCGGATGAATCGACTAAAACAACTTTCGAATGGAATACCTGTATTGGTATAGGAATGCTTTTCATGTTTCTTGGTCAAGCTGTGCAGGTCAAGCGGTTATATTCAGTTAAATGTATCCCACAACTGTGTTTGAAAGCAATACCAGCTCTTGACAGCCTGTGACATTTCTACTTGCTGTGCCCACTGTGATGATTGCGATCTGCGATCACACAGCGGAAGCAGCAAAGTCTCCATATGACGGATATGCTGCAACGTCGCCTGTCCCTCTGGAAAATGCACTGACTCATTCGATGCAGGCAGCCAACGGACGGTTACTTGGGTGTCGGATACCGAATAGCGAGGGAAAGACGGTATACCAGGAGTTCCGATGGAGGCTTTCAGCGGAAGTCTACAAGCATCGGTAGGTAAAGGAGCTGGTGTAAATAACACCAGTACCAGTAAAACGGAGGTATATTGTAACCGTAGGGAACAGTGAAGCCAAAGTAAAGAGGTGGTACATGTTTTGGAGGGTAAGCCTTTGTGATAGTCATCCATAGGACTATTTAAAACCAATTTCAACTTACTATTTTTGAGTTACGATAAATTCTGACTTCCTCAGTTGTTCTGGAAAATCGTTGTGGTAGTCACACACAGAAATATCAGAAAGGCCTTTTGTTTGCCTCATATTCCCTGTCGCTGTTTGTCTCATACCATCAATGACCCTAATTTTCTTACTAACCAAAAATTGGTCACCTGGATTCTCACCTCAGGTCAACGAACTAACCAGACGACTCAACGCAACTACTAATCAGCTATTCGCTCAAAGGCTTGATATTGTCTCCTTCCGCCCTAGGTTTACCCAATCAATCAACCTAGTTGGTCTGTTTGCCATTATCTCCTTAGCTTTTAAAATCCCATGAGTGCCTGTTGATTTTGAGGGTCCACGGCCAGTGTTTCTGCTGCACGTGATAAAAAACCTCGTCTGAATACAAGTGCGCAAATTCCATCGAACGTTTTAAGATCAGGACATAAGTTTGGCGAGAGACCGGATTCGTTTCGATTTTAGTAGTTTGTGAACAAGTAATGTATTACTTCTGCCCTGTAAGTAAAGTCTATCATGGCAAGAATACGCTGTTTGTTAGCGGGTCATCGTGAATTATAGGCGGAACTAATCAACGTGTGACCCTGAGAGCACGTAAACAGTAAAGCGTGTGAAACGGTAAGACCGAAGGATAAAGATGAACTAGTTGTAGACGTTCAAGGGATGACGCAACAGTACCCAAGTTCAGAAAGTCGGTGAATGACTATAGTTGGAACCGAAATTTTGTTGGTCCGAATACCTAAGAACCGAACTGATTGCATTCGGAAATGTTGTTGGCTAAAGTATCCACATAGCAGTGACGTCAATGAGGGAGGGTAATGAAGGAAAGCAGATGGATCACAGGACAAAACAACTGGCGGCTAAACACTTACAGAAAACACGAGGAGAAAAGTTTTCCACAGTAGAAGTTTTCAAAACCCACCTCCGTCAGCACCTATAGCTTAACGCCCACAGAAAACGTATCAAGTGCTTAACGAACCATTTGTCCTTGACAGTTTAACGAAACTGAGACAGTCATCTAAACCCGCAACTGCAAATTACCTTGGTAGGTTTTCTCGCCATTCGTGTATGTATGGATTCGATGGTTTTACCGTCGTATTCCGTCGTCCTCTTGAGGTATGAGTTATCTGTTCCTTGAAACTGTCGTAAAGACGAGGGAATATTATCCAGCGCTAACTGATATAAATATTTCTGTAGATTTGAATTCGAATCGCTGTTGGATGATCATTCTACACGCTTTATCGTTGTACACACTTTCCGATCACCCAAGAATGGCGGTGCTCCAGCAATGGAATATCAGAGGATCGAAAATTTTTAGCACGATGTATCAGTACCAGAGCAAGGCGGCTAAATGGTTACTGCTTGTCAAAACCTAAGTGTAAAACAGACACTGAGCCACCAAAATCTAGTTGGTTTTGTGGTAGTTGGTACTGCACAATGTTCTGTCCGCTCGTGACGTACCGAAAATGGCATAGGGTTTGGCGCCAAATAAAATTTTGTCTACCAGGTCACTTAAAATCAAACTATACCATGAGGATCAGTAAGCGCTATCATATCCGATTCTTGTCCCGTTTGCGGATATTTTGCAGTTTGCACCGATATATCAGCGAACCTACAGGTTAATTCATCTGCAGGCATCACCTTGGTCCCTTTTTAAGACAGGGAGATAAATAGGAAGTTTCGTGTTGAACGCTATAAATCAGTCTTTGAAAACCACAGTTAGCAACCTTCTACCAGCTTTTGGTGTGGCAAAATTTTAAGTATCATCCAGCTGTAGTACCCATACCTTGAGTTGTTTTGTAAGTGATGGTACTCGGTTGAATTTGCTACGACTGGCTTGGATAGACGGATTTAACCAGCCCAAATTTACATTAAAACTCATAAGCAATAAACTCAAAAGAAGAATAGTTGTTGAACGATGCACGCCTTTGTAAGCAGCGAAGTGCTAACAGTAATACCGAGCTTTCAGGCCAGTCTTGGATTGTCGTTAGATGTCGTTAGGTGTGCCCAATAGCAAAAAGAAGGCTAAGATGAACTAGGCCTTTGGTTTAATCTACAGCCATGTCTGCAATGAATGAAAAGCCTGGTCACTTCAGCAACCTGTCGTCTTGTTACGTATCGACCTTCCTCCATGGGTGGATCCTACTGTTGTAATCAGGGTGGCCGGTAGATCCATATGAGTATATGCAGATTATTTCCGCCAGCTTGAATTTCCCACTCGAATACCATCGGTGCCCACTGCTGGCCGTACAAGGACTATATGCCTAGCCAAACGGAGAACAGTAACTTATAAATGCTAACATGATAGAAGTTGGCTTTCTGGCACCGGCTGACGAGAATTCAAGAGAATTACAGCCCACACACATCACAGCTTGTCCCATTATGATCGTCTTCTCTTTGTAGGCAAGTCAGCAGCAGCTAACCCCTAAAAATTGATTTACCCCATTCAGAAGGACCTCTCATTCAGGCAATTATTGGGATCATGTGGGAAAGATATATATCTGAAATTGAAAGCCATTTTAATAGGAAGATGGTAAGCCAATGTCCGTTGCATATTGATCGGTCACATAGAACTACACCGAAAGAAACTCCATACACCATGCAGTGCCAACTGTGGTTTGTGCTGATCCACGTGTGCATTTAAATGAACTCCCTGAAACCCGTGTAAGTTCGGAGGGAGATCAAGAGGCAACAGCTATAAAGACATAAGCATGCCCAACTGGCGGCCCTAACTGTCAATTCAGGTGGATACAACTGAACAGCTCAGACTAACAACGTTTGCGAAAGTCGGTCTGGCAACCCATAGCATTCATGGAACGCAGCCAAGACACATATATGGCTAGCCAGTGCTAGCTTGGCCGGCTTGACGATGGTGTCTAGCAAGGTTGCAGGCTTAATGCTTTCGGAATGTCCAGAGTGTTGTTACGGGTCATTTGCATATGGATACACGAGATACACCTAAATAGATGTCATCGTTTCACTGAGGTTTGATAAACAAATAAATTCACCGAATGCATACCAAACATCTATGAAATGGAGGACAGCAAATTACAACGCAAAACAATGCAATACGAAGTACAATAAATTATACACAATGTTTGAGTTAGCAGTGAATACAGCGAACAACAGCAACAAAGCGAACCTTTGACTGGCGGGTCACTAATGACCCCTTTCGTCTAGGGCAATGGGGACATCCTAACAATTTTTAGTAATGATGTATGCAAAAGTTCATTTGTTGACCGGCCCCACTCCTGATAAGCACCTTCTTCACACACATAGGACCAGCTGGTTTTATCCACCATTCAGTTTGGTCTGTACAGCGACGGTCACAAAAAGTCACTTCTGGCACCATTGCAGGCTTAACACCCCACAACATCTGGGCGGGGCTAACAGGCAGACATATAGATGCACGAGAAAGACAGTTACCAATGGACGGCAACATCTCTACCTTTCTTGTGTAAGCTGAGTCAAACCTATTGACACGACAGTCCAAGCCGCACCATAACTACTACGCAGCGTGCGCTGCTCAAAAAGTTAGACTGCAATGGCACGAGGACAAACAGTGTTCACATCTACGTCTGTGCGGGTATGACACTCGCGTGAGGCATCAATGAAGAATGAAAATTCCAATCAATGCCACACGCGTAGCCGTACCAGGATCCTCCACCGCCCGGACAATAATCGATGGTCTACTGTCAACGGATTGTTCCAAATCCGATTTGGTCTGGAATGTGCGTGAGTTGGTTGTGTGTATGAGAGTTTCAGGCCTGAAAATGCACTTGATCCAGAAGGCGTTAGATAAAATCGAGGGGGAAGTGGAACTCAGAGTGTAGACAGCAAATGATGACTTTGCTAGGTTAAGTAAAGTATATAACATCAATCACATCGTTCGAACAGACCTCAGAAGAAACTGATTGTTTTAGGTTCACCTCATTCTTTGTAATAAAGTTAATGAGGTTGCTGAAATTCCTTGGTACACAAACCACAGATTAAGGAGCTTTCAAGTGGTATTGCATCGCCGCAGTTTCAGCAATTGTTTGATTGTAATTACCATTATCCAGTGATGTTACACTGTCGCAGGAATACATTTACCAAACTCAAACTTCTCGTAGGCTTTATCCGCAAACTTTTGCCTTCTGGTTGTTCAAGAGGATGTTCCAGATTTTCTACTATGCTTGGTACTTCGGGACATTTCTTACTTTTTTTAAAGACCTGAGTTTATGTCTTTCGTTTTCTTAGTAGATCTGGTTCTTATTTTCGTGTTCGATTCAAACACCCACTGTCATTGTCGGAACTATTGCAGTGCATGATAGGCTGAACAGAATACGACCAAACTTAAATATCCGACAGAAACTTAAGATGGGGCCCCTGGTTCAATTGAATGAATAGTTGTTTGTGGGATGCGGTGCCCTAGAGATATGTGCATCTGTGGCGGATTGTGGTGCAACATTACGCATTTTGGAATTGTCTTCGATGAGTGTACTCCTAAAAATTCGGATCTATCTAGGCGCAGACAGCATGGGAAGTACTGTATTTTACCGGCAATCCTAGTGATACAAGTTACCACTTTTCATCTGGCATTGGCTGTGGTGTACGATTTCCACTCTTATTAGGATACTACGAAAGCCAGAGCAGATGACAACATTGGCTCCACAGGAAAGATAACGGGATCACCACCTTGGTAGTTAGGAGAATATCAACACCTTAGGTTGCAATGATAGTCGTTGGTTTGTCCGCTGAGCCGGGTAACTTGAGTGCTTCCAGGAATACTCCTAGGAATCACCTGTCGTGTCTTGTATTTCCATGTGCTGCATTCTCCACACTTTCTAGATGAAACTTGTCATTCCTGGCAGTTAGGTTAATGAATAGTGATTACCAGATCAGTGGGGTCAGTGGCACCATTGTGTGGCAGAATGAGGTCCCGGTAGAACAAACATTTGCGATCGCACTCCGCTGTCATGAGGCTGTGGGAAACGGTGAGGACTTTCTCACCTTGTTATCATGATTGCTGTCAGGCATATGGGATTCTGTCTTATGGTACGGTGAACAGCATGTGCAGTACGATCGGTCCCCATAGACCTAGCAACGAGCACCAAAACATGACAGGAAAATCATCACCGGATTCTGACACCCGCACCTCACAGCGCACTTTGCTCTATTGATTGATTGTTTTACCTGGACCGATACAATGACACGAACGATCAAATCCGGTTGGTTTGCCAGAAGGCTGCTTGGTGGTCGTGCAATATAATGGTGTAATATGTTCAGGCACAATCGCTGATTGGGGTGTTGGTTTGGATGCCAGCCTATTCATTATGAGTTGCTAAAAGACAGAACAAGAGTCCCTGGTTAACTTTCCGTAGGAGTTCCCAGAAAGCACACGATTTGCTTACTTCATGTGTGATTCCCCCTCTCTAGGAAAGTGTCTGAATCTATGTATCCCCCGTAACCAGAAGGGCCAGTTGGACTCCTTTTGTGCCCCCGCTGTGGTTTGCGCAATGAGCACTAAGGAGAACCCGCACATATGCATCTACAATAGCTCAAGGACCAGAACGCACGTACAGAAAAACCACCGGAGTGATAACAGGCCTGTCTGAAACACGAGCACAGCTAGTGGGCCCGTGTGGCCATTTTAACTTCTAGGCTGTGCTCAGATGAGTCATTATTTTGAGACGGTCTATTTAAAAGGCGAAATTATTTGAACTTGAAAGCGTCACTTCTGGACACATTGTTTTGGACAGAAGTTCTTATGTTCAGTTCTAAAATTCCGATTTTGCGAGCTCAAGCATTCCATATTCCTAAGCTTAGGTTAGTTAATTTGACGATTCTGAGGGATTGATATTTTAGCTAAAAAGTTGTGTCCATCGTGCCTGTCTGGATGTTTGCATTGGTTAAATAGGTTTTTACATTGTTGGTTTATAACTAACGAAGAAGAAAGTCACTATAAACTCATAGTAGACAATCATTCCTCAAAAGATTGAAACGACGGCGACATTATGCACGAAAGAACAAACTAGTCGTGCGAAATCTCAAACAATGAAGTATCTGTCTTGGTTGTTACGTCGAACCACAATAACATTCAAGACACATTTCCTGCTTTTTTGACCCTCTCCGCCTTTGTCCAAGTTCATTAGGGCAGGAAAATTTTGATTTTCAAGTTTTTTTACTGATTAAAAAGCGTAGACTGAAACGCTGCATGCCATCGCGACTGGTGACAGACGTTTCAAGGCACCAAACCGTCTCAGAAGTCATATGAGAAACGAGGTTGCCTATAACGCCCGGAATTGCTAAAGGCCAAGGCAATATTAAAGCAACAACGGGAAAACTCGTGCGGCACTCATAACCGCGGCTGATTCCTACGAGAAGACCCGGCTCTATGAATATTCCGAGTCACACTTGCCTACATCTGACAATCCACGGAGAAACCGCCACCTCGTGCGTCTTGGTTCCAGCGGAAGAGGGACAATGAAGATGTTCGATATCTTATTTGACCATACTGACACATGTTTTAGCCAAACCTCTTGGGCTTTGGCGCCACCCTCTGCAGGGATGTCGGACGAGAATGTTTCTCGGCATTTACTCTTTGCAGATAGTACCGACGAACCTCACCAGTCTAGAAATACGTTCGTGGTTACCGATTTGCCTGCTTGTTTGTTTATTTCTCTTGTTTCTGTTTAACACAGGCAGTCTTTCTTTAGCACGGATAATTTGAATTAAGTGGATCGTATCCATGCTTTATAGGTGCTCACTTCTAATATCTCTGGCTTCCAGGATCAACTCAGCAGGTTGACCCAGACCATACTGATTCAGATTAGTGAAACTAATGGTCGCCCATTCACCCTCTATAGAGCAGAAGATTTAAGTTTACTAGCTATCTGTTTCGGGTATGGGCTGTTGGCATGTCTCACCACGTTCAATATTAAGGAAGGACAAATTTACTAAAATCGCCTGGCTCAACTTATGCGTTTGCATTTCATCATAGAAGCTGGCGATATCGGTTATCAGATTTCCAGTAATCTGGTGGTAGAGAGCCTTCTGCCATCATCCGACACTGATCACCGTCTCAGGATATACAGCGGCTGGGTTGCCATCCTCTCACGCTGTACTGTTTGTGTTGTGTGGAAGGTATGGTCTGATGCTATCGTCCTGTTATCAGCCACGGAGTGAATGCTATACCGGTTCAGCTAGGGGGACTGAACCAATTTCGCATGGAAGAGGACGGCGCTAGCTTCTTCAAACTGAACAAATTTGGCTGATCTTACCAGACATCCGATGATGACACCGCGTGTTCAAGCATGCCAGTTGCTTTCACCCCACTGTGGTACGCAAGACGTGGTCCAGTGGCTACTGTGAAATTATTTTACGCTAATTACCCTACTTACAAGGTGTTTTGTAACTTAGGTCTCTCACAGTGTTTATCAGAGAACAGGGCGAGGGAGAGGAGCGTAGTGCGTACAACAACAGGTAAATGCGATTGTTAGATGATCACGCACAGACGTGCACAACTCACAGGCAGCACCATCCTAGCGTCATGCTAGAGCTTGTTGCGGAGCATTTGCTAACGGACGGTGGGTACGCGGATGATACTGTCCTTTGTTCATAGTGTAACCAATAACGGATCTAGTGGGAAGAAAACTAGCCTCGTGGGAGATGTATCTCTCCGAAGAGCCTTCCGCAGGATCTGCTTCGGGACTGTCTCACTTTCCACAAAGCGAGCGTTCTATTTGCTGCCAATGAAATCTTTGTTTATTTAACAAGTCGTATCTCCTCACTCTCGTTTGCACCTCATAAGAATTTAGCTGGGTTTCCAGCCGCGTATTCCACTGGCTGAGTGCACACATATTCGCTCACATCAAAGCGTCCGTTGGCCTAAATATTCTTGCTCCACCTCACATTGTGCGCATATTACGAGTCAGTGTTTCCGTCGTCTGTGTCGTTCGGTGACATCATGTGGCCTTAACTTCAAACTTGTTGACAACACCTGTGTGATTAGCGCAACTTGGCAGCCGATTAAACGCCAAAAAGTTCTCTTTTGATAGCGCAATGGATGGATTAATGCCGGGAGTAGGCCGATGAGAGATGACACTGTCACTCATCAGACATTGCTAAGTACTTCTCTTGGTTGTGGATCGATCAAACCAAAGAATCTTTTGGTGGTAATTCCCGCTGTACATCCAGAGGACAATTCAGTCACTAGTCATTAAGCTTTAGGTTTTTTTACAAAAACAAGTAGACGGGAGAGTTGACAACTGTTAGAAATTTGACTTGTTGATCAGGCTGCTATTGGACAGGTCGTCTGCCTAGCCTACCCCTTCATCTGGCTCCGAGAGAACGAGTTCAGGATTAGCCGGTGGTTTTGTTGGTTGTGGATGATATTTTTTCAAATGTTATTAGATAGATGTTTGGATGGTTGTTACTACTGTGCACGGTGGGCCAGAATGGCTCTAAGGTTGCCAAGTAACGTAGGAGGCAGAGATAGTAAATCATGAAGGGGCGTGCTAAGGTCTCTGATTGGGTTTGTAAATGGATTCGGTGGTACTCAATTTTTCAGCAACAATACCTGTGTCCAAGGGGTAGGGCCTTGACTCGTAACCAGTTTACCGGACACCGGAGGAGTTGGTTGCGTAACTCTAAGTTTTGTGAGGAAGGCTAGACTCCGACTGAAAGAGACGCCTGACCCATTCCCATATGTCCAATGTTTTGACGCTTCAACTAATCCTTGTGTTTTCGCATTCTCGCTAGAAAAGACTGTGAGAATGTTGTCCCCATTTTAACGACTTTCACATTTCACCTAATTGCACAAAGCCCTGACTACGCTCCACAACCAAACCTGGGGAAGTCGTTCAAATACCAGTCAAGGACGTGATTTTAACATGCAGTAACCCAGGAATGTTGAATTCCTGTGTACACAAAAAATCCCCTTGTTTCGGTCAATACATTTACTTCCAAATCGTAGTCCCACTGTGATACAGGAGGAATCTAGTACCCTTTTGGTACAAAAAATGGTAGAGAAACATGGATCTAACAGTTTTGTCGACGGATACCGTTTGCCATTGCATTACATAGAATAGACTCTGAGTAGGTGAGAATTAGATGAGATATTGCAGCCAACACAGAAGGTTGTCGAAGTCACTGAAATTTGTAGCTTTTCCTATGTGTTTAGTTATTCCGGTCCATTGGCGGTTGTCATCAATTCGACCTTAGTGGACCGGTGCAAATTGGGTGAATAAGCGAGGGTAAACAAAAGGGCGAATAATCCTTGGTTTGTAATGAGAGATGTGGTGTCCATTCAGCGTGGGATGTACTTGAAGCTACATGAAAGACTATGTAAAGGAGAAATAAAATGACATTCCTTCGGTCACATTCACTTCACCTCCACTTCATTCTACCAATCTGTTCATCATTCCTTCTGGAAGTGGATATCAGGCGGGTGAGTAAGCTAAGTCCGGAAAAGTTTTACACTATTTGAAATATCGCTTCCGTGACAGTGCAGTACCAAGCAAAGCAAAAGTTAAGGGTGGAAATTAGCAAATGTTCACTCTTTGGACAGAATCAAACTCCTAAACTGGATAGCTAGCAGTAATTTCAGTAGGCTAAGCATTCGTGCTTTGAGAACATTTGGCTCCTGTGAATAGAAGCGACATAGTAGTAAAACGGTACGATTTCCGCTTTTCACGATCCGAGTAACACTTAAGTCATGTTCATATGGACCACACTTTCGTAAACCAAACCGAGAATAAAAAAAACAACTGAGCCAACATTTTGCTCATATATTTGTCCAACCGATGATGGCTCCATATAATCCAACTGGGGGTCTGTGTATAATTTATCATTAATGAAAAATTATATACGCTTGAATCAGACAGCGGATAGTCTAAGTACACAAAGGCCAAGAGGGTAAAGAACAACCTACTATCTTACTGGAGGCCGCATTATATAATTGCCGAGATGTGACTACCAAGCCATTGATTGGGCGATTAGAAACTGTTGTGGGACTACGACTATTCGATTTTACACAATTCACTCTTCACCAAGACACCGGACCTTCCGTGTTGGGACGGTTTGTACACCTCCATAACCCACTGAGCTATATTGGAGAGTGTATTTGTGACACTCACAGAACCTCTCAAACAAGGTTGGTCAATGAGTAGAGGTCTGAATAATACAGACTCTTGTTCCTCCGGGTTGAGGGTTGGAGCATGTGTGGTGACTTGCTACCTAAAAATGTAGGCTGTTCCGACAGCATTACGCCGACCACTGCTGCCTTGCGATTAGGCTTTTGAGCTAGTCTTTGGTTGAGGACCCTAATCGTCCTCCTGTCTATGTCTGATCACCCTGGCAGCCTCCCAGCCCGCGTACAACCATGAATTCCACATTTACAAATAATCTCATGCCACACTGACTGTCGCGTGGTGCCATCAGCCGGATTGTCTTACTTACTGCATACAGCGGGGGGAAGGGAAACCAGACTGCTGCTGACGCCACCCTTCCTTCTCTTTCACATATTCGCTACTTTCCCCCTCCTCGCCCCATTGTTAGCGTCATCTCCGTAGGCCCATTCTTAAGGATCCGTCCGCCGACTACTTCCGCTAGCTGCAATATCTGCGGTTGAGTCGGTCGCCACGTATGCAAACACTTTGAAATCATTCTTCAAGCGCCGACTGTCAGATCACCTGGCAGTGTTTAGCCTTAGCACCCTGAAGGAAGCTGGACAACAGACTGCTCTTACATGTAAGCCGGACTCACTTTCTATTTATGTGCCGTCTCCCTGAAATGATGATTAAGGACCCAAGGATGGTTGTTGAACTGATCTCCCGATCAACTTCCGGTCAATTCTGGTCGCGCACCTGTGGCTGGTTCTGCTGGGGTTGGTATTTTTTTAAGCCACCGAGCTCAAGCGTCTCTAGTTGAATGGTTGCCCGTTGATAGTCGTCTCTGAGATTTTGTTTGGCAACGTCTGTGGGAGTGTCCCACCAAAAAAACGCACTGGTAGTCACTGTCTTTTCGTTGCATCTGCCTACGCCCCAACTGAATGTAGTCTTGATACACTCAAAGACTGCTTTAGCTTTAGCTTTTAGCACGTCTTTGCGGTGGATTGAGGTTTCAGATATTTTTGTGGTTGTCGGAGATACGAGTGCACAAGTAGGCAGAACTAGTCCTGCTGAGCCTCAATTGGTTAATCGTCTTGGACTGGAACTGAGACGCACAGAAAACGGAGAACGCATGCTGCCGGTGTGTTGATCATAGGCTGCTTCTGAGCGGCACTAATTTCCGAAACAACCGAAGCCTCTTGGCAACATGGCGCCCCAACTCATTCAAACCAACCTGAAACACAAACAGACCACATCAATTTTAGCTACAGGTGGCGTGGGTCAATTACTGAGTGTCGCTCGTTCTCGTACACTTATGTGGATTCGGATCACGCGCTTGTTCGTTACTGCCTCTCGTTGCACTTTTCAGGGGCATGCAAGATGCGCACACCTCACTGAGAAGTTCCCGGACCCGGATGTGAAACAAGCCTATCAGAATCACCTACTGAAGTCTCTTTCGTACGAAACTTCTTCTGACGCTGCCTCCTACTGGAAGATATTGTTGCAGCATTGTAAGATGCTGGGCGCTCCGCTTGCTGAACGGTTCAAGCAAACAGACCTAAGCACTGAATCTCGAGTAGTTCTCTAAAAGTGCTAGAAGCTTGAGCACCTATTCCTCCCAGTCAACAATACAACTTTGTTAGGCTTCAGGTGAAAGCACCACCTGCGTGCATTGGAAAGCCTAGTGGATCCAGAAAGCAGAGAAGATGGAGGAAAAACTCTGGGAATGTACACAAACTGTTCCAGCTTATATGCGCAGCAAGCACCAAAGAGGTGAGCAAAACAATAAGAGATAAAAACGGTTCACTTTTCTGTGAAAAATAAGAGCGCCTGAACCGCTGAGCTGAATGCTTCCAGGACCAAGTAAACTGGCCACCTGCAGTTGGTCCTCCGGATTACCAACCAGAAACGCAACCTTGGACTGCTTCGCAAATAAGTGAATGCCATTTGTCCCCCACGCGTCACCGAGCTGCTGGTTCTGACGAACTCCCACTAACATTGTCCAAAGGTGGACCTGAAATCCTCATTCAAAGCTTGTCTAAATTGTTTCCCTCTATCTGAGAGAGATAGACTGTCCCAAAGAACTAGGATGAGTCAATAGTGGTACCCATGTTAAGGGTGTTCGCAGTGACTGTGGCAATCACACAGGAATTAGCTTGACGTTCTTTGCAACCAGACTCTTAGCGTCACTTATTCAACGTCATCTTTCGAAGAAGACGGCACCTTAGGACAGCAAGTAGGATTAGCGCCGGGAATGGGGTGTGGGGATTACAACTTCACTCCGTCAGGTGTTACAGCTACGACACGCGTGTAGCCGACTACAAACTTGTTCCTTATTTTCAAGAGTGCGTTCGAATTTGTCGACTGGTAGGTCTTTTTAACACGATCGCTCAACAGGGTATGCCTCAGAAGTTCGCGAATATCAAATGTTTTGTATTCACATACATCTGGTAACGTGGGAGTGTATACAGAGCTTTCCACAAACTTTCCTACAGACAGTGGTGTCCTACAAGGATGTTCACTCTCTCCGTTTCTGGTTGATTTCGTCATTGGTGAGATAATGAGACGAACACTGAAAGGTCTCCAAAACCCCCATGTTCAGATCTCTCCGGAATAGGGATTTGTCGATCTGCAGTACGCAGACGACAGTGTTCTCATTTTTGGAAAAGATCAGGATGTGCAATCATTACTTGAAAAGCCCACAAAGTTCAAAGTCACACTGCAGGGTGTTCATCCTTCGGATACCTCGCTAAGAGTTCAAGGAGTGACACTGGAGGTTGTGGAACACGATACATATCTTGGAAATTGCAGTAGCTCTGACGGTGGTGTGACAGACGAAGTGAACGAACGAATCTTTAAGGCCCTAATTGCGTCTGCCAATTCGCGCCACTTGTGGCGTCAAGAAGGTATCTTACTGAGTCTCCATGGACGCGCGTATCGGACTATGGAGTGGGCTGTATCGGAGTACGGTTGTGAGAATTGGTCACTTCAGCTGGATTATCTGAGATATCTTCAGGTTATTCACCACCGATGTCTCTGAAGTGTAGCCGAAATCGGACGGAACCAGTGAATTTTCAATGAGGCTATCGGGAGACGTGTTTTCGCTGAAGCGGAGGATACTTCTGTCAAAGAATGCTTTCTTCACTGGAAGCTAAGTTGGTTGGACTATGTGTTAAGCACGCCGAATTGCCGTCTGCCGAGACGACCGCCGTTGTTGGTGCCGAATTCGGAGTGGCGGCAACCCAGAGGTGGACAGAATTTGACATGGAAGAAGGGCATGCGGGATGTTATTAAGTGTGTTCGTGCTGTTGGTGCAGTTCGCCTTCTGCGATGGGGTTCACGTGACCCTTCCTGTGTTTGACTGCATACACTGAACGACCTGGCAGCTAACCGATGTGATTGACCTTCATGCCACCACTTTCTATCCAGATTGTCTCATTGGGTGTTGGTGTAGGCAGCTGGGGTGTTTGTTGTAGGCTAGTGCTAGGCCTCCTTCTCTATGCCATTTCTTACTTCTTTCGATTATAAGGCTTTACCGGAATAAATTGACATAGCTGTACGGCAGTGAAACACCAGTGTTCTCGTCTGTCAATGGTGATGGTGATGACCAACATACACTAGCGCATATCAATGATCTAAGAGATCCCTGTGGATGCACAGCTTTTGTGTTATTGTCAACAAAATTCATGTGGGAGATGGCGTGCGAGGACACTTCACACAGCAGTAATGAGCAACTACCTTATTACGGTAATTCCTTAAAAGAGCTTTCTCAATAAAATCTTTCCCCTTGGAGAGCTCAGAACAGCTTTGTTTATCAATCAACACCTAATTCATGGTTCCTGCTTAAAACAGCCACCCCGTCGTGATCCGTTATGCTTCATATTAGATTTGCTTTAGTCTATATTTTATAGCAAAAAACTAAAACGGTCTTCCATCCTCACATGACTAGCTGAATTTGGATCAGCGGAGGAAGATTCCGGGGGACAATACCCTGGTTTACCCATCATAAACACAAAGAAAGTTGGTATACCAACTTTCAGATTCAGACCTTCCTATTTTTCGGGTTGAATTACTTTTGACGAGGTTCACTTCTTTCGTTTATTGTGGACGCCGCAGATGCTGAAATGAGCATGCCAACCTGGAGTGCCGGGTGAATACTTGGGATCGATTCTCTTACAAAATCAGTCTCCAGATCAAATACAATGTTTTAAAAATGGATAATGGTTATTGACTTATAAATGATCGTAGTGTAAACTGCCCGTGTCGAAAATCTTTCCGCAAAATACCTAAGAAGCTAAATCACTGTGCCCTGTCGTGTTACCTTTTCCCACAATGATGACTGTCGGAACTGATAGTGAGCTTGCAGATGTGGACTCATGATACAGACTAGGTAATCACTACTCAGTTTATGGATATACGAGGCCCAGAAGAAAATCATGTGACTGCAGGACGCATGCGAAAATGTGATCATTCGGTTGCATACCACCTCACATTCCACTTACACGATTCGCTAGTTCACACTCTAGCTATCCACACGGTTCACATAGCTAGTGTGCTAAAAGACTCAACCAGGAGGACAGTTGTGGTTCCAGGGACTTTAGAGTCAATTGATCCAAATATCGCTCTCCTGTTTGACGAAACAATGTTTGAATTAATTAATCAATCAATTATTACGACGTTATTTGTTCACTTCATTCGGAACATATCTGAGCTGGTTCAGTTTCGTACCATATGAGTATACAGTTTGACGGACAGTTGAATGAAAATTCGCAATGTTGATGCAGTTGAATCTTTTCAGAGCGCCCTATACATAACTCCACGTCCTGACAAGAGTGCCTCGAGGGAATGGACTGCAAGGTTAAGGTATCGTGGCATCAATCCGAAAAGGGACACATTGTGGAAACCCGGTCGTCTCTTTCGGGGGAGATTGTATTATTTGTCACTACTTATCCGACCTTCTCCCTCTGACATTTGTTACGAGGCCTCCATATTATGGGTCTTCTTTTACCATAAACAACAAAACCCCTCTACTGCCAGCGTTTCTGGTGGATCCCACTAACCCATGGTATGACTCCTGTAGAAATGGTTTTCATTATTCTGTGAGCAACTGATAGGTCAAGTTTACCCCTACATTAGCAGACCGCTCTTTCTGTTCAAAAATTCAGCGAATAACGTAACTTCTACATTAAGATTGATTCTTGTTCATGAAGAAAATCCAGATTAGAACGCGTACCTGTCTACAGTGACCACTTTCAACCGGTCTCGTCAGCTGTCACTTTGGCGAGGTTTTGGTGCGCACCGAAAAATATGTAGCTCAGATGTGTTCAGTACATGTTGATCTGTTGGTCAAGCATGACAATTAGACATTCGCTTACGGAAGTAACCTCGATTGGTAAAGAAACGTTTCCAAAGCCACTGCCAAACCGGGCAAGTTACCGATTATAAGTAACGTACGTGAACAATGGTTTCGGAGATACAAACCCGTGTAAGCACAGAGGTTTTCTTAAGCAAGAACGCCATATTTTTAAGTAATGAAAAGAATGATGTCGAAAACAGCATTAAGAGCGTACGTTAAGCGAAAAACCGCAGGGTTTCATTAGGTTTAAAGTTTCAAGACTAAAACTAGCCACGTTCGGTGACAGCTCACTTTTCGTGCACTCCGGGGGTCTCAAGAAAGCTTGTAACGACACGAAACCTAGTCAAGACTCCTCTATTGTGACTCCTAGAATGCAATGAACAATGCGCTGAACTGAGTACAAGTCTATTTCTTGGTCTTACTGAAATGTTGTTGTATAATTCACATCACCCAAACGCTTGAACCAGGCCAACCACGTGAAATTCGAGCCACACGTGTTTTGCACAGCAGACCATTCTTTCGATGCATTCGCCTACAAGTATTGCATTACTGTCCTCAATTATCGCTCACGGAATCCAAAAAATAAACATCAAGTCACATGACCACAATTTTGTTGACACAAAGAACCCTGGTGGCTTATGGTTTGTAGATGCTGATGAGACTAAACAGTTTTAATTCACATTCTACACTGGGACGCCAAGAAGCTCCGTTCCATCCTTTTTGGAAATCACCGGAAATGCGCATCTCATTGTTCCCTGGGGCAACATGAAGCCACGATCCTCCGGTTTGCATTTGAACACTACAAAGCAGTCAGGAGCGGTCGGTCAGCCTTGCGATTAACTCCGATACTGCAATGCTCAACTTCGCGTTATTGTAAGCTGTGAAGTGATGCGGATGAGAGGAAAGATAGAGTCACATTAGAAAGAATATGACCTAAGTAGAAGTGTGTACGCAAACAGGACACTGGATGATAGCACGTGCTCCGAAAAAGTTTTGGTTGATTTTTTCTGTTCGATTTCTTATTGATCAAAAGCGGTTCATGCGTTGGAGATCGACAGTCTCGGTTAATAAGTGGGAAACAGGAGGTCGAAAATAAGGATGGTCATGTAACTTTGTCGCGATCACTTTTAGTTCCAACTTCGTTGTGCACCTCTTTCGAGTTCGCGTAAGCATAACTTCAACATGCGTGATTTCTTCGCCTCATTAAGTTGTCTGCGAAGTTTCAAATTCCTGTTCACTGAGTCACATGATTTTGGTTCAAAAGACGATGAATTCGTAGTGATTGTTGGAAATAGCTTCAGGAATCAAGGGGCAAAATGAATTTTCCGCATGAAAAACGAACCTGGGTTGGCCGGGTTTGAAAGTAGACAAGGTAAGACGTCCCAACAGAGTATTTCGATCCTTGGATAACATAAAGGCTTTCGAAGATAAGCTCGGTCCTCCCTAATTTCTTATAAAGTTTTAGTTGGAGCAATGTGAACCTCATACGGCATAAATTTGCTTCCGAATGATGAGAATTAAATCTATGGTCATGTTTTCTTCCATCACTTTTCGGTTTTCCTCGTATATTGCGTCTCCTGGTGACTTTCATAGGACCAAATGTGGTACATAAAGCTGGTTTCATTGTTTTTTATCAGCTGAAGTGTGTGAGTGTTCTTGGATGCAAATTATCGCAGACGGATTTGGAAACAAAGTAGCCATATAATTGTGTTGCTTGATTTCTAGTCTTGAATGCAAATATGCAGCTGTTCGCTTCCATAGAATAAATTCGAACGCGGCGATGTCTGATCACTTGCAAAACAACCCTGTATCACCAGGCCGACGGTCACTCGCTGGCATGTTCATATTACAGACCATATGCGGTGCTGTGAACAGACGAGCTGCATGCCCTATGAACCTTGATCTGCCTACCTGTTATCTGAAAACGTATAAATGCATCACTCTAAACCGTCAATCAAAGAGGCTAGTTATTGTGACTGGTTCTAGAAATATCCGAAATACCGATAACTTACGATGAGTGCAAAGGAGGTCTAGTTTTACGGTTGTCTGCACACGGTGTACACATACAAATAAT